>JNFW01000006.1:0-33887 GCA_002564245.1 Saccharomycopsis fermentans | reverse complement strand
ATCTCTCTCGAATCAACTATGTCAGCTAACGTAGATAGTGATTCTAATAACGAGGAAATCTCTCTGCTTGGTAAGCAAGAAGATTTGTCTCGACACATAGTAGCTATACCCTTTGAAAAAGAAATTAGGAGTTACTGTCAATAGATTATGATAATAATAATAATAATAATAAGAACGATAATAAAGGACTCCTCTCAGTTGGAAATCTAGAAAGTTGCGACAATTAAAGTAAAAGTAAAAATTTTAATATTATACACACCTTGTAAACCTTATCACTGAGGAAACAAAAGTATTTGTTTTTTGCAAATATGAACACAGTGTTTCGAAATTAAGTTAGAGTTGACGAGATGTATACTTTTTTTCAAAGGTTCGATATAGGAACTTTATGCTGTTTCTGTACTGGGTTGGAATAAAATTTTGTCAAGTCAGCATTAGTCGCTCTGAATATTTATCACACATGATATTCACGTGCAATTTATCATGAATATTGGATGCACATGATAATCACGTGCTAATGCTCGAATTATCTAACCACAACTTAGTCATTCAACCTTGATAACGAATGATTCACAATTGAATGAAGTATAGAATATGAAAACTGACACGGTCATTTATATCCGATTATAACAACCACATTTAAAAGTCCATTTGAAGAACTATATAAAGGACACCAAATCCTATTAATTTCAATATTTTATTATCTCATTTTATTATTTTACTTAGTTTATTTTAAACTAAGGATTTTACTCAACTATTATTAAACTAAAGAGTTTCATATATTTAATACATTATTTATTTTCTCTTTATCTATTGAAAGTGTTGAGCCAGTAATACTAAGTGCTACTGACTCAATATTGGTAAGCCACTGGATCTAACCGAGTACTATGTAAGAAGATCTGATTATTAATAANTACTTTCCAGGATATTACATAATATAGATGCAAAACTGAGTAAGTATGAGTTGACCAATACTAGTGCTACAAAAATATTACTGAATGATCAAAATAATACCATATAAATAAACAAATCTATCTTCTATCCTAATTTATACAGAATCATTAATATTTAGATTGGCTCATAACATCATCAGGCTGGATGATCTGTAAATTATGGCGCGGTTGTTCTTTATGGAATTTGATTTTGGTGTAGACAAAGYCAGGATGTATGATTATCAAAAGAAACACTGAGCAGGACATAGTCAAACCGTCGAAGACATAAACAAATGCTGCGTGTTTGAAAATGTAACCACCCCAGCCAACAGCATATTCAACTAATCTGAAAAGATTTCTGATAAAAAACAATGCAATTAAAAGATATAACACTTTAATGTAAGCTCTCCAACTATGTATACCCTTAACATTCACACTGGTATCGCGGTTTTTCAATTTCTTATGTGTCAAAATAACAAGCGTCAAAAAACAGGAAAACGAAATTAATTGAACCACAAACCCCACAATAAGCAAGGCAGTTCCCAACAGCTTGTTATCTCCAATAAGCTGTAAAACTATACCCGCGATTTGTAGACCGAACGACACAATATCGCCAATGACGAATAACATGGATTGACAACATGGATTCATAGGCAAGAGATTTTCCAGATCTAATTTTCTAATCAAATTACCAAAGGAAATATAAATCGAAGCTGCAAAAAAAATAGGTGCAATAATAATCTGCAAAGACTGTGCTCCGTTTCCTGCAGTGGAGCTAAAATAACCAGTAATCTCCAAAATACAACCAATAATTAGCCAAAACATCATCCATGTTCGTTTCCAACACATTAAAATGAAATGAATAACGGCAAACAAGACGAATGCCACGCCAAAAACTATTGAAATTGGTTTTGAGCTTACAATTCCGCTACTATCGGACATTATTCAGAAACTATTTAATAAAAATTAGAAATGATTTCACATAGCTACAAAACCTCAATATGATTCTATTAGACAGGAATAAAAGTAGTTATAAATATAAGATTATGGATATATATGTATTTATATATTATGTATTATTGCGTCTGAAAAATTTGGGCTGTGCACTTTCGTAGTGGTAAAAAAGCCAGATGCCTGCATGTGAATCAAGGCTGAGTCAGATATCCTGCAGCATCTGTATCTTTTCCATTAGGGTCCAGTCAACTCAAGAGGAAAAAAATACTTTTTGTTGAGCCAGTAACACGTACTGACTCAATGTTACTATTAATAGAAGAACTATTAATAGCAGAATTATTAATCATATATGATGAATCACATATTATGATGAATCACTAATATGATAGATCACTTATTGTGATAAGTAAGAATTGGAAAGAGTAACCAATATAAATAGAAGGGAATCCCCCTTGTAAAGAAGGAACTTAACTAGAATAGAATAGAAGGAAGATAGAATAATCAACTAATTAATATATAACTTAATTATCTCTCTCGAATCAACTATGTCAGYTAACGTAGATAGTGATTCTAATAACGAGGAAATCTCTCTGCTTGGTAAGCAAGAAGATTTGTCTCGACATGGTGCGARYTCTGTGGACGATGACATTAGAAAGGAAAGAATGATCACCACTGCCGACTTGCAAATAGCTGACTACATAAGTAGGGCCAGAACTAACTGGTCATACCCAGAATATTTGTCCTGGAAGAAAAATGTTTTAAAAAATATCAAAACTTTAAAACTATACTATTTGCTTGAAACAGACAATGCAGTCGAAAGAAGGAAAGGTGATGACGAATTGATGCTGATTGTATTCAATAGGAKCCTGYCAGTTGAACCKACAGATAGAAACTGGTTGGRTTTATGGAAAAGGATAAACGCTGGATTATACGGAGGTGATCTTCAAATGAAACAAAGTGAATTATCGAATTACTTAAACATCTCCTTTGACAAGGACTGGCTTGATTGGCTACAACAATTAATGCGGTATCAGGAAATGGCAAAAAGTTTAGACCTTCCACATGACAGTARAACTATAAGTGAAAAAGTRTTACGACAAAATGGTTGGGAAAATAGATTCGAATGGGTKAATCTATTTCARAACGTCTCAACTGTTGATGAYATYGCCATTGCCATTCAKAAAGCTCAAAGATTTAATCGATACACAACAGTATCAACTCCAGCAATCGTGAATACTGTCGATCATAAAGAGAAAACTTCGAAGAAGAGAAGCAAAAGTCTGAATAYAACAAAAGACAAGAATGCAGAAAAWCCTTCGAAGAAGAAAACTATTGTATGCTACAACTGCAACAAAAAGGGACATGTACTGACGAATTGTCCTGAACGAGTCACAGAAAATACAAAACCTGATAAAGGGAGGAGTAGTAAACAATAGTTTGTCCGGAATAATGCAATTAGTCCAACAAACCTATAGCGACATCGAAATGTCTAAGAATTTCTTTGTTGACTCAGGCGCTACAATAAGTATATCGACGAACAAGGATTTGTTYGGAGATCTAAACCCRWCAACAATTGAGTTTAAATCAGCAACTGGTCAAACAAAGAAAGCYATAGGTCCGCAAGAAATGCAAATTTCAACGTTACAAGGTAMAATAAAAACTGMAGGYTTTTATGTCAATCCAAATGATGTTGGAGGAAAGGAACTTAACATAGTATCTCAATCACAACTCATGYTGGAAGGATACACATTTTACTATGCTGGTAAYWCTGGTAAAATGACGTTAGGTAATAAGGAGTATAATCTTAATAAAATACATGACTTATTTTATTTACTTTATAATGATAGTACTCAACATCAGTTGGAACAARTYAACTCCATTCATGCTAGATTCAATCATACACTGACTCGGGCGTTGAATGAGTATCGCAGATACTATGATTTTTCAGCAAAAGAACTTGCAGAAATCAGGAACCATGAATATTGTGAGTTATGTTCGAAGACGCATCTACGACTGAAAAACACAAAAGCAATATTTTATGAGAAAACYGAGAAGCCAAACAACACACTTCATGCTGACATAACGTTCTAYAAAAACAAAACAATTCTATTGGCGTTAGATGAGRCAACCAAGTACTRGTGGGCCTATAGTTTGAAAGCTAAGAGTGAGKCTACTCCAATAATAGAAAAGATATGTGAAGTTTTTCCAGGTTTCAGGCGAATTTTTACCGACAACGGTAGAGAATTTAAGAACAGACARCTACTGGAATACTGTGAAAAACATCATATTGTTCAGATATTCAATCCACCATATCATTCTAAGACAAATGGGGTGATTGAACGTTCGAATGGGCTTTTGAAGGCTGACTTAGATAAAGTAATGTCAACACTTCAAACTGAACCAACGTGGACAGATGTACAGTTGGAACACTATTTTGATGATATATTAAGTTATGTGGTGAAAATCCATAACTTAACKCCAACGAGAACACGAAAACCACCTATAATAAATTTCAAAGGTCAGAAAAAGATCTCCAAGAATCTATTTCACACTTTTGGATCTCGTGTTTGGTACCAAGACCCGGCCACCAAGAAGAAATTCTCGGGACGGTATTTAGGTCTTAGTAAATCCTCTCTCGGATATCTCATTGAAAATTCCGTAACATATCAAAGATTTGAGGTTACTGATGTGTTATTTCCTCCAGTAGAGGAAATTCTTCCATTCGTTCGGATTATAGAAACGAGCAGGAAGATTTGTCTCGACAGTTTTCAATAAAGACGCTAAGGGTTTCTGATTAGCGATATTATAAGATGAAGATTCATGCAAAGAGCATGTTTAGTTGAGAAGAAAATATAGAGATACAAATATTAAGAAAAAGGACTATGAGGAGGACAATTGCATAATGTATTTTAATAGAGGAATATACCTAAATAGCAGAAATAACGAATCAAGTAATTAATATACACTTGATTATCTTGCTGAAATCAACAACGGCGATCGATCTTGATGTTGAATGAAACAAGATACAAATTTTTATTTAACTTTTAATAATTCGGTTGTGTTGAGCAAGTTTTGATTGGGTAGTAATTTTAAGCCATCGAATTTAACTGTAACAATATCTGCTCAACAACAGAATCACAATAAATTTCCTGAAAAAATAACTTACTAACTACAGAATAATTTTGCAAGTAATTATAATTAATAAGGCAAATAGAATTGTGCAAAATTATTCTAATACATAATTGTACCTCATTTAAGAATATATGGCTGGCCTTTTTCTAATCCACTCACGATTGCCTTCATCTATCTCATTAACCAACCATTTTACCACATCTTCCCTATCACTTTGCAAACCCCATCCATCTTTACCAACATAGCCTGCTTTTGGTGATTTCGATTTTCCGTTTGTCAAAAAACCCAACCGAAAAATTGTCCACTCAATTCCTTTTGCTGTTCCTTCGTTTTCAAAAAGCTTGCCATAATTAAGTATATCGTGATATGCTGAGTTAGCTATAATCCTTACTATAAATACTGAAAAAGTAGAAGCAAAAGAAAACGCGTCATTGCTATCCTTAATAGTTGGTGTTCCCATAACATATATCCGCTTTACATTCCATTTATTCATTAAATTAAATATTAAATGGTATGCATCAGTAAAAGGTGAACCGACAACATTCCCTGTAGGGCCAAGTAATGAGATCACGACATCCTGTCCTTTTATTGCATCAGATAAGTTATCAGAATCAGTTAATTCACCAACAATAACTTTTAACCTGTATTCCGCTTGCGAAGCGTCCATCAAATTCTCATATTTCAAAATTTCAGAAGTTACTTTGAGTTTATTTCTAACATAAATGGTAACATTATGATTGTGTTCCAAGGCAAGTTTTACAGCGAGTAAACCTGTTTCACCAGTAGCACCTAATATAAGAACTCTTTTGTAAGTTTTTTGTGACACTAATTTTGCAATATTACTATATGTAAAGTGTTTTTCCTGATAAAATTTGCTTACTTAATTTTAAAACAAGTAAAAACAGAATTTTGTTGAACTTAGGAGTCAATCATCAACTACATCAACTACTGGTTGCAAAACTATTGTTTAAGTATTGCTATGTGCTCAGTTAGGAATTCGTGATAAGACTCATTCAACATAGTAAAAAGATTAATAAATAAAAATACTCGTATTTAGAAAGATAGTTAACTAATATTAACAATTTTTAGTATTATTAATACAACTCCACAGTATTATAAAATAAATAGTGCAGATGACTTACCCTCCCTCGACAGAAAATTGAAAATCCAAATATCAGTATTAGATCATCAAGACCAACCAAGAATGCTGAGCCAACTTTAATTTGCTTAATCTATTGCATTACAAAACTCTTGTTTAATGTGATCACACACACACTATTTTGAGAGATATGGGATGTTTCTATATGTTTCTATGTATTTATGTCTACATGTTATTCATCTGTTGTCATATATGATTTAAGAATAAGTCGACAAATTGTAAACTAATTATCGTAATTCTTTCTAAGAATTCTTTATTGCGTAAAGATCCTATCCTCTTAATGTATCACAATTCGTAAAATGATAATTTTCGATCATCACTAACATACATAGTTTGATATAAGATACCTAGTGCCGATGATTTGACAATGTGCTGTAATCAATTTAGCTGCCCGTTCATTTCTAGTTAAATCAAGAAAATTTCGGTCCAGTCTTTGGTTCTTATAGTTAACAATTTATATTTTGTAAATAACGAATTTAAAGATTCGATAAAGCAAAAAGATCAATAAGAGTAAAAGGCATATATTTTTTTTCAAATAGAACGCATGACTATCTTTCAACTACAATAGTGATGTTGCAAATAGGGAAATATCTCCGCAAGTCAGGGGGATTTTTCACCTTAACACAAAAGAAAAAAGAAATATTTTGAGTGCATCTCTGCAGAAAGCATAGTTGGTAAGCAAATTTACGATTATTCCGACATTCTGATAATTCATCTCATTTTCATTTTTCTGGCTCAAGAAGCAACGCATTGTAAATTTTAGAGGAAAAACGTTTTAAATTACATAAATTATATCCATTCTTCTCAATAGGTGAAAGCTGGGAATTCTGTTTATAATGTAACCCATGGTAGAAGTAAACCCTACAGTTATGATAAGTCGTGGGAAAAAGTTGAGCAAGTTATCCTCGATAGAAGCCAACTGCGTAACAAGGAATTTGAAAAAACCATTGCTTCAATCAATGCGGATGTGGTCATAGATTTGATAAGCTTCACTTTAGATGATACTAAGTCGCTTGTTGAAATGTTGAAGGAAACTCAAATTTCACAATACTTGTTTTGTTCGTCAGTGTGGGTATTCGGTAAATCCACGCTATTACCTATCACTGAAAATCTGCTGAAATTGCCTTTGTGTGAATATGGCATAGAAAAACTCAAATGTGAAGAATATTTGTTTGAGATATATAAAAAAGAAAATTTTCCTGCTACTGTTATTTATCCAGGCCAAATTTCTGGCCCTGGTTGGGCAATTATAAATCCTTTAGGGAACGATGATTACTGGATATTCAACAAAATTAGATTAGGTGAAGAAATTATTTTACCGAACTTTGAAATGGAAACCTTGCATTTTGTTCATGCTGAAGATGTAGCTCAAGTATTTTTCAAATCGATTATTCATAGAGATTCGGCTATTGGACAGGGAATTTTTGCTGTTGGCTCACAGTCTATTACATTGTTGGGCTTTGCTCAATTATTGTATCGTCATTTTGGTAAAGATGAAAATATCAGATTTCTCTCTTGGGACAAATGGTCAGAGCATTATCATGATAATGAATTCGTTAAAAAAACCTATTTGCATATTGCAAGAAGTGGTTTTTTCAGTATTGAAAAGGGTAAAACCTTGATAAGCTATGAACCTAAGCACACTCTCACAGAGACAGTCTTATCAAGTGTGGATTTTATGGTAGAACAGAAATGGTTTGATATAGAGAATTGATTTGAACAACTCACTTTTTTGAACAGAATTCAAGGGAATAAGATGAGCTATTCAATTTGGTTTGTAAACAAGTTTAATTTCAGATTTATTTACGGTAATATATTTATAATTTGTATAATATCATTCGTGGCTCATTATCATTGCTAAAATTTTCAACGGTCAATTTAACATTACTTTCTCTATAAGCTTTTTTTCAATCACTTTAAAGAAATTATCATGATTTTTCTCAGTGCAGGTTTTTTTTTGATGTGGTTGTTACACCTAAATCTACTATTTTTTTACTCGAAGATGAATTTATACTGGGTCTTTTTTTATGTATACAAATTAATATTTGTTTTGCTTACTGCATATGTATTCAATCAAGATTTGTGTCGCACAGGTCTTACATTGGGTCCAACAGCTGCTAGGCTTCGATCTTTTACGGTTACTTTTTGTTTTTAGATGAAAAGCTATTTTTCCTTGGACGAAGTTTTGATCGACTTGTTGCATCAGGGTTGTATAAAAATAGACTTTTTCCATATTAGTAAAAAATTGCTAGAACCATCAAGGGTATCCACTCAACCAATACATCGTCTTATTCGAAGTGAGGACAAAACTTGTCTTCAATTCTTTGAATTAGTGAGCTTTTCGAGGTTTTGGATTTTAGTTTTAAGTTTTCGAAAAACATTTTTATAATTTTCATGAGTTTCAGAGTATCTGTCGAGCCATATTCTCTTCTTCACTAAACATAGAGATATCCTCGTTATCTAAATCAGTAGCTAAGTTAACAGACATAGTTAATTCAAGAGATAATTAAGATATACATTTTAATTAATTGTTTTCTATATTTCTTGTATTCTATTTTATTTCAGTTCCTTCTTTATAAGGGTATTTTCTTCTATTTATATAAGTATAACCGGCTCAACAGTATCTACATTGAATATTCAACTTCAGTAAAATAGTATACACTTGGCTATCTATCTCGAATCAATAATTACAATTTACCTTGAAAATGTATCATAAATAATGAAAAATGTATTAATAAATATCTTCGTTTTCAGTGTATTCTTCTAAGTTCTTGTTGTCAGAGGATTTGCTATTTCTGGTAAATTTTGGTTTAAATGAGGTGTCAAAAGAAATCTTGCTGGCACCATAAATAATACCAGGATGAAAAATTGATAGCAAAGTACAGGCTAAGAGCATCATCAAAGCCTCCAAAATCATAGAGTAGATTTCACTATAGCTCAAAGGGTTCAGCCAGTTATTGGACATTCTGGCAACTTTGAAACACGTCCTGATAAAAATGAAAATTACGGCTAACGAAATTGCACAAATATAAGGAATATAAATCTTTCTGGCGCGAATATTGGCGTATTGAGGAGAAAATTCAGAATCACCGAAAGTCTTATAAGATTTCCAGATTCTATAAATAAAAAAATACCAAAAGAATTGAAAAAAGACAATGCTGGCTATTTGGATACTCAAACCTGCCAATACAATATTACTACCTGTCTTGGCTTGAACAGTATTATTTATAGCAATACCACCGCCTACTGCCTGCAAAATAATGGCAATCATATCATTAGTAACAAATATAAAAGAATATTGCTTCGGTTTGAGAAGAGAAAATTTTTCACCGTGTATGACAGTCACTTGAGAGACAAGGAAATATATTCCTGCCAAAATGAACCGGGGGGCGATTGTAATACAAAGTAATTGCATAGCAAATGCATTGCTATTATTAAGATCTTTTGCGCTCCAAGCTCTCCCAGCGTATCCAATGCATTCGAGTATCAAACCAAAAAACCAGCAAAATAAAAACCATCTTTGTTTTGTGTGAAGACAAAGAATCAAATTGAAGCCCCACAAAACACCAAAAATGATAGATATAGCAAGATTGCCGCTAAAGGAAGGTGTAAACCCTTCATAGTTCAAATCTGGATTAGGAACCTGACGACGAAATAATACTTCTGAGATAGGTTCAAAAGCAGACATAGTGGATCCAAAAATTTAGAAGAACTCAAGTTAATTGTTTTATTTTCAACAAATTTTTTTTTTAGCTTCTTATTATGTTTTAATGAGGCATCACTTAACATATATATGTGTGATATCAAATAGCATCGTAGAGACAACACAAACTGAAATTTAAGATCAAATGCTTAAATAAGGTTTAGTTGAGGATATTGTTGCTAATAATGACCGATCAGTAGAACTAAATTAGTCATGTTCTACGTGACCAGTTCCCAGAAGTGATACAGCGGCTGTGCAAGCAAATGCAAAAATCCCAGCCTCAAAAAATCATCTACTATTTAAAAACGTGATTTTGATATTCTAGAAACTTTGAGTCGGCTTTCTTTCCTTGGATTTACTAAAGATGTGCAAAAAAAAATTGATTTTTCCGACAAAAAATTATCATGAGGAAGCGCAGAGATAAAGACATCCACAAAAGAAATAATATAAGATTGTTGATCTTCAATATGTTCTATTGTTGAATCAGCAAGAGTAATACAATATTAAAAAAAAAGAATATAAAAAATAGGTGTCATAATTAAGCCCGTGAATATGGGTTTCTTTTTAATCCGAAGATGGTCGCTACAAGATAGTGAAAACAGAAAAAGCATGTAGGGAAAATAGAGAATAAACATGGAATAAATTCACAACTAAATGCTAATATGATTAAAATATACGATGTAAAATGCGGAGCCACTAAATCTTATGAATTAGCAGTGATATTTACTCTTTATCAGAAATACTATTAAAATCAGTAGTGAAATGTTTGAGAGATAGAATGAATTATATATTAATTGTTGTACCTCTGTTTATTACTCTTTTTTTCTTATTTTACTAATTTGGATACTTATTTTTTTATACTACTGGTCATGCTACTGATCATTATGTCAGTGGTCATCATACAGGAGTTATCACAGTTGTTGATACTAGCTCACACAAAAATGTTCCATTAGAATAATATGTAATATACAGCGACCAGTGATGTTTTTAATGTTCGCATAAGGAAAACCAATCGCTAAAATATTCGTCGGAATCGTCCTCGTGTGGGGATCTCTCTTTCATCAATCTTTTTCTGTCCTCTTTGGCAGATTCTAAGGACTCAGGCCAGATTCTCGCCTCTTTGGAGTTCTTCAATGAATCGACATCCAATCTCCAGCTAGGCTTAAAAAATTGAAACATATCCCATATTTCTGGAGATTTGTAGTGTTCATTCTTTTTTTGTTCTTCTTGGATTTTGTGATATTCTTCCTTTAATAATAGTTCATCCATTTTCTGCTTTTCATGCCAAGTTTCTTGTTGTGGAGGAACTTGTGCGGTAGTGATTACGGCTTCATTATATGGATCGACCAAGAACATACACAAAATCTTTCTGTGTCCTGGCTTAGTTTTATCTTTTAATTCAAAAGGTTCAACATGATGTAGATAGCTGTTAGGGAAAACCAAAAGCCTGTCTTCCTGACAGACTACTCCACCAATTTTCTTACTTAATCTATCCTCATCTTTCAATCCAAATACCTTTTTGAGACCCTCAGCGTCATCCTGTTCGTACCAAGGTTCTTCATAAGTATATTTGAAAGAAAGACTAGAATCGGTAATATTTTCTATGTCATAGTAATACAAAATAGTAGCAACAATATCTTCATTGGTGGTACCTTCAACATGCCACGAGCCTCCGCTATAGAATGGGTTTTCAGGACTCAATTCAATATTTGCCAACTTAACAATTATCTTTAGATATGGAAATTGCTTTCTCAAATCAAACGTATAATCGATTGGATAATCCTTCTTATATTCAATAGACGGCGCCTTCAAGTAATTGATCTTCTGTTGCTTTAATTTGGCATAACCTTCTCTGAACTCTTTCTCCCTAAAAGGAGTTTCGTTAAAAAATTTCTCGTTAAAATCATCCTCTATTTTTTTCCATTCGTCAGTATACCAATTATTGTCCAACTGAATCCTGGATATGACACCCGACTTATATCTGGACAATATATAATTCAAACCAGGAACCGCAGAATTGAAAACATCCTCAATTATATGGTAGATATTTTCATACTTTGGGTGTAGGTTATTGATATAAGATTGGAAAACATATTCTTTACCAGATGAAAGTTTAGGCCAACTCATTAAAGCTGGAAGCCATTGGTAAGCCTTTGACGACTTCCAAGGTGCGACAAAATACTTACCTTCAGCCTGCATTTTGTCCACTTCTACAATTGATAAATCGGAACCTCTGGTTGCATAATAGGGTGTTACTCTATATCTAAGCGGATACAAAGATGGGTGGACAATATCTACAACTTTATCATCACTTCCAGGATGATAATCTAGACCATTTGCGAATTCTTGTTCGACAAACTTCTCAACTTCTTTTTTTAACAGGCATTTGGTTTCTTCCGAAATTGTGGTATCAGAATAAGCAATTTTGTCATCAAATGCAATTTTAAATCCATTCTCTTGAAATCCAGGGAAATTATTCTCCAATCTCTCATACCATTTTAATTCTTCTAAAACATATGTCCAGATTTCCTCAAAATAGTCGGATTTATCCTTGAACTGTTCTTCAAGCTCTGTTCTCCATTTTTCAGTTATTACTTTATCTTTATACTTTCTTTGCCATTCAGGCTTTCCTCTAATAGCCAGTGAGATATTATAAATATTCCATTCTTCCAAGCACTTCATTGGATTTTTATGGGGATTAGCACAGAGTGATGGAAAAAGATGAGGAAAGGTGGATTTGCAGGGTCTTCTGTCTGCTCTAATTAGTTCATAATTAAAAGACATAGTGTTGAGCCAGTAACATGTACTGACTCAATGTTACTATTAATAGAAGAACTATTAATAGCAGAATTATTAATCATATATGATGAATCACATATTATGATGAATCACTAATATNATCTCTCTCGAATCAACTATGTCAGTTAACGTAGATAGTGATTCTAATAACGAGGAAATCTCTCTGCTTGGTAAGCAAGAAGGTTTGTCTCGACAATATACACAAAAACAATTGGAATTAAAAATAAAACAAATTTTAGAAAATAAAGTTAGTTATATATCTAGTAATATGTTTGGGAGTAAAAATTTTTAATGTTGAATAATCAAATATCAGGAGTTCATTTTTGTTGAGCCAGTTATACTAACTGCTACTGATGAAATTTTTGTAGTTGAAACCAGAAGAATTTATTGAAATTTGTTGAGCCAGTAACACTTACTGACTCAATTTTACTATTAATAGAAGAACTATTAACAGCAGAATTATTAATCATATATTATGAATCACTAATATGATAGATCACTTATTGTGATAAGTAAGAATTGGAAAGAGTAACAAATATAAATATAAGGGAATCCCCCTTGTAAAGAAGGAACTAAAATAGAATAGAATAGAAGGAAGACAGAATAATCAACTAATTAATATATAACTTAATTATCTCTCTCGAATCAACTATGTCAGTTAACTTAGATAGTGATTCTAATAACGAGGAAATCTCTCTGCTTAACAAGCAAGAAAGATTGTCTCGACAAAATTGAATACAAATGAAAGCAAAAAAGATAAAAAGTAATCCAGTACTTGCAAAACTAGGAGAAAAAGAAAATCAAATAGAAATAATATACGAAACAATTGGGAAAAAATAAGAGAAGAAATTTAATAGAAAAAAATCAAAATAAAATTTAACCAATTAAATAGGTTTAACTTAAAGAGGAGTTAATAAAAACTAAAAATAATATAGAAGAGAAAACTCAAACTCAAACTGAATAAATTGGATTTAAAGTTTTGAGCTGCTCCATTAGAATAATCAATTTCTGCAGAAGGACTTGAAACTGATTGTAAGGTAGAACTGAATTGAACTAAAAAGGAAGTAGCTACTGAGGAAGAATTAGAAGGAGATGTAGTAGGAGATATAGTGACAACAGAGCTATTTGCCTCAACAGGCTCAACTGATGAGCCCAAAAATGAATCTGATAATCCCACGGACGGGTTCGAAGAATCAGAAGATAAAATAGATGATTCAGAGAATAAACTGGTAGAACCAGAAAATGAATCAGTGGATGAAGATAAAAGATCAGATGAATCTAGAAGAGAAGTGGTTTCTCCAGATAATGGACATGTGGTAGATGTGAGAGTTTCAGTCTCATGATCAGTAATTGTGTAAACGTGTTGTGGATCATTTTCATACACAGTGACACCATCAGCTGGGTTGATTGGGTACGCTGTGTAGTAAGCAGTATAATCACCTGGCCAGTAGTTGGTCACAGTAGTTGTAGTTTCTGGAACCAAATCAAATACTTCAACAGTTCCAGAAACCATTGGTGCAGTATAATATGAGGTAAAATCACCAGTCCATGTTTCTGTCGTAGTAGTGAATGCTGCTGGATCATATTCATGAACAATAACATTACCAGATGACAACCATGGGAACTCGGTAGTGTAACTTGTGTATGTCTCAGACCATACTTCAGTGTAATACAAAGTTGGTTTAGGAACATCCACATATACAGTAGCAGTCAAGTTTGCATCAGCTGGAGCATCTGTGTAGTATGATGTGTAAGATCCAGTCCACATTTCAGTAGTTGTGACTGTTGGTCTTGGAATCAAGTCTTCTACAGTGACGGTGTCATTACCATATTCATGCCCAACTGTAGTCAAGGTATTTTCGTAAGAGTTGGTCCAGTAAACGTCAACTGTGRTTCTTGGATCTGGAATTTCAACATAAATAGCAACTTCTTGGTTTGGATCAATTGGTGATACAGTAGCATACGTTGTGGCAATAGTACCAGTCCATCCTCTAGTAGTGTAGTAGGTACCTCTTGCCGTATAAACTTCAATGGTAACCGTACCGTTAGAGCCATAGACAGGTTCAGTGTAACTGTAATTGTAGGTACCAGTCCAAGCTTCGGTGGTTGTTGTTCTTGGATCTGGGATCTCAACATATACAGTGGCATGTTCATTAGCATTTGCAGGACTATAAGTACCGTAAGTRCTGATTACTGTGCCAGTCCAACCTTGAGTAGTGTAATCAATACCTCTAGCAGTGAAAACCTCAACGGTAACAGTACCACCTGGAATTACTTGGTCTTCAGTAGTGCTGGAATTGTATGTACCAGTCCAAGGAGCAGTTTCGGTAGTTCTTGGATCTGGAGTATTGATCACAACTGTAGCATTCTCTCTTGGATCAGCTGGATTGACMGTTGTATAGTATCTGTCAGTAGTATCGGTGTAGCCAACACTAACAGTATCGGTTGCTCTTGGAGTGAAGACCTCAACAGTAATAGTACCCGATCCACCAATTGGATAGAGAACAGTGGAAGAAATTTCTAAGCCAGTCCAAACATCAGTAATATATGTGGTTGGGTCTGGGACGTATTCAATAATAGTGGCATGCTCATCAGCAAGATCTGGAATCACGGTTGTYGAAGAAGTGGTAGAACCGGTCCAAGAAACAACAGAAACATCGGTGGCTCTAGGTGTGAAAACTTCAATAGTCACAGTGTCACCTTCATTTTTAGGGACGTCAGTTACAGATAAAGTAGTATGSCCAGTCCAAACCTCGGTGGTAGTGATTCTAGCATCTGGAKTATATTCAACAACGGTGGCATGTTCGTTCAAATCAGCTGGAATAAATGTAGAAAATCCTGTGGTGGTTTCTGTCCATGCAGCAGTGGTAGTATCAGTTGCTCTTGGAGTAAAAATTTCAACTGTGACAATATCAATACCATACATTGGGTTTTCTGTAGTAGTAGAGTCTATTGACCCAGTGTAAATATCAGTAGTAGTTGTTCTTGAATCTGCAGTTTCAATGAAGATAGTAGCATGCTCATCTGGATTARCTGGGGCAGTGGTGGAATAAGTAGAGTCATAAATACCGGTCCAGCCTGTGGTAGTAGTATCTGTTGCTCTTGGAGTGAAAATTTCTATGGTAACTGTATTTCCTTCACCGACTTCTAATGTTTCACTAGAAACAGTTGAACCAGTCCATGGTGTGTAGATAGTAGAGCGAGCATCTGGAGTGTTTTCATAAACAGTAACATGCTTATTAGGATCTGGAGGGCTATAAGTATCGTAAGATGTAGTAGTTCCTGTCCATCCTTCTGTAACAGTATCAGTACCTTGAGGAGTGAAAATCTCAATAGTGACAACAGAACCACCGTCTACTGGATCAGTAACATATTTAGTAGATGAACCAGTCCAAACCTCAGTTGTTGTGGTTCTTGTATCTGGATTATATTCAATAATAGTTGCATGCTTGTTGACATCATCTGGAATAACTGTAGTCCATGAGGTGGTAGTCTCAGTCCATTGAATCACCGAGTTATCAGTAGCTCTTGGAGTGAAAATTTCAACAGTAACAGTGTTTTCATCACCTACCGGTGATCCAGTAGAATAAGAGGTTGTCGAGCCAGCATAAACCAGTGTAGTTGTGGTTCTTGCATCGGCTGTCTCAACAAATACTGTAGCATGCATATTTGCATCAGTAGGATCTGTAGTTGAGTAGGTGGAGTCATAAGTACCAGTCCAAGCGTCGGTGGTAGTGTCAGTACCTCTTGGTGTGTAAATTGTCTCGGTCCAAGTTCCTGCACCATTTGGGGTAACAAAATCACTCGATGCCGTTAAACCAGTCCATGGATAAACAAGAGTTGTAGTAGGATCTGGAAAGTAGACAATATCTGTAGCACCTTNGGTATCGAAAATATTAAGCATTTATTAACGAAGAACAAGCCATTTCTCCGCGCGGATATATCTTCAATATATACTTGAATAGAGAAATTAACTTTAGATTTATTAGAATATGGGCTAGTTAATTATTTTGGCCAAAATATTCGTAAATTGAATATGTATACATATATTGCTCGATAAGTTGAGCTTTTTTAGGAAGCAACAACCATTCAGCATTTATAGTGAATAGATCCTCATAATTATTTATGAGGATCTATTGCCTACTACTACCTGTTGATCGCTTATTCATGGTTTGGATTATATCACAAGGATTCGGACATATAAAAAGATCTCAAATAATTTCTGTCGAGACAAATCTTCTTGCTCGTTGAGCAGTGAGATTTCCTCGTTATCTGAATCACTCTCTACATTAACAGACATAGTAGATTCGAGAGAGATAATTAAGTTATATATATTAATTAGTTGATTGTTTCGTCTATTCTTTCTATTCTATTCTATTTCAGTTCCTTCTTTACAAGGGGAATTCCCTTCTATTTATATTAGTTGTTTGTACACAAAAGATTACTCGGTATTACTTTCTTATATCGAGTGACTAATCATTTATGACTCATAATCAATGACTCACGATCACTGACTCACGATCAATGACTCACGATCACTGACTCACAATAGGTGACTCAGAATCAATGACACTGAATCAGTAAGCATTACTGGCTCAACAGTATCAATACTTGCTAAGTTCTTCTATGTATTCTTAAATTGTATATGTCATCAGATAGATAACGTGTAGACATAGACATTCAGACATATATAAGCTTAACCTTTCACTCTCAAATTAATATGAGTAATGACACTAGGGAGAGTATTGAATAGTTAAAGCTACGCCAGTAACAGCTGCATCAAAAGCTTTGAATGTAGATATATGTTTGAGCCAACATAAGATTTAATTTTATTTGAATAGAAGTACCCAAATTCTAAGCAAAATTACATTTTTTAATGATTTGGGCAACCTCGGCACCATCTTTAACATTTTCAGCACGTAAGCCATCAATAACACCCTCAATATCTTCGTCCTTTCTTCCTTGTTCAAACTTCCACTTCCCTTCTGTAGATGTTACTTCGACTTTCAAGCCCACTATAGCCTTCATTTTGAGCTTAAGGTAGTTTTCTGGTGCATCCGACAACTTCCATTTCTCTTCTTCTTTGACGCATCTTTTCAGCTCTTGCTGAGTGGTCAAGGCATCCAAGGCTCTGACCTTAAAGTTTTCATCTCTGAAAATTGTAGGTTTGCCCTTAACATGGACACCAGCGAAATCCCAAGTCGGAACCTCTTTATGAGTCTCTTTTTTGCTAGGATACCAATTTGGTGTTATATAAGCATCTCTACCTGTGAAGATAATTAAACAGGACTCAGCAGTTTCAAGTTGTCCAACCTGCTTATTAGTTGCCGCAAGATGTGCTAATAAATAAAAGTTATCGTTGTCTTGTTCAGATCTCTTAAGAACGAAAGGGATGTAATTTGCCTCAATATCTTCATCTACTGAAGTAATCACAATGCCTAGAGGATTTTGTTCAATGAGTTCTATATGTTTTTCGATTTCCTTTACAGCGAATTTCTGAGGGATATGCATTTTTTTACTTAATGTTTTGAATTAGATAAGGATATTTAATTTAGATTAGCAAGTATGTAATCGTATTTTGTGGCATTGAATTGATGGTTTCGTATCGCATTTATACCTCTGAAAGTTTTTGATAAATATACAAGTAAGAGAGCATTCGTGACTAATAAGTTAATTACTATTGGCGTAATGACAGTACTGAATTTTGTCTCAGTCCAATACACAGTTTCGAAATTCTATTTGGCGTGCTTGAAAAAGTAGTATGACTCAATAAACATTACTTTCCTATATCACACTAAGAGTTTCTTTTTCAGGACAACAAAGGAAAAAAGAAGGGGAAACTAACTCAACAAATCCTCATAATTGGAATTCTGCAATGTAATACACACCCAGTACTTACCGATTTTCAGGCAGTTGTTAGAAAACATTTTTTGACTAGGAAGATTGGTTTCCTTGATCAGTATGACCGCTTGTTATGATTTGAGCGTATGGTTTCTATTCTGTGTTTTTTTGTCTTGAATATATGCACAGTTTTAGCCGCAATCACACAGCTATACGGGGTTGAATTTCCGTTGTTTTAAAATATGTTCTCCAGCTTTAGAATGAATATCCATAGTAACGCCGCTTCCAATCTGTATACATGCACCTTTTGTATGATTATTAGTATTTGCATTTGTTATTAACGTAGTTAACTATTTTATTTTCTATCAGGAAAGTTGTCGACTGAATAACTTCAATATCTAATTCTGACTCCGAGAAAAAGAAGGCCAGTAAATACCTAACCTCTAGATCTGTTTCGGAKCTTATTGGGTTTTAATTTCCTAAATAATAATTGGCATTTGTTGAAGTAGTATTCGCTAACTCGCCAAGAGAAATTCACGAGTAAACGATTTCTTCTCCATTTTCTAATTTTAATGAATAAAATTAGCAATTGATACTGAAGAGTCAGCATTTTTGACTCTGTTCCAGATGTGATTCTTTTTCAGAAAAYTACTATCTACATGAATACATTTATCTTTCATTCTGATTGTCTTCTTATTCAGCTTATGTGAATACTGTTCTCTCTATTCCAATTTCTATGACTGATAGTGCAATAATAATTTATGAGTTTATGATTTTGAACAGAGTCAAACTTAATGACTCCAAAAAACATATATTTTTTCAAAAAAAATTGATTAATACACAGATTTTTCCATTTGAAAAAAAGCTTTAGACAGTAGTTTCCTGACTACACGCGCATCAATATATTGGCTATAGGGATGACTCAATTCATGTACTCACCATAAATTTACAACTAATATATATATATATATATATATATATGCTGAATTTTGAAGAAACAAAAGAAAAGAAATGCTAGCACAGTACTTACTTTTTTGGAAAACAACATTTCCGGAACCATGGAAGAAAGATTAAATCAGTTTCAGCAGCCAGTTGGATATCCTGTCGCTAATTGGGTAGGTGCTGAACGCCCAGCACGGGAAGCATTAGAAGGAAAATATTGTCTATTAGAACCGATTGATGCGCAGAAGCATACTACCCAACTTTATGAAGAATTCTCTAAAGCAAAAGACWGGCGAGACTGGACATACTTACCYTTAGAACCGTTCGAAGTAGCTCAAGATTATTTCGACTATATACGCGCCTTAGAAATCGCAGAAGACCCGATAACCTTTGCAATCATAGATAAAGGTAACAGAAGAGCCATTGGAACAATTGCATTGATGAGAATTGACCCAAAAAATGGTGTTATTGAAGTTGGAAGTGTCACCTTTTCTCCACTGCTCAAACGAACTCGCGTTGCAACTGAGGTGATGTCAATACTTTTGAAATATGTTTTTCAAGATTTAGGCTATAGACGTTTCGAATGGAAATGTGATTCCTTGAACAAACCATCCAGATCTGCTGCACTTCGTTTTGGGTTCACTTTCGAAGGTATTTTTCGGCAAGCTGTTGTCACAAAAAATCGAAATCGTAATACCGCGTGGTTTTCAATAATTGATACTGAATTCCCAAAATTACACATGGCATATCATAACTGGTTGTGCGAAAGCAATTTTGACGAACACGGTAAACAAGAGAAACCTCTACGATATTTTATGGTGTAGAGGACACTTTGATTACCTATTGTTGATTTATTAAGCATAGGAAAACTGCAAAGACTTTTCAATATTAATATACAAGTTTTCATGTGTAACTGTGTTTTTTAAGTAACTTTGTACTATTTTCATCTTATGTGCATCAACTCAATCACCATTCTTTTCTGACAATAGCTTCTCTTTTTGATATATTTCCTATTTACTATTTTTTCAATCAATACAAAAATATAAATAATCACATCTCGGTGTTAGCAGACCACCAGAAACATTACTAATACAATAAATAATGTCAAATCCGTATTACTAATAGAATATGAGCTGGTAATRCCGAATTACAGCTCAGGAGGAATTAGGATATAAAAGGTCAAAGACTCCAAAAAACTAAATGTAGAGGATGAATGTATAGAACAGAATAGGATAGACAACTAATGAATATATAACTTAATTATTGTTGAGCCAGTAACACGTACTGACTCAATGTTACTATTAATAGAAGAACTATTAATAGCAGAATTATTAATCATATATGATGAATCACATATTATGATGAATCACTAATATNAATATGAGCTGATAATGTGGAATTACAGCTCAAGAGGAATTAGGATATAAAAGGTCAAAGACTTCAACAAACTGAATGTAAAGGAGGWATATATAGGAAGAATCAACTAATGAATATACAACTTAATTATCTCTCTCGAATCAACTATGTCTGTTAATGTAGAGAGTGATTCAGATAACGAGGAAATCTCACTGCTCAATGATCAGGAAGATTTGTCTCGACAGAAAGTAACTAAATCACTTTTGATCAGTGATTACTTTTCAATATTATTATTTAGTTGCTAGAAACACTCTAAAACAACCACAGCATTACCAAAGAAATACTTGCACGTGATGCGTAAATTCACATCTCTCATTTCTTTTACAGTTTTTTATGATACTTACTATACTTATAGAAAATTAAAGTTTTAATTATTAAGTCAATAGGTTTGTCAAGTTTGCAGAACCACTATTCAGATTTATATTCTGTATTTGAGAGAGATGATTATTTTATATTAATCGTTTGTTTATTTTTCTACTATTCTATTTATTATTCCCTCTTGTAATTTTGTTCTATATTCTATGTAATTTGTACGATTATCGCCTTTGGTATTCCTATTTAGATATAGGCTATCTGGTAAAGGTATTTGGCAATGTCCTATCCCGAAAATATACACACTCAAGATTAATAAAACGATTGTAAAAGAGAAGACGTGACTATTATCTTGATCTCAGCCTCTTCTCAAAACATATATATTTTTGTTGCATGCAATAGTCATCACTACATGTATCAAAACGAAAAAACAATCTAGTGGATCTATTATAATTTTTCGCGCACTAAATTATAATAATCAGAAGAGTGGATCAGGCTGCAGATACAAATCGTACTCTGTAGCCAGATTCAACTTTACTACGCCTTGTTGAAGTTTCAAGATAAGAATATCAACAAAGGATCAAAATTATTATATAATTGGAAAGATTTTCTTCGACTTTTATTTATGAACGCATTTATTCAGAACAACAGATTACTTCTAATTGAAGGGGGTTTAATTTACTAAAGAAAAATAAAGGATCCGGATATGAAAGAAGGAAAATTTGTCAATGGGTTGACTAAACCAAATGCCTCTCTGTGTTACCGCGAAGAACAACTGTCTACATCAAATAGTAGATATGAAGCTCCTCCTCCTTCATATTTTGATGCATCTCATAGTTTCAACTTATCGAATTCTTCTACTTCTACATTACAGCAACAAAGTAGCATGCAGAATTTTAGTTTTAACCTTGCGAACCCACAATATATCAATCGGCGAAATGAAGCTAGATTTGGTAACCCTTTAGCTCACAATCAAACATGGTCTCCAACCGCAGAGGACTATTCATTTGTCAGACTTCCAAAGATTGACTTTATGTTACGAATACAGTCTCGCCTTAGTCGCAAAGCAGGAAATGTATTCGATTCGCCACCAGTTAGTTTTTCCCGACCTGTACCACCCTCAGTTTCAAGTGTTGCTTCAAGAGGATTTCACCCTGTTATTCTTAAATCCGAAAATAAGTTAGGCCTCATTGGTAGCGGATTTAAACCTTATTATCCTGGCCGAATACTTGCTCCCTTAGACGTTAGTGCTGCTGATTTGAACAGGTTTCTCGAGGATATTTTCTTAGCAGGTAAGGTAAACGTGGGGGGACATATTGTAGCTACCGCTGCTCCTATTTCAATGCATATGGGATTGGCAGGTTTTCTTGTGACCAAGGCAATAACTAGCGCATTTTTAAGCAGAAATGAACCACAAGTAATTGAAACAATCGAGATTTGGCAGGAGAATTTTTTTTCTCATCGTGGAATTGATATGTTTGTAATAGTTAATGGTGAGCGCGTGACTGCCTCTTATGTTGGTGGTATTCCAACTCCGCTTTCTCCAGCAATAGCTACATTAGTGGGAAAATATAAATACTCAAACCAACAGGATCATTCTGAGGAGAAAAAGCATATTAATGTGCTCCTGGAGCAACATAAAAAGCATCGCAAGTGGAATAAAGAGGAAAGAAGAAAAATTATTAAAAGACATAATGAGGAAATGAATGCATATGTAAATACTGTGAAAAGACTGAATGAAGTTCCTTTGTTGGTATTTATGCCTTTGTTTAATAACAATTAATTTTTAAGATTTTGTTTATAAGATTTGTTATATCAAAACTAGCTTTTGTTTAATTGTGAACATGAATTCTCTCTCGATAAATGCAGCTTTCCAACTCCTCATAATCGTGATTTATATATATTTATAGATTCCCCTATAGATTTCTCAAATAATGTTCCTCAACTTGGTTATTGAGTGCAATTAATATCAAATGACTCTTAAAAATAAATAGGAAATATCACTGCGATGCTTACTCTTGTAATATATAAACCAAAGTCAAATACTAACCATCATAGAGTATATTTCGATTTGATAAAACCTTCGTAAGAGTTCTAGAACTCATGTAGATAAGACACCAAAATATGAATCAATAAACTTTTGAGTCTCAATTTTTTATGATTTTGAATATACTACAGTACAAGCTGCTTTTCTGCTTATTTTTAATTTTGTTACTATTTATAACTATGCCAATCATAATCGTTTTAAATTCCTACATTATCTCCGATACTAATGTTGTTTTTGCAAATAACTCTCCTATTTTTTCTTTTACCATTATCCAGTTCTAAACAGCTTTTTTGCGTGGGCATGCCGGACTTCACGATTCACAAAAAACATTTTTTTTTATGTCTTCGAATCTTTGAGTAATTAAGATTCATATTGCAAAATATGTAAACAAACTAACTGAAAATCAATTAGGACAAATACTATTAAAGTTCAAAAAGTATAGATTAATAACTGCCTACGCTTAATATTCATTGCAAGGCTAGATCATCCGTTGAGGAATCAGCAGAACCATGCCAAGGTGGCATATATATGAACTCCAAATCTCTTAGTTGTTACATCTGCAAAGCCGAGATATCTTGAAGGTCAATCAATACCTCTCAAAAGCATCATAAGTTGAATTGGTTTTTATGCTGTAGCCTGCAATATAGTATTTTTTATCGATAACTATCAAATAAAACAAATCAAAACTTGTGAAAACTTAGGTGTTTCTTTATTTGTATATCTTTTCCATAAATAGAAAGGAATATAAACTTGTTTTCTTGTGCAGAAATCGCACTATTTGAGACTAAATTATCTGCAGGTCCCCTGCAGTATATTCTATTTTTTATTTTTCTGTTTCTGTTGAAAATGTTTGTCTGCTGTACATTACAGTCCTCATAAAAGAGTGAATATTAAGAACTCAAGATTGGTCTAGCAATTGTTTCATACGTATTTTCAAAAGGTATTCAAAATATAACATTCTTAAGACAATTTCATAAAATGAATATTAAAGTATATATAAAGAGAACAAATCTTGCAGATTGTTAAATATCAAAAGTTTTTTTCTCAAGTGTTATTATAATAAAGCAATAGCAAATCAATAACAATAACTATTTCAATCATACAATACAATAAAAATTCACAATGCAATTCGCCCACATTCTTTTCTTATCACTTTACTCCTTACAAGCCGCAGGTTCCTATATAAATGTTGATGTTCAACATGAAATTGCAAAGCGTGCTCCTCACAAAGGAAAAGATCATTCTGGAGGTTCGGGGCATAAAGAAGATCCTAATTCAAGTGGTTCTGCAAACATAGAATCATCTGGCAATGGTGGAAGCAGTCAAGGTAGTAGCGGAAATGAAGGTTCAACTAAAAAGAGTACTTCAGCCACCACACCAACAACTAGTTTAACATCTCACCCTACTTCTAGCACAGCTCATCCTACTTCTACTTCAATTCATTCTAGTTCTACTACAACACATGCTAGTTCTACATCAACACACGATAGTCAATTCACATCTGCCGCATCAACCGCTCAACCTACCTTCAAAAACAAAAAAGATAAAGCAAACTACCTAAAAAAGTTCGGTAGCACCGTAAAAGATTTGGCTATAGATAGTATTGGTGGAATTATTGTTGGCGCCGCTGTTAATGAAATTACTGGAGGAAGTTCTGAGTCTAGTTCTGAGTCTGGTTCTGACGCAGAGTCTGAAAAGGAAGAACAATCAATGGTAACAGTTCAATTTATCACCTCTGGCACTGATGGTTCTGCTGAAACCACTACAGTAACTGCACCACCTTCAGCCTTCTCAACTGCTACTGACGGTCAACTATTTATAAAGACCGACCAAGTAAGTGTTGTTAGTGCCGCAGAGAGCAGTTTGCTCAACAATTGAGTTGATTATATGTGCTAGTTTAAAACCACAATTATTTTATTTCATGAACAAAAGTTCTTTTTTTATACTCTTTTTTTATACCATCATTTTCTTAGATACTTTCCACCATTTTTAGATATATTTTAACTTAGAATACATAAATTATAAATTGATTAAAAGCAAGTAAATCAGCAATCAAAATTGTAACTTAGAATTTAATCTAAAAACTATTGTCAATTACATTTAGCCCTTCTTCGTAGGTTGGAGTTATAAACAGCAATTAATAAGCAATTATTTATCTCTCTCAAATAAAGAATGAGTATTGATGATATTTTGATCACAGGAGAGAATTTCTTGAGAGCCAAAAAGTTTTTCTACAGCTAAAAAGAACTTATTTTGTTAAATAAGAATTTCAATTTCAACCCAACAGCAGATATTTTGCTCATCCATCCGATTTACATAAACTTTCTTCTATCACAATCTCATACCAGCTATTTTTGAGATGAATTAGATTGCAGTTGTATTACTTCATATGGAGGCAAAGGTTCATATTCGTAACTAGTCCTTTGCAGCTGTTGATTAGTGGGATAAACGACTGCATTTAAAGGTCTAACAATACCTCCTTGTTGTGTTTCAGCATCAGCATTTATAGAAGCATCCAAACTGTGAGTAAATGTATTTTCAAAATCTACAACAGCAGAAGCACCCAAGAGACGTTCTCTTTTTTCTTTTCTTTCTTTTCTTGATTTGAGCCACAGTTTCAAATATATGTATGCAAATGGAGCCAAAATGAGTAGTAGACATCCCACACCGATCAGAACCCCAATAATTATATTTGTTTTGCGGCTCAGATTATAGTTATTATCATAATCGTTATAAATGATACTATAATACCTTTTTGCAAGTTCTTGAATGCTTGGTCTTAGTAGCGAGCTTCCATTCGCAGAAATATCTGTTGAAAAATACAACTTGAAGTATATTTTAATATTTTGATGAAGTTTATGATAATATTCAAACTTTGAGAATTCTTATCACACCAAGGACTAGAACTATCTGTAAAAAAAAGTTTTACTAAACGAATAGATGAATTTAAGTGTTGAATTATATATCAAATCATAGCTATTATATAGTTCCAACATTTCTTCTCTTTTTTTTTCCGTCGGAGCTCACACAATTACATTTTAAAGATATAAGATGCACGTTTTTATTGATCACGACCTATTTGCTTAGTTTCGCACGGAAATTTTTTATCCGGAACGACCAAAAAACATTCTGGATGGCACACAAAGAAAAGAAAACTTTCCCACAATTTTGGGTTAGATGATCTCTTCTAACCATCTTTTGAAAACTTGTACGAATATTTGTTGAGCCAGTAATGCTTACTGACTTAGTGTCATTGATTCTGAGTCACCTATTGTGAGTCAGTGATCGTGAGTCATTGATCGTGAGTCATTGATTGTGAGTCATAAATGATTAGTCACTCGATATAAGAAAGTAATACCGAGTAATCCTTTGTGTACAAACAACTAATATAAATAGAAGGGAATTCCCCTTGTAAAGAAGGAACTAAAATAGAATAGAATAGAAAGAATATAGAAAGAAGAAACTAATCAATATACAACTTAATTATCTCTCTCGAATCTACTATGTCTGTTAACGTAGAGAGTGATTCAGATAACGAGGAAATCTCACTGCTCAACGAACAGGAAGATTTGTCTCGACAATATTCGATCAGAAAACTTGTGTGAATATTTTATCAGAATACTGTACAAATGTAGAAATTATACAGAGTCTTCAAGATCCGGAAAACATAACTAACTCTTACGTCACGAGCCAGCTCCCTCTGATTAGCCAACTTCACACTGAGAGTGTCGAGCTCCTGTCTCTTGCTGACGCTGCAGACTCAGGCTCGCTATCAGCATCTGATTAATATTAATATTAATATTAATTCTTTATTTGAGAGATATAACGAAATATGTATTAATTGCTTGTCCATTTTCTATCTATTCTATTTATAGTATTTTCTGTTTAGCTAAATAGAATATTTGGCCATTTATTTCCTAATTCCTTCTGAGCTGTACTTCGTTATATATAGCAGTCTAACAATATTGAGACAGTACTACTCAGTAATGCTGGCTCGAAAAAAAACAAGTTATGAGTCATTGTTTATTACTGGTCTATGAGTGTCCCGTTAACATACGAGGATTTTAAGACGAAGTTAGCATGGCTGTTCTAATTTAATTTCTTCATGACCAAAACGTTCAGATCAAAATCTTGGTAGCCGATATTGGCGTACATGCACCAGATATTGCATAATAGAAAATTTCAAACGAAGAGCTCTAAATAATTTGTCGAAACGGTGTATTCTGCTGTATTAACATAGATTCTTGTTCGTTTCATGATTCACTATCGAGAAATATTGCCATTAAAGATTTAAGAAAAATAACCAATTGTACATTAGTTACTTATCTAATCTTCTACTTATGTCTAATGCTCTATTTTTTTTTTATCATAATATGGAATTGATATTTATATATGCTTCTAATTCTTAGTATTTTATTGCTTGCCTGCCATTTATTCCTTCAAGATTTTTATTGCATTTCAGACAAGAAATCCGATCAGTAATTTTCAAAAATATGTAGGACATTAAAAATAGTTTTCTTTTTCGCGGCCAATAGTGTTTATGTTTAAATAAATAGTTTCATATCACCGATTTGAGATAGACTATTATGATCTATAGACTCTATTAAACTACTAATAGGTTTACATCGGTTCATTTACATACCTCATGAAGCTTTTTTCAAAGGCAACTGCAAAATTATTCAAACCTGCTTTCCCACCAAATTCTTCCTCCATACAACTGCAAACAATGTTCATGCCACCCTTCTTAGTGGACACAATGTTCACCATAATTATTCCTCCATTAACACCAAGACTTTGTGAAAAATAAGCATTTTCCAACGCAAACTTTGTAGTTTTAGTTTCGTCGTTCTGGAACAAACCCAAGTTTGATAGTCTAACTGTAGGACCGCTTCCTTTTTCGAAACCTTTCATATTGGATATGGACATTTTTGATAGCGAATTTTCGTCATAAGAAGTATTGAGTGCATACCATTGATTAACAATTGATTTTGGATCTGAAGAACTTTTTGAAATAGTATTGTACGATCTTTCAACAATATTCCAGAAAACTTCTTTATCCTCATAGGATTTCATAATTTCTTCAATTAAATGATAATGGAAGATCATAGGATTTACTCTTAATCCCAATTTTAACTTGTTGCCCATTCTGGGATCTAGAAATCTTCGTAGATCACTTGGGGTAACTGATTTGATAAAATAACATTCGCTTTCTTGAGTGGAATCTTTTAAAATACCCAAGATACATAATGTCTGACACACTATGACCTCAAGTAATGGGGTCAAAGTCACATTTTTAGATCTACATAACTTGATGGCACTTTTAACAGTTTCTGGTGGTATATTGATATTTTTAAATGCTGTTTTGAAATCTTGTTTTTGTTTACCGGCTTGCCATTTAGAACAGATTTTTCCCGGAACAAGCGGGGGTTCAGAATATTGATGATCATTAATAAATTTTCCAAAACTTTGAGGCAAACATCGCTTAATTGCCTTTTTGTAACTCAATGGAACATCTGGAACATAGTTTAGGTAATCTTCCGTAGCCAAAGGAAAAGAATCCAATTCATCTAAACTTTTAGTCAAATCAAACAATAATGAATCTGAATGTAAACCACAATCCAAATTTAATTCGTCTTCATCTAATGAATTCAAAATTTCCAAAAATATTAAATGGAAATTAGTGCCCGAAACACCATCAAAAACAGCATGATCAAAAATAACAGCAAGGACGGTATCGTTAATACACAGTATCTTGAATATTGGCTTATCAATATTCAAAGGAAATTTGTAGGATTCAATTTCTTCAAATAATTTTTCATAATCAAGAATCTCGACTTTTCTTAACTCCACGGCATCGTTAAAGTATATTTTGGACATTGGAAAAATCTTGTTCGTATCTTTATCGTAGTTGGCTGTTAAAAAACTGTATTTCAAAATCATTTTCTTTAAAACCTGATAAATGAGTGAAGGAGTTAATTTCCTATTGTAGATACCTACAAAAGCAAAGTTGTTGTAAAATCCATTGGATGTTCTAGCGATGATTGCCTGTTCAGACATTCCAGCTTTTCTGACAAGGCATTTTTCTTCCAATTTTTTTGACATGTTAGACTTTTTTCAATTTTCTTTCTTATGAAATTCAAACCCTTCGAAACAAAATAAAGATAGAACGAGTGTGTTTAATCCGGAGTATTCTTTTCGAAATCTTAATAGTCATATATTCATGAATAAATATAAACTCAAAGTAACTTTTCTTTACGTAAAATATTTACCTTTTTATATTATTTATTATTTATTATTTATATGAGGGTTAAAATTGTTTTTTGCACACAGTTTTTATGTACTGGTATGTGTGTGTAATATTGGAAGAGTTTTCATACCGAAGAATGAGTCAGATCTAATGAAGATCCAGCCGTTCTGAATTAACACAACACGTGACCTTCATCTCAAATAATACTCAGTATCAACACTAGAACATTGGGTATCGAAAATATTAAGCATTTATTAACGAAGAACAAGCCATTTCTCCGCGCGGATATATCTTCAATATATACTTGAATAGAGAAATTAACTTTAGATTTATTAGAATATGGGCTAGTTAATTATTTTGGCCAAAATATTCGTAAATTGAATATGTATACATATATTGCTCGATAAGTTGAGCTTTTTTAGGAAGCAACAACCATTCAGCATTTATAGTGAATAGATCCTCATAATTATTTATGAGGATCTATTGCCTACTACTACCTGTTGATCGCTTATTCATGGTTTGGATTATATCACAAGGATTCGGACATATAAAAAGATCTCAAATAATTTCTGTCGAGACAAATCTTCTTGCTCGTTGAGCAGTGAGATTTCCTCGTTATCTGAATCACTCTCTACATTAACAGACATAGTAGATTCGAGAGAGATAATTAAGTTATATATATTAATTAGTTGATTGTTTCGTCTATTCTTTCTATTCTATTCTATTTCAGTTCCTTCTTTACAAGGGGAATTCCCTTCTATTTATATTAGTTGTTTGTACACAAAAGATTACTCGGTATTACTTTCTTATATCGAGTGACTAATCATTTATGACTCATAATCAATGACTCACGATCACTGACTCACGATCAATGACTCACGATCACTGACTCACAATAGGTGACTCAGAATCAATGACACTGAATCAGTAAGCATTACTGGCTCAACAGTATCAATACTTGCTAAGTTCTTCTATGTATTCTTAAATTGTATATGTCATCAGATAGATAACGTGTAGACATAGACATTCAGACATATATAAGCTTAACCTTTCACTCTCAAATTAATATGAGTAATGACACTAGGGAGAGTATTGAATAGTTAAAGCTACGCCAGTAACAGCTGCATCAAAAGCTTTGAATGTAGATATATGTTTGAGCCAACATAAGNTAAATAGAAGACAACCGAACCCAGAAAATGCAAACCAAAAAGAAGTCATGATGGAGGATACATAGAATAGAAGAGATAGCGAGCTAATTTATACAACTTAATTATCTCTCCAGACTGCATACCAATCCATCAGTCAAAGCACCAAACATAATACATTGATAGAATAGATTGGAGATACTGAARATACCRCGTTGTTATTTTCTGGATACCAGACTAATTAAYTCCATGTTAAAGATTATGCTTTGTAATTTACTAAAGTAGATATGAGTTCCGCATCCGCAATGCCCTACTAAAGGTTCTACATATGTTTTACAGTATTTCAGGTCAAAAATTTTAATAGTTGAGCCTTGAATATAAAATTATTCTACTTATGGGATACTTCGTGTATTAGATCAGTGATCATCTTTATATTGTTTTGAGTACATHATTCAGCGGGCATGGCGGTTTTCGTTGGAGAAGCTGCTTATCGAACGCATGTATGTATCTCTGAAAAAAAAAAATTCTGATATAATAAGTCGTACATAAATTGCATTCTAGAATTTATTTCCGACTTTTTTAGACAGCCAATATTTGCTTTGTAGGTAAATAAATCGGCATAAGCGGTATTAGAGGATTCTTTCTTTTTTTTTTCTTTCATTTAGCCACACATGTCCTTGATTTAACTTCAAAACTTATACTGAAAACTTTAGGTGTCTGAAATCAACATAACATAGCACATGCTTTTTAGATTTTGTWATAAATTCAGTAATATCCTCGCTTCTTTTTCTTATTTCCAAAGACGAGAGTATCACTTATTTTTTCTAAGTTTTTTTCTTGTTAAATTAGCTGTAAGAACTGCTTAATGAGGTTAAATCAACCCTTCTCGATTTATTCTTTATTTTGATTCTCAAAATCTTAAAAAGCGTATTTGCCAAAATCATATTTCACTAATGACAGATCCAATAAAGATATTAATTGTGGGATCTTCTTTTGCAGGTATTTCAGCCGTCAAAACTATCATGAAGCTTGCACCTACCATTAACAGAAAGATTCAGGTTAACGTAGTTGATCCAAAATCAGGATTCATTAATATCTTAGGCATTCCCAAATTTATATTTGATACCCCCTGTGCGGAGAAATGGTACGTTGATTTACTGAAGTTTGGTATTCCTTGGAACACTGTTTGGATGAATAACCACGAAGAGCCTCAAGCGATTGATATTGAAGAGAGGAATAATGGCGTTGAATTTCATTTCATACAAGGGTATGTTACAAAGTTAGATTTGAACAGTGCTACCATAATAAGAAGCAAGTATGTGAAAAGAAACTGTCCAAAAGAGTTTTCRGGATTCAAGGTTCCTGAACATAATGATAGTATGCATGCAATGATTTCTTACGATTATTGTGTATTAGCCTCAGGAAGATCAAGAAATTGGCCATTCGATCCGATAATCAATACAAAGGAAGAGTTTATATCAGAGATGTCCTGTATTGCGGATCTTATCAAATCGAAGAGGATAATCACGGTAATTGGGGGCGGTGGTCTTGGTATAGAGGTTGCTGGTCAACTCAAAGAGGAATTTCCCCAAAAGCATATACACTTGGTTCATCCACATCAGCTGCTACCACCGGAATCTCTCTTAAACGATTCATTCAAAAATGAGATGATAAATCAGGTGAAAGAATCTGGAATTGAATTGTTCTTGAATACAAGAATCGCGAGCAAAACTGTTCTTGATGGTGGTCAGATATTGTTACAAACCATAGATGGTCGAACTATTACAACTGAGTTGGATATGTGGTGTAATTATCATCAAAATAATGTTCAGTATTTATCTGAAAACTTTACTGAGTCAATAACTACTAAGAATGAAATTCATGTCAACAAGTATTTTCAAATGTTGAATATGTCTACTGAAACAGCTTATGATAACATTTTTGCAGTTGGTGACCTAGCTGCCCTTGGTCTTATAAAGAAGGCTAAGTTGGCATATAGAAATGCGGAATATGCGGTTTTTAACATGTTTGCAATCATCAAAGATCAAAAAAGTTCTATGAAGAAATTCGAGGGATTGAATCACAATAATATGGCTATACCCATCGGTTCCATGCGTAGCGTTGCCGTTTTAAATGATGAAATTTTTGTTAATTCAAAGCATGTAGCTAGGAAATATCAAGACTATAAGTGTAGAGATGTTTCTCTTGCGCTTGGGCTAAAATTACCTAATAATTAGTAATCATGGTTACAAACAAAATGAAAATAATCTGAGAAAACTCCTCTCATAAATTTATTTATTTTTCGAGTTAATATATATATATATATATATGTAGAGACATATCTTCCTGCTCGTTGAGCAGTGAGATTTCCTCGTTATCTGAATCACTCTCTACGTTAACAGACATAGTAGATTCGAGAGAGATAATTAAGTCGTATATTGATTAGTTAATTATTTCTATATTCTTTTTATTCTATTCTATTTCAGTTCCTTAYTTACAAGGGGAATTTCCTTCTATTTATATAAATATTAGTTCCTCTTTCTAATTATTCATCATTTATGATTAATRGTTCAACTATGATGGATTTCGTTGTAACACTGAGTCAGTCAGTATTACTGGCTCAACAGAAGGGTCTGGTTTGAGCAGCATATATGAAATTTATAATGTATCTATATATGGATGTAATGCGTGTTGATACAGAAAAGGTAAAGACTTTGTTATGCATTGATTAGTTGTTTATGAAAATATTGTTTAATGCTTTTGTAAACATCAAAAATCGCGAAAAAAAAACACCTATTGTTGTACCAACAATTGTCTTATTGGCAAGAAGTTGCGCAATTTCCAATACAAAGTGAAGAATTTAATACCAAATAGTGGTTTGTCTGAGTTGAATTAGACCAAAATCACAGTTTTTCTAGTCAGGAAATCGTATTAAAATACATCTACAGTGTTGTGTTGACATGTTGAAATTCAATTCAAAATAAATTCAAAATTGTGCATGAAAAATAAAAACTGAAAAAGATAACCAGGGTACATAATCATCAAAAGAGCAGGGCACAACGTAATGATAGAAAGTGCACACAACCATCTAATCCAAGGGCACACAACCATCTAATACAAGGGCACAAAACTATTTAGAGAGCAGGGCACGCAACTTCAAAAACGCAGTGCACACAACGTTGAAAAGATCAGGGCACAACAACTTTAACGACGGTGCACAAAACCACATAAAAAGGGCACGTAACGTCGCAAAGAGTGTTC
>JNFW01000005.1:1172330-1293188 GCA_002564245.1 Saccharomycopsis fermentans | reverse complement strand
AAAAAAAAAAAAAAAATAAGAAAAAAAAAAAATTTCACTAGATCAGGTAACATCTCTCTATGAAGAAAAAAAAAATTTTTTTTATTTATATAAGTCTTCGATTTTCCTGAGTTAATCTTCTCTTTCACTTCGTCTTTTGATAAATTTGTAAAACCATCTACAGATTCTATAAACGAACATACATTAACAATGTCTCACAGAAAGTACGAAGCTCCACGTCACGGTCATTTAGGTTTCTTGCCAAAGAAGAGAGCCGCTAGACACCAAGGTAAAATAAAGTCTTTTCCAAAAGATGACAAAACCAAGCCAGTCTCTTTGACTGCTTTCTTGGGTTACAAGGCTGGTATGACCACCACCGTCAGAGATTTGGACAGACCAGGTTCTAAGATGAACAAGAAGGAAATTGTTGAAGCTGTTTCAGTTGTTGACACTCCACCTGTTGTTGTCGTTGGTGCCGTTGGTTACGTTGAAACTCCAAGAGGTTTGAGATCTTTGACAACCGTCTGGGCTGAACACTTGTCTGACGAAGTCAAAAGAAGATTCTACAAGAACTGGTACAAATCCAAGAAGAAGGCTTTCACCAAATACTCTGCCAACTTCGCCAAGAACTCTGAAAAAGAATTCGCCAGAATTGTTAAGTATGCTTCTGTTGTTAGAGTTTTGGTTCACACTCAAATCAAGAAGACTCCATTGTCCCAAAAGAAGGCTCATTTAGCTGAAATCCAATTGAACGGTGGTTCCATCGCTGACAAAGTCAACTGGATCAAGGAACACTTGGAAAAGACTGTTGCTGTTGACTCTGTCTTCGAACAAAACGAAATGATTGATGTCATTGCTGTTACCAAGGGTCACGGTTTCGAAGGTGTTACCCACAGATACGGTACCAAGAAATTACCAAGAAAGACCCACAGAGGTTTAAGAAAGGTTGCTTGTATCGGTGCTTGGCATCCAGCCCACGTCCAATGGACTGTGGCTCGTGCTGGTCAAAACGGTTACCACCACAGAACTTCCATCAACCACAAGATTTACAGAGTCGGTAAGGGTGATGATGAATCCAACGGTGCTACTGAATTCGACAGAACTAAGAAGACTATCAACCCAATGGGTGGTTTCGTCAGATACGGTGAAATCAAGAACGATTTCGTCATTGTTAAGGGTTCTATTCCAGGTATCAAGAAGAGAATCATTACTTTGAGAAAATCATTGTACGTTGACACTTCTAGAAGAGCTACTGAACAAGTTACCTTGAAATGGATTGACACTGCTTCTAAATTCGGTAAGGGTAGATTCCAAACCCCAGCTGAAAAGCACGCTTTCATGGGTACTCTTAAGAAGGACTTATAAGTTTTTTTTTAGAATATTAATGATGAATGAACGAATTTGGCTTATGTATCTATGATATCTTAAATAAATGTTTGTGAATTTCTCTTAACTTTTTTAATGCTATTTGCTACAATGTAAGTGAAAAATTTAATGGTTATTATATTATGTATTGATAATTATGCTGAATACATTTAGTAGGTCGATAAACGTATATGTACATATCTAAATTTCTCATTTCCACACGTTTTTGAGTAAATCGTCGTCAAGATTATTAGACTTCAATTTAGATTGACTTGATGATAAACTTTGTGTACTACTATTCCAAACATTTTTTTCAATTGAATTTGAAGAAGTAGAATTCAAGTTCAATGATGCTAACGAGTTGCTCAAAGAACCAGTTGACTGAAACTGAGGTTGATTATAGATATTATTTGTTGGCTTTCCAGTATTTGCTGGTTTCGAATATAAAGCAAGAATTGATTTTTTCAAATCTGGTCTATTGGAGCGACCAGAATTCATTGTAGAATGTGTCGAAGATGCAGTCTTTGCGTCTGATGTATTAGTACCCAATAAGGAAGGGGCACTTGATCCAAAATTTAAATCTAATAAATTAGAAGAATTAGTAGTATTCTTCACTGGTTGAGAAGTTGTTGAATTGACAGAAGAGGATACGGAAGATTTTCTAGTTTTTGAATCATCTAAACCACCCAATAAATCAAATACATCGGGCTCTTGCTTTCTCTGAGCCTGCGCTTGGGAAGGAGTTGATTTAGGGGTGGAACTTGAGTCCCTTGGAATACTGTTGGCGACATTTGGTATGTTTGTAGCATTTGTAGAGCATTTTATAGTGCTTGGATCGGGAACATGTTTAGTAGACACCCATTTTTTCAATTCGTATTTTGTTCTGATAAAGTTCTGGATTTTACTATCTTCGGGGACATAATCCTTCGGCAAATTGTGTTCCCAGTAAATGTTAGCCTTTTCATTACCCCAGTTGACCATTGATTTCACTTGCTCGTCTGTCCACGAGTCCAAATCTATTGATTTAACTCTGGAAATATGTGTTCCCATAGATCTATGGATTCCTGAGCATCTAATGCATATATAGATTCCTAAATTCCAAGAAGCCCATCTGGGGTTTGTTGCGACCTTGCAATCCGCACATCTCGTATTTGATCCTTGCTTCACAAGAGTTTTCAATATTTGTTGGTTTCCTTCGTTGTGAGATCTTTTCGATGCAGCATTTCCGTGATTATTTCTATACGAGGACATACTCTCTTCTTTACTTCTGCAGTGCTGAAACTTTTAGAATAAATCAATTGATACTTATTCTGCAACAAACTTTGTTTCTATTTTGATATTCTCTATCTCTACGTGGCAAATATACTTTGAAAATTCCAGAGTGAGATCTGTGAATAATTCAAATCTCTATTAGAACTTTACTTACCTATATTACGTTGATTATTATTTCGCCAGCGTATGAGATTTCTATTGATTTTTTTTTTTTACATTGTTGTACATTTTCACTGATAAAGCGCACAGAAGAACACTCTATAGCATATGAATAATATCGGTTTGAGGCATGTTTTAACTACAGGCAGTTTCAACAATTGTCGAAATCAACCATAATAGATAACTGAGTCATCGTGTAATTGAATCGCCAAACAAACACTTTGTGCTTTCTTATATTTAAAAAGAAGAATATTTTGCAACAGAATTAAACTTATTTAGTATCTTTTTACAAATTTCACTGAAAATTCTTTGAGTATTCAATTACTTTGAGAATTCTTTTTACACGTATAATATTTAAAAGGTTGCTTAAAAACAGTCTTAAGAAGAAAACCCAGTAACGCTTTTATTTTCGTTTTATTTCTTTTAGTCTTTAAGATTCAAAAGGCTCAAACCCATGAGACAATAGCCTAAATAGAAACAGCAATAGGCAGAGTTAGGTCGATATCTAATGCTGCCCCACCGTCATTGAAAGTGTCAACTAACTTGCAATTTTCTGCACTGATAGTTTCGATTTCGGCATCGTATATACCAGCCGCTTTGATCACATCTATAGGCTTAACAGTTTTTCTGCCATCTTTGATGACATATTTGGCAAGAGATGTGCAAGCAGTTCTGTTCTTCTGGCTAGGCAAAGTGAATTTCGAGATGAAGAAAATAGTCTTGTCGTCCCAGCATAAAACTCTAGAGGTCACATTATATTTCTCATAAGGCTTAATTTCTTTTCTGAAATTGCACTGCACACCAGATACTGCCAAGTAGGGAAAACCCATGATATGATTACTATACTCCACCAAAAACTTTTGGAAAATTGTGGACATGCCAGAAGTTCTAGCAATGTCAAGTTCCTCGAAATATGTAGAGTTGGACTTATGAAGGAACATGTCGACCTCAAATGGTGAATTGTATGTCTTCCACAATAACGGCTTGAAGACTCTCATTTTTCTTTCCTGTTCAGTCTTGAATGTAGGACCTAACTTAGGCTTCATGCCCAATTTTTTTTTGATTTTAGGAATAACTAATAACCTGATTACTTGATTGTAAAATCTCACAAAGTACGCAAAAGGAAGCGTCTTGTATGAACTTATTAGATAAATTGCAGCGAGAATTTTAAAGGCCTTTTTCAAAAATGACATCGTATTTATCTTGTTCAAGCAACTGAGTTATGGATTTTCTATAGTTTGTTATTTTGAATTTCACTGGAAACTGAAAATATCGGTGGTTTTTACAAATTTTAATAAATATAGATAAGATTCGCGGTAATTATGGTTAGAATCATTATCTCGAGAAAGAATTATAGAATAGATAACTTCGCAATCACAAATGCAAATAACTTTTTTTCATGCCGGCTTTTCGGCTTGATTCATCATACTTCCTGTGTTAATAATTACAAACATCAGATCCGACACTTCACTTCAAACCAGAAAGCTAAAGCGTGATTGAACAATAGAAAAAATTACCCAAATTTAATGAATTCTCATCAACAGTATATCAGCAAGCCAGCAGAAAAAGGAAATCAACAGAAGAAGCACACCAGTCATTGGGCTATTCAAAATATGTAGAACAATTACTTTCTTAGGTTTATTGATGAGTATATTTGAGCTTGGAATTTCCTAAAAGGTAGATCGAATCTAAAATTTGGATTTGAGAACTTACACTATGTTTTTATTCCCTATTCTAAATAAATGTACATTGTTGATGATCAATACTATTGAAACTGTTCTCAAAACTATATATTTGCGTATATCATTGTTGTAGAACAATTGTTTTATGCTCTTGAATTTGGCAACGCTTCAGGTATACAAGAAAAGCAGTATTTCGTCACATTTCTAGGATAAAGTTTCCTTTTGAAATAAAATTCACACTAAATCTTTCGGAACTGTTGGAAAAATGGTACCCAGCTGTATTTGCTCTGTCCTCTTTTGATTGTATATCTTCTTCCCGAAATTAGACAATCTTATCTTAAAGATATCTTTGTTTAGTTTGAAAAGCTTGGTTTCCTCCTCGATTTGTTTTATTTTAGCGTTTAGAGTAGTCTGATCCGCCTTCACTTCCTTTAATTGTGCCTGCAATTCACTCAAAGACTTATTCCTTAGTATCTTACCATTTCCAACAGTTTTTTCTGCCACCACACCAGTACTCGTATCCTTTACTTCGGCATCTTTACTTTTATCTTCAGCAAGTTGGGATTCATTCTTCTTGTTTCCATCTGCCCACTGCATAATTTTATTCCAACCAGAGGATTTCTCATTTATTAGAAAAAGTACCATTTTTTCTTCGTCTTCTTTATTTGTCAAGTCTTTAATCAAATTTGGTCTCTCATCACCTTCGAATATCGGCTCGCTAAATGCTTTATCTGCCTTCAAATGCAGCTTGCAAATATAAAAGAAATCTTTCTGGTTGTTTGTCACAAGCACAAACACTGATGGTTTATAGCATATAAAGCAAGATTTCGCATCCAGTTCGGCAACCTTTCGCAACCTATAGATATTTTCAAACGGAAGAGTATTCATTTTTCGATGTTTTTTTAATGTTTTCAATATAAGTTGCTAATATATCCGCAAATCTGAGATCATCCTTAGACAAAGAAGTTTGATAAATTTGGTTATTTTATTTGTAATCACTGATTAGCATTTAAAGCCAATTAATTCAGTGATGCTTTTTTTTTTTTTTTGGTTTTTGTCACGACGCATGTCTGTTAATCTAAGGGTGCATAACAAACAGAGTATGCACTCTTGATCAGAATTTTGGGCGTCATAATTAAAGTTTACACTGTTTAAAAGCATCTATTATATTAGAATTTAGAAAATAAAATAAATCAAAAGATTGAAAAGATTAAAATAGTAAGAATTATATTTACACATATATAAAACTGTATTAACAGTCTTATGCAGACCAAAATTGATAAGATTTTGGTATGTCTACACTCAATGGATTCAATTCTTCTTCCTCATCATTATCAGAATCATCCTCACCGTCTTTATTTACGCATTTACTAAACAATCTCATATCTGTCAAAGAGTTGAGATCCTTGTTTAATTCTTTCATGGCCTCCTCCATCTGCTTTATTTCAGCCTTAAGTAAGCTCATACTTTGGCTAGATTCGGCACCTTCGTTTGCATTTATTGAAACTGACTTCAGATATCCACTGATAGGAATAGCTACGGGAACTGGAATTTTCGAAGCAGTTTCTTTTGGAAGCGTCACATCATGTGTACTATCTTCCGATGGCACTTGTTTGTTTTCTATAGGTGAAACAGTCGCTTCAGCTTTAAATTCATTTTTGTCATTTTCAAACGTAGAAATATCCTTTTCTGGTAATTTCTGAGTAGTCAGCGGTTCTATATCTTGAGAACTTGTACTCTCAGTTGCAATGACTTGTTTTAAAACCTCAAAACTTTTAAGCATTCTCAGATTTAACTTACTGAATGAGTCAAAAATGTGTTTCTGGCGTTTGCCCATACTAAGCTTGCTAGTAATGATATCATTTTGCATATTTACTAAAGTCTTCTTCTGTTGCTCAATCTCCATTTCTGCTGCAGTTAATTTTTCTAACTTCAATTCAACTTTGTTTATGGATTGATTTATAATTGTCGAAACTAAGTAGTTTAATTGTCTTTCTTCATAGGTAGCAAATAAATGGGCGCGTCCAGCTATACCAGCTAATGAAGCTGACAAATTTTCCTTCAAAGATTCACTTAAATTTTGATCGGTTTTATCATTTTCGGTCTCCAAAGGTACAGTGGATTCTAATTCCTTCATGGTAACATCTTCATCATCACCTTTTTTGATCGAATCTTTCAATTTATTCAAATATATTTCATCCACTTTTTTGATGGCTCTATTTTTTGCAGCAATAACAATGTCCTTATCGACTAAACTAGTTAAATAAGTAATGGTAGAAATTATAGGATTGTCTGTAGAAGAATATGGTAAATGAGGTGCATACTTTAAAGGACCCAAATTTTCCATTTTATCAAGAAAAGGGTCCTCTATTGGTAACTGTAAAAATCTAGCAATACATTGATCTGGGGATTTTGTTCCGACAAATGAAGCAATTCTTAACCAGTCAAACTTTGTACCATGATCACCACTGACAGAATTTTCTTGCACAGCAATCAACAATTTTTTTAATTCTAATTTACTCCAACCTGAATTAATATCACTGATAATTTTCATTCTCTTGGAAGGAAATTCTTCATCACTTCTATTATTCTCTGTACTATTTCTAACCTTGGTTTCCTTGTAGGACTCATCCTTTTTAGGTTCAGCGCTTGATTTACTATTCAACTTACTATTTCCGTTTTGTAGCATATTTTTAAGTTTGTCTAATTTTTCTTTTTCATGCTCTTCAGGAATGGTAAAGCTCTCAAAAGGAAATAAACCACGAGGATTATCATACCTGATTGAAGCGTTAGGAATCGATGGAGGCGCAACTGGCATTACCTTGTTTTCAGGATTGACTTGATAGTTGATAATCCCCCACTTTGTTAAAAATCTATGAATTCTCAACAAGCAGCCCACGTCACCTGCTAAATTTCTTCTTATAGCAGTGAGCGATAGATATTCATTAGGATTCAATCGATATGCGTTGATCATAAAATTTCGATAATAGACATATATTAAGGGTGTTTTCGATGAATTAACATTATTGAAAAATTCGGGAATACCCTTTACTTCTATGTCATTGATTTTATGTAGAGAAAACCAGGACGCGTATGAAGGAAGTACAATTTTATGCAATTGCGGTATTTCTTGTAAATCAGTCTCTTTGGTCTGCGAGTTCAATTTGTCGATTTCTTCAATTGTATTAGGATCTTCTTTATGTTCATCTGGATTTTGTGAAACTACGGGCTTCTCATCTTCGATCTTATTGACTTTTTTAACAGGTAAATCGCTTGAATTTTCGGGATTCTTCTCAAAAATTGAAACATTCTTACTTGCAACAGAATGACTCTCGAGCGAGCCTTCATTTGCCTCGCTTTCAGATTTATCAATGAGGCTATCGTCATCAGCATTTGTGTTGGTGGTAAAAGTTTCAGCAAGCCCACCACTAGTTCCAGATTGTTGAATATCACCATCTGCAGACTTACCAATTTCGATTGAATCATTATGGAACTGACCGTCATCGACATCAACATCTTTCATATTAGAATCAACAAAAGTCTTTTGGTTGTCTTCTTGAAGGACTGAATTTTCATTGGTTATCAGGGATTCTTCTTTGGCAGATTCTTCTTTGGCAATCTCTTTACCTTTGGCCATTTCCTGGAAGTTAGAATCAGTATAAGGTGACATTGAATGCTCTGTATCAGGCAGTTTTGAGGTGGCGTGCACTGTCTGGGATGATTCAGGCTGATTGTTGTTTTCAGTAATACTTGCCATGTTATAGCTCAGATCTAATTTACTGTCTGTAAATAGATCCTTGGAGCTTCGTCCACCATCAACGGCCTCGCCTCTAGATGCTGGAGAATTTATTAGTAAATTCTCTTCATCTACTTTTGTTTCCTTCAGAGATTTTATTGCAGTCTCAAGACCCAATTTATCCAACTCTTTTGAAGAGGGTTCATCCTGATACAGGTCCAGCGAAATTGTAGCAGTTTTAGACTCTGGATTTACATTTAATATTGATTGAGGGGTCGATTCTAAACTAGGTACGTTACTTTTTTCCTCAGAGGCTGCTAATTCTTTATTATTTTCTGGGTATAATGCATCAAGAGAATCAACGTTTGCAGATGCAAGATCAACTTTGCTGTTTGTAGTTTCGAAATCATGTTCATTTGACCCTGCAGTTTCTGTATTTTCTAAGTTAGCTGATGCTATGACCTCGAAATTCAATGATTCAGGTGCGGTTGGGCCCTGGTGAGTTGATTCTGATTCTACATTTGCATTTGCATCTTCCTGAGTGATTATCATATTGCTTGATACTATGGAGTTTTGTTCGCCATTGGTGTCAACAGTATCGGGCACTTTTTCATTTTGTATCAGGCTATCCGCATTCATGTTCTAGACAATGTCTTGTGCTATCTTTTCTCCTTAATATCTTCGAGGATCAAATTCACCATAAATCTAACTAAGGAGTACAAATTGAATACGCGTCCATGATTGTTTAAGGTTGTTTACTTTTTTTTTTTTTTTTTTTTTTTTTTTTTTTTTTTTTTTTTTTTTTTTTTTTTTTTTTTTTTTTTTTTTTTTTTTTTTGCGCTTCTTTTTTATAGATTGGTTTTTATGCCAGAGTGAACTAACTAACCTAAGCTTTGACAACTACTTATTATATAGTTGCGGGTAACCTATAATGACATATTTATATATTATAAAGACTCATTAAACCATGGCAATTCAGGTAAAGTTACAATCAATATATATAATTATTAAATAGTTATTCTGAAATCTCTATCAATTTATATTATATGCGATTTTTGGGTTAGCGTTACACAGTCCTGATATCGAGATGTGTTATTGCGGTCAATAGCCTCCAGTATTAGTGTCATTTGAAGAAAAACTTCCTGACGAATTATTGTGTAAATTCTTTTTGTAATTGTTGAATGATCCGCCAGAATCTCTACCACCATTTAAGTTATAGTTGAAATGAGGATTTCCGGAAATATTATTATAATTTGTGCTGTTTGAATTTCTGATTTGATCATTTTGTGTAAATCTTACTTTCTCATATCTACCTTGGTCGTTGCCATTTGTTGATACTCCTTGCGAATAGTGATTTTTTGGTGCTGCTGAGAATTTTTCCAGGGAATTGTTCGGAAATCTATTGAAATTGCTAACATTATTATTGCCTAAAAACTCAGTGTTTTTTTTTTGATACCCCTCCTTGTTTGAGTACAGATTATTCATGGACTCATTCCTATAAGCTTGAGATGAAACACCTAAGTTTTTATTCATTCTCTGACCAGCTTTTGAAGAGTTTGCACCAGAGTTTTTTGGATTGGGTATGGTTCCAGTTCGTTTAGGAACTGGCATAACACTTGGTAGTGAAACCTTATTATTATTACTATAAATCGTTGGCATTTGCTTAGGCTTTTTAACATTTTTTCTTGGTTTTGTGAATAAATTGCTATGTTTTTTGGGAGGATTTCCCGTATTAAATATAGGCGAAGGTCGCTTTTTGTCATTTATACCCTGACCTGTTTCAATATTTGTGCCTTCAACTGCGTTAGGTTTGCTTGGTAGACTGTTAGGAGTAATTAAATTACAGCTATCTTTTTGTTCATTCCGACCTGAGTTGTTTTTTGTTTTTTTGAAATCATTTTCTTTCCGTTTCGATTTTTGTTTTTCTGATTTTCTTTCCTCCTTTTTTCGAGGTTTTGTTTCAGGCTTTACAAGATCAGCATTCAAAAACCCTGGATATGCTTTGGTAACAAGACTTCTCGATTCGGCATTGTCGATAAGATCCTTCCAGACTCTACTCGATGACAACGATTCGGTACTACCTAAAATCCACAAAGTTGTCCTTGCACGTGTAAGACCAACGTTCATTCTTCTTATATCATTCAAAAAACCAACACCGTTCGCTCTAACAAGAGACATTATGATAATTTCTTTTTCTTGACCTTGAAAACCATCAATTGTATTGAAATCAATCAGATCTAAGATTGGTTTGCCAAAATATCTAACAAAAGTATTTTTCAACTTAAAAATTTGTTCTTTATATGGAGAAATAATCCCAATCTTTCCGTCTATATTAATATTCTTTTCCCTAGTAAGATTTTCCAAATGCTTGACTAACTCAAGCGCAATATTCGCTTCAGTAATGTTGAAAAATGATTTAGTTCTGCTGCTTAGCTCTTGTTTACCTGCAACGTTGAAAAATCTATATGGAGATAATGGATACTTTTCATGCCAAAATCGCGTATTAATACGATTCATGTCTGGACCATCAATTAACTTGGAGTCGTAAAATTCCTCGCTTGGAAACTCTGAAATATCTGGATGCATTCTGTATTGAACATTCAACAAGTAAATAGATTCCGGATGATTTTTTTGCATTCTCACAAACAAACTTTGGTCATAATTAAAGCCAGCAGCAGTTTGAGATAACACGGTTGGTGGTAATTGGTTTGGATCACCAACCATAATACATCTTTCGAAACCATATCTTAGGGGAATAATCGCAGACAATTCCGTACATTGACAGGCCTCATCTATAATAACTGTATCACAGGATATATTCATATTTCTAACAAATTCATGAGCAGAACCAGAAAGGGTGGAACATATAATATTAGCATCATTCAAAATTTTGAATTGAATATTTCTCTTATCAAGCTCTTTATTACGATAAGAAATAGAGGCATTTTCTCTTTGTTCATCGAGCTTTCTACCTAGTTCATTTTTAGTTTTTGTGATTTCACGCAATTTGAATTGTAAGCTGATAACAGTTTCTTCTGAGATCGTCTCGGAGTTAAGTTCCTTTCTGACTTTATCTCTTTCGTCTAGGCATCTATTAAGTTTTTCTCTAATTGAATGATCAATCACAGGTTTACTGGATTCTTTTGATCCTAATTGTTTTTCAACTAATTCTTCTAAAGTAAGATCTTTCACTGCATTGTTAATAGCATCCGACCTACCCAAACGAACAACTTTTGGATTGAATATCTCTCCTCGTGCATTCTTACATGAAGATCGCAAACGAAGAACCAATTCGTCTACAGCTGCATTACTTGGGGCGCAAATTAAAATCTTCTTTTTCTTGTCAAAATTCTGATTTTTCAATGGAATATTGATGGTATTTGGGTTTGTCTCAGTTAAAAGGAAACCTACAATTCCCAAAATTGTTTTAGTTTTACCAGTACCAGGTGGACCTTGGATCAACGAAAATCCTTTATTATGAACCGAACCATAAATTGCACGTGCTTGAGATTTATTCACATTGTAAATCTTAATCATATCATCAAAAAGAGTTTCATCGTCGATCTCATCGTATGAGGGTTTAGCTTTGAGAATACTTGAAAGCAGATCATAATAAGGCAAGCCCATAAGCGATGAATATTCTCTCTCTATTGTTGTCATTTGCAAAACTTTCATCGCGATGATATCTGTTTGCGGAGACAAGATCGGAACCATAGGGTTTTGCCTTGGAGAAATTCTCAAAGTAATATCTGCAAATTCTGCATTCGCTGACTTGATTTCACGTACTTTGGCCAAACAATTTATATTGTTGTTTTCTAAAGACTTCGGATTTATATTTTCAGCATTAACAGACAGATCTATAGAAGCAGCCAAGACAAGCAAATCAGACTCACCAATTTTATGTTCCTCTAGTACGGATTTTTTAACGGATGCATAAATGTCGAAAAAGCTATCAACCGAACTACGGGACCCAACTAACATCCCAAATGGCTTATTGGAGATAAGTTCTCTAGCCTGAACAATTGCCTGCCACGCTTCCAAAAAAAGTAAGTTCAGAAAAACTGATTGATATTGTTTGCTATCTTTGAAAACATCCTCGACAGTACTGTAATCTTCGATAGAGAATCCCGAAGGAATGTTTCCTTTGTCAGTATATGACCAGCCTAAAATAGTTTTGTAAAGTATATCAATATTTACATTCAATCTCTTTCTCATGTTCATTTCTCTCTTGCGCTGTTCATCCACCATACTAATTTTCTTTGTAGATATTGAAGACTTCGAAGACATTTTTTCCAAAAGGGTAATTTTATCTTTTTGCTTTTTCCCAACCAACTCACTAAAGCCTGTGGAACTTTTTTCATTATCACTATCATCACTATCATCACTATTACGTCTTCTTCTTTTGCTATGAAAGCCTGATTTACTAGGAGGATGAATAACAGTGGGAGTTCCTGATGCTGATCTACTACTCTTGAGCTCACTTCTCAAACGATCCAATTTAGACATTTGTTTATCTGTTTTAGGCTCTTCTGATTTGCTTTTGAGCTTAGAGCTAGTAGCTGATAGAGATTGTTCTTCTGCTAAAATTTTTTCAACCAAATTCTCATTAAGGGTTCTAGCTCTGGAAAGAATTTCGTTTCTTTGGTTCACGTCCAACTTGTTCTTGAATTTTTTAGCTACTATGGAATAACGAACCAAGTACTCAACAATATTATCAGGAAACTTTAAATTCAACTCAGATGCCAAATCGATAGTTCTAAAAATCAAATCAACACACAAAGTTAATAAAGCTGTATCACTCAATCTGAGCCAAACCATCATTGGCTGAAATGAGGTCATAATCTTTTGAAAAAGCTCTTTTGTAACATCCAAGTTTGCAGACAGGTCATTGTTAATATATCTAGCAAAACTTTTGAGAGAATTCAATGTTGAATGCGATAAATCCAATGTGTCTCTCGTATATTCGACCAAATCAGCGACGTGATAATCCATTGACCAATCAATTGTCTTTCTATAGATATGAACCAAAAAGTTCCAGCATTGATTCCAAAATTCTTGCAACACTGTTCTAATGGATTCCAGGTTCCCATTCAGAATGTTGAATTTATTATCAGATTGAACTAAAAGGCCATCAATTGGGTCATTCAAAACATTGACAACATCCATTAAAATTCTTACAGTTCTGGGGCATGGCTCGAAATAGCCAGACTGGATCAAATTTTTCAATGCAGCAATTAAAGATGTTAAACACTTCTCAAAATTGTCTTTCAAAATAGCATGAATACCTTCATATCTACCACTGCTATCGTATGCCTCATAAAGAATCGCAGTTGCATTTTGAGTAATTTCCTGCTCAGCGGATAAAAGACAAGACCATAAACCATCCATTGATTTATTATCCTTAAGTGATGCTTTAATGAATTTTGGATCTACATCCAAAACCATAGACATTATAGCATTAATATATTCAATAATTTGATTGTAATTATCCTCGATACTGGGGCGGTCTGTCAAATCAATGACCGTTGGTTTGTTCGAAGAGTTTTTAGACTTTTTGTTTTTGAGAATGATTGAAACGTTCGTTAGAGAGGAAAGCATCCAATCAATAGAATTTATCTGATTAGGGTGCCCTATCCGCATTTTCAAAGATTGCTTAGTTACTTTTTCCCAAAGCACTTTTGAAAAAGGTGCTAAAGATGACTCAACGTTGAAGTAGGAATTATAACTATAATGGGCAAAGTTCAAGATATCAAATTGGAAACATTTCATAATCAATTGCAAGCAAGAAGATTGAATGAAACTAAAATTTTCAAGATCTTGTTTATCTGTTTGATAATTAATGTTATCAAATGCAAACTTGACGAATATGTCGCTATGTTTGTCTACTAAACCTTTAGTTTCTAATTTTCCAAGTAAATCTGAAGCTACATTCAACGTAAATGAGTTATTATCGATAGTGAGAAACTTGATTAACACGTCACATGATAAAGAAATCAACAAGTTTTTAGTGAACAATGGGAGATCTATTTGGTCATCAGCTACCATCTTGATAAAGAAATCAGAAATCATAGAAACAGCCTGTTGCTTTTGAGATCCTGAAAGCAGGCTCAATAGTGGATGAACCCACGATAGCATATCATTCAAAGTAGAATGAGGCTCGAAATCATTCTCTGCAATATCATTGTGCAAAGTTAGCAAATAGTGTAGAAAATATGGATTGGAGAATATTGTATCAAGATAGTTTTTAAAGATTAAAGGCTGTATGTATTTCCAATAATCAACTTTAAGTTTAGATACTAACAAATTAAATGCCCTTAGCATAAAAGGAAGTGGTGTTTGTTGATACGACATTATTTGATTTGTCAATACATTGATTAAAGGAACCAATTTGAAACTTAGAAATTTTTTCATATACACCATATTTGCAGGACTTTGAAGCTTTTCAATTATTACATCCTTGTCACAATTCGAAAGAATAGGAGTCATGTTATTCCAAAATCGAACACAATTAGAATCATTGTAAAAATTGGGTGATTGAATGTCGTAAAAATGCTGCTCATATTCTTCTTCTAAAGAAGCGTGGAAGTCGGCAGTTGTCATTTTATTAGGTTGATACATCTTTTTTATCGTTGAGGCAGCCCATTTCTTTTCAATATGGGTGCCCTCAAATAAGAAATAAAGGGTGGAAGAAGGAAGTTTATTGTTGTTGAATGTAAATGGAAGTGCTTTGTTTGCTAACAAATAGTCGAAAGTATTCGAAAAGTCTGTTTTCAATTGCGGAACTGTTCTGAGCATTCCAGGGCCATTCAAGCACTCTATTAATGCCATGATGACTTTGTTTTCAGGAGTAAAATCTTGAGCAGAAGAATTGTTACGCCTTTGATGAATCAATTGGAATGCATTTGAAAGTATTGGTAATAATCGCGATGCTTCCCATTGAGAAATTAATTCACTGAATTTCTTGACACTTTCAGGCTGCAAGTTTCTTTGAACAAGGAATTTATTCCTTAGCAAAGCTTTCCCTATGTTGAACATGTAGATGCATTTTTGGCAAGAATTTAAATAGTTGGCTATTTTGCCTTTATACCATGTTAAGGCATCTGATTCGGGAAACGAAAAAAGAATCAAAGAATGAACAGCTGGGTAATAGCAATTTTGATCGCAGAATAAATGCTTTTCTGTTGGTATGTTTGAAATATATTCGAAACATTTTTGTAGAGTCAACTCCTGTAATTTATCATCATCAGCATTGTTATGTGAGGATTCTATAAGTCTTTTGATCTCTTTGATATCTGGCAAATCTCCAGACATCTTCTATAGAAAGAAAATTGACAACACTGTGCCTTCACAATTGAAATAATACAATATTGTTTTTGGAACCTTAGTATATGATACACATGAGAATCTAAAGCTCGCAAAGCAAAATCTCAAGCAAAAAATATATTAACTCTTATGTAGATACACCAGTTTAATTTATAATGCAGCTTTTTGATAATGATACAACACCACCAGTTATTTATTCATCAACAGTATACAGAATTCAGATTTCGATCTAGTTTCAGGTTGATCTACCCAATTGATTAAGTTAGTTGATCTTGTAATTCATTAAATAGTTTAAAATTTTTTCTTTTTTTTCTCATCGTAGTTTGTCTTCGCAAATAAATATGTATAGCTTTACCAAAAATTGATTTTTTTATGATTTTCTCAGTTATACTCACGCGTCGTTCTTATTCTGACGCGTCTGTTCAACCTTCTCAATAAACCCTGCGAATTAGCATTCAGCTATCATTCAATTGGTATACAAATTTAATGATCTACTTCACAAAGAATACTATATGGTGTGAAGCCTATTTTAAAAATGAAAATTGATAGTTAAATTGCTTTTCATTTTTCAAGTGATAGAATATATTAAAGCTTGCCTACCAATCACAGTTTAATTACATGGTAAAATATTGGTTGACCAAACTAATCATATCGCAGAATTGCGCTTGGGATATATCGGTTCGAACATTCTACCAGTAGCGTATACTTTCATTGACGATAATTCGAGATATGCCAAGCTCCTAGAAAAAGCTACTAATACTTGACGCTAAGTTTTACAACCATTGAACTTATGTATCGCATATACATAATTTTACGAGAAGACATTAAACATACTATGTTTTTCCTTGTGAAGTGGGGATACAATTTTTTGATTATACCTCAATCCAAATCAAATAATAAACTCTGCCAAAAATAATAACACTAACTGTCTCCTGATATTGAAAATGAAAAGTAAAAAAAAAAAATTATGATATACATACTAATAAACAGATAACCATATTCTTTAGCCTAGTATGAACGATATGAAGCAAGTACTCATGATTTTAAACGTATTACACTAGCAGGCAGCTATTTCGATGATCAAAAATATTAAACGAAATAAAAGAAACTAGAAACTATTTTTCGGATTCTTTTTCATTAGCACGCTTTTTGAGGAATTCCAATTCTCTATATGTTCTTTCTAACTCTTCTTTCAACTTTTCATTGGAGGCAGACAATTCTGCTATAGCCTGATCCGTTAACAATTTCTCAAAAGTCCATTTTTCCATATTGTTAGTAGCGCTTTCTTGTAATCTTTTGATAAGTTCAACAGCTCTTTGCAAAATTTGGGCTTTATTGTTTTCTGCAGATGGTAATAAGGCAGCTAATTGACTAATTCCTCTATTTATATTGTCTCTTCTTTTCTTTTCCACCACCTTATGACTTTCTTTTCTCAGTCTCTGTGAATCATCAGACGATAGTATTGGCTTTGAAATCTTAGCAGGGATTGACTCCAAATCATCTTCTTTCTTTCCCTTTATCTTTGTACTAGAAGAATCTGGCGTATTTGTAGTACTAGAAGTAGAAGATTTGGAAGCACCAGCATCAGCAGTAGCAAAACTTGCAGTAATAGATGATGCTGCGGCAGCAGCTGCAGCAGCCGCTTTTTCTGTATCTTTTTCTTCCTCGGCTTGTTTGGCCAACATAGTTTGATAGTCCATAGAAGTTTTCTTAGCTTCTAAGTCATCCGCACTCCCGGCATCCTCTGTTGTAGTTTCTGACTTCTTTGATGCATCATCCTTGATATTTTCATCCTTGGTTGTGCTGGTCTTAGAGTCATGCGACAATAATTCGGAATCTATAACCTGCTCATCCGAAACTTTGCTCATTTTGCTAGCCTTTTCAGACTGCAGTGGCTCGGCTGTTCTTTTCTGTGTAGAGCTCATATTTAACGTATCCAGGTGCTATCAAGTATATTGGGCTTTTGCAAAGCTTATACTTTCTTTTAATTTTCTGATTAAAAATTTTGTAAAATTACACTTTTTTCTCTGCTGCGAACGCTTTCGGTGAAGTTTCAAATTTGGAAAACAAAAAGTTCAAGTTTATAGAGCTTCTTCAAATGTACAAAACCTATAATTGTCTATAAACAAAACTGTCAAAAAGGGTAACCAATAATTAGCTAATGTTGAAATATTATTGACCTCGTGACTAGCAAAATTAGTTACAGAAGCAAGAAAGAAAATAAAAATCAAACATTGCAAATCATGTGCCAATCGTGACTTTTATATATACCAGAAGTTTTTTACTCATAAAGTTTTTTTTTTGTTTTTTTCTTTTTATAACCAGACCACAAATTGCGGTGAACATAGCTTTTCTCGCTGAAACTGAATGCATACTAAATAAAAACGTGATCAAAAGTATGCATGCTAAAAGCACTCTTTATGTCTCTCAATTGTCTTTTTGTTTTCAACATGCATATGCCAGATAGAATGCATTATTATTTTGGCCCATATAGCATAAGCATTAGATACTAATACAAAACTATAATTAAAAAAAAAAAGTAAATATTTAGATTTAAGCGATCAGCATGAAGGAGAGAAAAATCAACGAGGCAGCCGAGAATAACAAGGATAAGAAAGACTAGAAAATTAAATGTATATGAGTATATTTGATAGCGAAGCAGTATTCAAAAGAAAGACAAATAATAGGAAGACAAGTTGAGCAAATCGAAATTACTAAGATTATTGTCTAAACCCATTGACTAAATATTAGAGAGAGCAGTGAATAGCACGATAAATCAGGAATAACAAGCAGTGCTAAGTCAGTATGCAGACGGTAATCATAGGGAAAACAATACAGTGAATAGAAAACAGTAAAGAACAAACAAAAAACAAGTTAATAATAAAAAAAATAATGATAATAATAATAATAATAATAATAATAATAATAGTATGTGCGAACTGAAATAATTTATTAGCTAATAACACAACGCACACACAAACACAAAACAAGCATTTGTGCAACAAGATAATTGAACGGCATATTAATAATTGTAACAAGGTGGCCGAAATTTGAGTTGGCGAACATATACTTTTGTCTTTAGCAGACCTAAATTGTAGGCTTCAGTAAGGTTTCCACAATTTTTTCTAAGTCCCATCTGAGAGTAATATCTTTTGTTAAACAGCCATTCACAATTTCTACCAAAGCAGGATCACTGCCACCTGCGTTCTGTAAAGATTGTACATCATATTTACCGCGCGCGATAATAGCAGTTAATCGAGGTTCGAAATTATGCTTGAATGGTAATTTTCCAACAATCATAGTGTAAAGCAAAACACCAAATGCCCAAATATCAGCAGTTGGTCCTAATGGAGGTGGGTTCGGAAGCAAAATCTCAGGAGATGCGTATGGTAAAGAACCAATATGAGTGTGTGGCATAGGAGTTTTATCGTTGCTTGGTTGATCATTTTGAATGTAGTTGAAAACTATAGGCATAATATTTAAGCTTGTTGAAGTAGGTGCTGGTCCATATTGCCGTTGGCTTATATGCATCGGTGTGTCGTCATGAGTTCTAGATTTATCAAAAACAATCTTATGCAATTGGGTATGTTTACCTGCTAAGAAATCAGAAGAAGAAGATCTAGGTATTAGTGGTCTATCTGTATGATTCTCGCCAGAGTTCCCATTAGCAGATGTAATATGATTTCTTTCGTTTAACATGGTATACGATGCTCTGGCCGAAGATGTCAGATTATTCTTAGTTCTTTCAGGGTCTATGTAGAAGGTACTCATACCAAAATCACAAACTAATATATGGTTTTCTACACGGTGGGTCATTGGATTTCGAATTTCATCAATCAAACAGTTTTCAAGTTTTAAATCGCCATGCACAATTCCATTATAATGCATGTAACTTAGTCCATCCAAAATCTCAAAAGCAAACTTCCTAATTAGCAATAATCTTTTAGAAATGACTATTGGTGAGTTAGGATCGTTGTACTCACCCCAATTTGATACTATATCAAACAAAGTGCCGCCATAAATTCTCGGAGTAATGCAAAAAATCGCATAACTTGTTTCCTTGACAAATAATAACGGTAACAATCTCTTATGATTTAGAACCTTCCAGATACGAATCTCTTTTTGAAAGCACTTCTTGACCAATTCATTCTTAGTTTTGACAATTTTTATGGCCCTTATCAATCTATGAGATCCGTCGCTTGCATTTTCATGGTCGGTCCGATCTTCTGGGTTCAAACTAAAGCATTCTCTAACGATTCCCCACGATCCATAACCAATGATTTTACCCAACTCATGGTTCATTACTATAGAACCTTTCACATCAACATTCTGCTTCGCAGTTGGTGCTGGTTTCGCAGCAGTTTTCGTTGCACGAGATAAAAATAATGCTGCAGCACTAGGCTGAGCTGCTTTTTTATCAGATGTTACGGCTTGCTGAGTACCTTTCGAAAATCTTTGCTTGATTTTTTGCAATAATAGTTTTGAATCCAACAGTTTAGCATTTTTTGGGACAAGTTCGAGCAAAATATTTCTTCTTTTACTAAAAGATAATTGAACGAAGTTCTCAGGAAGTTTATTAATGATCTCATCATAATCAACCGTTGTGCTAGGCTCAGGTGCAGCATTTTTTAATAATTTTTCATCAGTGCTTGATTCCTTGACAGATTCAGCTTCCTTCATAATTTTTTGAACTTTTGGTTTCGGAATTTCTTCCGTCTTATCTATTTTCTCATCTTGTACTTTGTTTTTTGAAATAAGTGAGATACTTTTAGGCTTTCCTTTCGATTCATCAATAGAAGGTACTAGACTAGTAAGTTTCCTTTTTAATTCGTTTAGCATCAATGGAGAACTGTCGGTTGAAGAGTTCGTGCTTGATGAGAGACTATTATCTATTACAACTGTTCCATGTTCCAAGTTAGCGTAGTCGTTACCACTATCACGGTGATGACCTAAAGGTTCACTTATAATTTGAGTGGTTGATACTTTAAGGGATGGAAGAGACACCGCATCGACTTTTCCGATAGCTAATCCTTTCAAATTATTTTTTGTTGTTTCAGTGATTATAGTAGTGTTATTATCTTTTCGGCGAGGTTTTTCGAGTTGCTCCTGTGGATATCTTTTTTTCGGAGAATCTCTAGGCAGTCTCAACCTTAGAGCAGTATTGCACATATTAGTTTCAAAAGGCCTGTCTAGCTGAGTAGGTGATGTCTTTTTTATTTTGCTAATCAGATCAGCATTAGCTGTCTTCGACTTATTTGAGATAAATTTAGGAATTTTGTCTAATTTTGAGTGTCCACCAGTAAAGTTATTATAATCTGAGTCATGAATATTCAAAATATTTTTGGAATAATTCTTCAAATTTTGATTTCTTAATAAGCTTAATTCAGACCCTGATCCTTGTATCACATTATACTTGCTTTCACTGAGTGTGTCCGAAGATGAAATTTTTCTATCATGCAAGTCTTTTAAATTCTTTTGTTCCAAATTCGAATTATTATCAGAATCGATGACCTCCTTATATGAATAGTCATGTGGAGCATTAGATAAATGTGGATCATCGTCGTGATTAGGCATCTCTGCCGTCAATTCATCATGGTTTCCCTCTGTATGTTTAACATGTTGTAAACTATGTATAGTTTCCAACACTTTTGCCTCGTCATCTTTAGAATTTTCATGGATATGGCTTGAAATGACTTGTAATTTGTAGAAACGATTATAATCGGAATCATCCGAAAACCATTGAGCAATACTAGTTCTGAAATCCAATCCTGATATATATTCATCTTCGCAGCCTAACAAACTTTCAAAGTTATGGTAAATTGTAACGTTGGGATGCAATTTTAGGCGATTATTAGTAGTAGTATTATTAAGTAATGCAATAGTTGATGTAGCTAGCTGGTGTGTTTTTGACAATTCAAGAGATTTATTATATGAAGTTTTTGGCATGAAAACTGGTTTGTAGTTTGCATCGGGAACGATAGTACCACCATGAAGTGTAATGTTTACCGGTATAGACGGTTGTTCTTCTCCATTTGGGACTGGTTGATAATTATTTAAATTAACAGAAGAATTAAGGTTTTCGGAATTAATATTAACATCTGATTGAGAACTTATATCTAAACCATTATAAATATTCTCAATTACCTCTGATTTTTCCTTAACCAACTTTTGAGTACCAGATGACTTGTTTTTCGAAGATTTTTTATTATTATGAACGCTAACAGTACTACTGTTCTTCGTAGAATGAATACTATCATCCTGTAATTTTTCATGTTTAGCATGTAAACTGTAAAATGGTCTATGTTTGTCATCATCATATAAACGCTCTCCTGTAACTGTTGAGAAATTTGCTGTTTCGGACTCGGAATATGTACGAGGTCTCATTTTTGATTTAGGAACTTGGTTATCATTCATTTTTAACAAGATCTTTGGTTTATCTGTTGAAATCTGTGAATTATCATTTTTACGGTTGAATAGTTTTTTTTCGGTTCTGACCCTAATTAATCTTGAATCTTCCAATGGATTGACAATATCATCGAATATATCGTTTCTTAAAGAGCCATAATTATCATTGTAATACAATGAGGCAACTTTGTCACTATTTATATAATAGTCACCATCTTTTTTATCTAAAAGTTCAAAGGGCAAAATTTCTGCAGGAAAATCTCTTTCCAAAAGAGTTGATCTGTTTCCCGTAGACACGTTATCCTCATCAATCACATTTTCCTGATCAGCAGATGGTTCATTTGGTGCACCGGAAGAATCAATTGATTTTGTACGAGAATTGTAAATACTACTGGACTTGAAGTTTGGGTTGCTTTTTCTAGTAGGAACTGACTCTGAGCTCTCGTCTTCATCGTCCAGATCCTCGTCATCTATCGCGTCATATAAAGAATCAGGAATAGGAAGAGCCTGACCAGTATTTTTAGAGAATCCACTTTGATTTGCAAGAATGGAAGTTCGAAGATTTGACATGTCAAGTGAGGTATCATTAAAAGAATTTGGTTGCGTACGATATTCAGTTAAGTTTCTCGATGCTAAGGGGAGTAAATTTGAGAAACTAGAGTTTGTATTATTCAAATCGCTTAAATTATTACTGCTCGAGTTATTACTGTTTGTCATAGTTTTCTGGAAAATTTGTATACGTTTATTAATTTGGGTGATTGGAGTATCAGTTACCAGATTAACATTAGATGCGGTTTGAGAGCTTGCACCTGAGAAGCATAGGCCGGTAGGAGATTCTGCGAAGTTATTGGAGAAATTATAGCCAGTGATTAAAGTTGGTCGAATAGGTTTTGACTTATTCATATAGGATGTTCTGGATGCCGGATATTCGTTTACATATGAGGCAGTATTGGAGGAAGAAGCAGAGGTTCCGCGATTGAGGGATTTGGAACTAATATTGTTGGATGACAGGTTGTCCTTTCTATTTAAGAAATCATTATTGTTTTTTGCCGATTTATTATCTGCTGTCCAGTTACCATTATTGTCTGGTTCGTTGTGTGTTTTTAACAATACATTGGCTTTATTAGATACCAGGCTCTCATTAGGAATGCCTGGTTTGTGTTCTTTATAGTTCTGACTCAGATAATCGAGATCTGCTAGAGTTCCAGAGGGTAAGAAATCATAATTTATTAGGGAATTTTTGATAGCAGAGGTACAGGGAACCGCAGTGGAGCGTAAAGGAGAGGCTTTGCCACTTCCTGTATTATTTTTTTGATGGAAATTGTTGTTTTGTGAAGGAGAGGATGGTGGCATTGTACATAATTAAGAAGGAAAAATGCAAAATTATTGACCTTTTGAAGAAATGTGGAAATCAGTTTCGTTTTATTTGAGTCGCAGTAAGTGCCGATGCGCTAGATGTAAAGCTGCTTTTGTACTCGATTTTTGTCGCTTGTATCCTTGATGAAGCTAGATATATGCGGATTGGACTCAGCTCTTTAAATCAACAATTCCAGGAAAGAACAAAATATCGTATTTTGTCACTATTTCTGACGGGCCTGATGATAATAGTATGGGTGGTAACAAATTTTATGGCACCTTGGCGAGATTCTGTGTAGCACAATATCGAACGTCAGTTAATGATGACTTCTACCAATGCTGAATGCTGTTTGAATATTGATTCTCCTCGTTTAAGGCTGTTTGGTTTTGAGTGAAAAACTATCTGTAGTTTTGAGTATTGCAAATGTATGTTTGGGTTGTTTACCCGTTAAAATACACCTTGGTTGGTTGATTGTACACCTTGGTTAGTCGATTGTATATCTTTGTTGGGGTACGTGAATATTAATCTTTGGCTTGAATACCCTCTGGGTTGATCGTTCTTTGCTTATAGTATTCTTTGTTTGCTGGATGGTCTGTATTATTTGAATATTAATATTTGGCACTGGTGAAGTAGTAATTCGCACTGTCTAGTAGTGGTGATGCTAGCTGCCATCAAAATGGTTACTATATTCAATCAGAAATGATTTCCTGCTTACAATTCTTGTTTTTCTAGCAATTGATTACCCTATATATTTATGTATGTTATGTAATTTTCTTTTAGTAGACGGGCGCACCTGCTTGGTTCTATTTTTTTGGGGGGAGAGGGGCTTCAATAGCTCTGAGAACGCCTTACAAATAATAATTTTGCGTCAAAAAAAAAAATCTACTTATTGAATTTTTTCCGCCGGTTGTAAACCTTACTCCCTTTGTGTATTTGTTGCAAGTAACATAACCTAAAATACTGTTCTTTGCTCGTTTTACAGAGAAAAAATATGAAAAAATATAAAGAAAATTAAAAAAAAAAAAAATTGCTTTTCATACAGAAAATAGGGATTATTTACCATATTGAGCAGATCCTTAGTGCTCAGTAATCTGCTCGCAGTTTCTTTTTTGATGCAGTAGTACTACTTTGATTCGCGTTCCTACATCATTTTAATAATTGGCTGTAATCCTACATCGCTTTTATACTTGGCTTGTATTTCTATTTGGTTTCGATTACTAATGATGTTGTAGTATGTAGGAGCATTTTTTCAATCAATAAAAAACACCTTGTAATTGAAAATACTTGCTCAAAGGAGGGGACCTCGCAGCCCCCCCCCCCAAAATCACAGCTATAGAGCGTAAAGCTGAGAGAATATTTTTTTTTTGTTTTTCGGTTCCTAGGAACGGCGCATATAAGAGGTTTTCGTTCGTTCTTGGTAAGGAAAAAAAAGAAAAGGGAAAAAGAAAAAATTCCCCACTAAAATGGTAAGCCACAGCCAAAAAAGAGACCACATACAGAAACCAGTGCAAAACGAAGAGAAAGGGCTGGAAAAATAAAAAAAAAAAAAAAAAAAACTCGCGGGCTCGTAATTTCTAATTTTAATGTCTGCGCACATAACCACCGATTGATTTGTATGGGCACCTAACCTCTAGCTGAATGTCTGTGCACACAACCATTATGGCGGCTCGTAACCACAGCGAAAGAGTATCGGTGATTTCTAAGAAAAACAAATTGTCCCACAACCCAATATTGCCACTGGGTCTTGAAATCTATCACAACCCAGAGCCTTAGCACATAGACCCAAACATCTTCATCCAGAAAAACCCTGATATACGCGTTTGTACTCCAATTGCATATCTTCTTATCCAGCGAAATAGCGCATATCTTGTCCAATTGCATCAGTTTCCCGTTTTTTGATTTTTTTTGGATCTGTTTTGCCCACTCCAAATCGTTCCTCGCACATCCTGACTTGCTACTCCAAATCGTCGACAAACTGCTCTCGAGACTGTCCAGCAGACATATACATCTACTTTCGGCCCCATGAACGCGATAGCTAACAAATTAGCAGAGTCCCGCGAAGATAGTGTGCGCGACTCCTTTTTGTCCGCCACTCCACAAGAGTTCTCCTCCATCTCCCCTTCGTTGGCTCTTCCCCCAATATCCAAGCCAACAGCTTTCTTAAGAGCTCACACCGATGACGCCACAAACCCAGACTGTAAGATCAAGATCGCTCACGGTACCACAACCTTGGCCTTCAGATTTAAAGAAGGAATCATAGTAGCTGTTGATTCTCGTGCCACCGCAGGAAGTTGGATTGCCTCTCAGACAGTGAAAAAGGTAATTGAAATAAATCCATGTTTATTAGGTACAATGGCAGGTGGTGCCGCAGATTGTCAATATTGGGAAACCTGGTTGGGTACACAGTGTCGTTTGCACGAATTGAGAAATAAAGAAAGAATATCTGTGGCCTCAGCTTCAAAGATCTTGGGAAACTTAGTTTACAACTATAAAGGTATGGGTTTATCTATGGGTACCATGGTCTGTGGTTATACAAAAAAAGAAGGTCCAACTATTTATTATGTTGATTCTGACGGTACAAGATTGAAAGGTAACATTTTCTGTGTCGGTTCTGGTCAAACATTTGCGTACGGTGTCTTGGACTCCAATTGGCATTGGGACTTAACCGTTGAGGATGCATTGCAGTTAGGTAAAAGAAGTATTTTGGCTGCTGCTCACAGAGATGCTTACTCCGGTGGTTCTATCAATTTGTATCACGTCACAGAAAAGGGTTGGAAATATTACGGTAATCATGATGTCGGTCAACTTTTGTGGGAAACCAAAGAAAAGGAAGGTTCTTTCAATAATGTTATCGGTTGATTTTTCTGCATCTAGTCTGATTTCTGTTGCCTCTTTTTAAAAAAAAAATATCTCATTCTAGAATATAGATTCTTCATAAACGTCAGTCATACTTCTATTAAAGACAGGTATATATTCACAAATGATTCCATAGATAAGTTTACTACAATACTAATCTGAATTTAATTATTACAAATGAAAGCAATGAACGTGTAGCAAATGAGGTACCACTGTCCTTTATTGAATATATAATTTGATCAACGCCAAAAGAATGCAAAATATTCTTTAACATACTATTTACAAAAAAAAAAAAAGAAATTTCATTCATAGCCGTAGGTGTATCTATTTGTAAGCAACTAACATGGATGATGTCAAGTTTCTTCTGATATCTTCGTTTTCAACGTCATGAGTGTCTTCAACTTCACCCCATCTATCAGTTTGGTAAATTGTCTCCAAATGGAAGGCTCTTATGATCTTTTCTAATGGAAGCTTTTCAAACTCAGCATCGTCGGCTAATAATTTTATGGTGTAGACACCACAAATAAAGCTCTTACTACTCAATACTGCCTTTTCAAAAGCTACAAACTGCCAAACATTCAAGGAGTTCAAAAATACGGTAGCTGCAACTTTGGTAGCTTCAGATTGTCTATTGGCTCTAATTCCGTGGAGTTCAACATCTAAATAGTTCAACTTAATTTTCTCATGTTCTGGATGGTATTTAGTCAAAAACTTCTCAACTGTAGCGATCATTGGCTTATACAACTCATCCTGTTCTTTTCTCAAATTACCGTCGAATTCCTCGACTGGTGCAAAAATTAGTAATGTGTCGGTATCCAAATATCTAAGCATAGTCTCATTCACAATTTTACGATCTCCGATTTTGGCTTGAACTTCTGAATCAGTAGAACCTTGCGAAAGCTGGAAATCCAAAGCTCTTGCAGTTAAAGAGGTCAATGGGACCTGATGCGGTTTAATCAGCAAATTTGGCAATGATCTCCATTCTAAGGCGATCAACTGAGCCAATAGTTGTTTTTCTTTTGGCAATCTTAAGTCGTATCCTAACGGAGTTCTGATGCATTTGTTATCCAATTTGACCATCACCTCATTTTCATTATTTTCCACATGAATTTTATCCCAGAACTTCGTGAGGGTCTTTTCTAACTTGTTTGTCTCAGTCTTGAGCTGGTTTTCAATTGCAGCGAATTTGAAGGCCGAAGTCGTGAATAGTCGGCTTCCTGCTGGTACAATGGATCTTCTAAACGCGAGCATTCTCAGTATTTATTGATTTCCGCTGTGTATCTTAATGAATTTATATCAACCAGCCTAGGTAAGTCCTACTTTGTTTTCCTTTTTCTAGCAAATATTAGTTCTTTTATTGCCAGCTAATATGAATATATAAGAATCAACGTGTATGAAGGGTCAACTTCACACATTTAAGTTACTTAGAGGGATTTTTTCTTGTGAAAAATTATATTTTTCTCTACATTAGTATTGGTTTTTTATATTGAAAATTTGGCTGTGTATCGTAACCAACGCTGTACACCCTGTAACAGCTGCATCAAATGGCTTGGACTCATATATATTTTAGAAGAAAAAGCCTACTGAAACGTCGTTGAAATCACCCAAGAACGATGAATATAAATTACATACATTTAACTATTAAACCTATAGAAGAAGAGAAAATGGTCAAGCTGTTGCTTTGTTTTTTTGTTAGTGGACAGATACTTTGTCGGTGGGAGTAATCATCAGCGTGAAAAGTTTCTACGACATCACAGCATCGGCAGACAGATCTGGAAGAGCGGTGGCATCTTTGGCCAAATGGTGGAATTTGACATTTGTCACACCGCCAATGGTACCGTTCCATTTGATCAAATTTTCCACGTTGACTGGATCGTTCAAGATTGGCACGTAGAATCCTGTGGTGTATTCGTTGAGGTCCTTTGATTTCTGATCCAGCAACAAGTCTTGTCTCTTGGTTGCTGGTCTTCCTGGTCTTCGCTGTTTGATCAACACCTTCAATTCCTCGTCGAATCTTGATATGTAAGCCTCGATAAATACCTTAACCTCCTCGAGGGTGAAGCTCTTCTTGTCATCGCCAACCCTGTTTTCAACTGCTTCTTGGAAAAAAAGAAGTCTTTTCAAATCATTCTCTCTTTTTTCCATATGCAAGGCCTTTTTCTTCTCAATTTTATCCTCTCTCAAACTGGCTTTGTTCAATTTTCCAAACTTACGACTCTTTGGATGGACCGCGAACCCTGCTCCCTTCGATTTGTTCAGCTGTTTTGAGATCTTCAACAAACTTTTTCCTGTTGGCATGGCTACAGATCCCAGGATTTTTCTCTTTTCTTTTATTTCACTTTTTTCGTTCTTTGGAAAAGACTTTCCCCTTTTGCAAATATTTTTATCGTTATTCAAAAAAACTGTCTTCGTAAAATCGTTGTTTAACTTAGAATAGTCTGAAGATCTGGCTATCTTGAAATATTATGATTTCTATCAGTATTTTTTAAGATTAGTTTAGGGCTGTTTTATGTAGAAGAGAGAAAAAAAATATTTTTTCTCGTGATGAGATGCTCAACCTTGACACCGTTTTTTACACATCTTTACATTTTTCTGGATTTTTCTTCAATGTTCTCTGTTTTTGGTCAACCGACCACAGTTGAAATCAGTATCGAAAAATGAAAAAAAAAAAAAAAATCTGATTTCTCCATCACCATAATAGATTGGTAACCTAAGAGCTTCACTATATTTTCAGTACAGAGATTTCCCCCAAACCCAAAGGATCACAACACTGCAATTTTGAAATCACAATATCACAAGGCTGTAGAATTGGAAACTTCGAAGATCTCAAAAAAATACGAACTTAGAATCTTTCCCCAGCTTGCAAGTAATATCACAGAGCTGTGCCAGTAATTGAAACCTCCATCGAAACTAGTGAATAAAAAAACAAACGCAAACATTCATCCCGTCCCCCAAAAATGCAAATTTACACTACCGAAGAATTATTGGAGTTGAAGCCAAGAGCACAAGCTCCTCAAGAGTTTGACGTTGTCTCCTTCTCTGCCATGATTGCTGAATTGAAGGAAAAACTAGAGAAAAAGCATGCCGCAGAAGGAGAAAACAAGTTCACATTCAGAAGACGTTCATCCCGTCACGAAAACAGACCATTATTTGCCAAAAAGAATCACAGAAAGCATGAACAGCCTAAAGTAGACGCAGAAGGTTGGGTCACCTACAACAAGCCAGGCCATAAGAAATCAGTCACTCACGATGACGACCTCGAAGCCCGCGAAGACTTCAGAGAAAACCACAAGGCCGCCAGTCTTGTCAAGGCCAGACCAAACACTAAGCGTATTGGTACCAGAGCTGCAGCTGACTCGCGAGAAGCCGCCGCAGAAGTGCGTAACAACACATTCAATGCTTTTAGTGCATTGGGTTCCGACGAAGAAGAAGATGAAGATGACGAGGCTATTGAAGAAGAAGAAGAAGAAATAGAAGAGGAAGAAATAGAGGAAAAATAAAAAGCCAAGCACATTTGCTTATAAGTAGTTTCATATACCTTGAATTCTATAGGACATTTAAGTTTTTAGCTCTAAGCGAAATTATTTTTGAAAAATTTTCCAATATAAACTTTCAGTTTCTCTAGTGTTTTCCTCTAGAAACAGAAAATTAAGTGAACGTTTTACTGTAGAATACTGGTTTGAACCGTCTAACAAATATCTATTTGGAATGTTCCCATTTTCAGTTCCACTAATACTCAATACGAACAACCCCAAGATAATGTAAATTACATCATCGATGCTTACAATTTCTTCATCAATACCCTCTGAGGATCCAAATAAGGAGCTAGAGTTAAGGTGTAAAACTAAACTAACCCCTTTTAAATGAAACTGTTTGATTGACAGTCTCAAATGGCATCTGACTTTAAAGAAATTCGCAATTTCGAAAAAGTGTCTATCAAAATACAAAACAAGTCTATTCTCTCCAACATTATTTCCCAGAAGGGTCATTTTTGCCTAATCGTTTTATATTTATTACTGTAACTGTGCATTCATGTTGAAAAATAAACTTCACATCAGAATTATGTCTAGCTCAAAAAAATATTAATAATTTGTAAGCGCAAATCTATTCGCAACATGCGACAAAATAAAGACGGTCACCAGTGCAACAAAAACAGAAAAAATGTGGATAAAATGAAATACTAATGCTGACTAAAATGAACATATAACTGAATATATTTCATTTTATGCTTGTAATTGTTGTTTTATCTATACTTTGAAATCTAAAACTTGATTTTCAAAGCAAATATTGATTTCAATAGTTAAAAAAAGATAGAAAAAACATTAATTCCCAAGATGGTAGCAGAAGGTTTAGGTGAAGTTGACCAACAATATGATGGATCCAATTTGCGCATTGGTATCATCCATGCCCGTTGGAATAAAGAAATCATCGACGCTCTATTGACAGGTGTTTTACAAAAATTGGAAGAATTCAAAGTTAAAAAAGAAAACATATATATTGAAAGTGTTCCAGGTGCATTTGAATTGCCCTTTGCTACTAAGAGATTAGTTGAACAAGCAAACGCACTGCAAAAACCTCTTGATGCTGTCATTTCCATCGGTGTTTTGATTAAAGGATCTACTGCTCACTTTGAATACATTGCTGACTCTTCAACAAAAGAATTGATGGGCTTGCAAAAGCAATTGAATGTTCCAGTAATCTTCGGTATCTTAACCTGCTTTACTTTAGACCAAGCTGCTGAAAGAGCCGGAATTAAAGAGGGCTCTCATAACCACGGCTGCGACTGGGGTGCTGCAGCAGTTGAAATGGCTTCCAAATTCGGTCCAAGACAAGAACATTGTTCTCATTAAATATGTATGTCTTCTGTATGAGCTTGAAAGTCTATGTCTTTGTTTGAAAGGCCTGTATAGCACTTTCAATGGAAGGGAAACAAGATAAATTAAGAGAACAATCTAAAACTTGATATCAATAGTATATAATCATAATAATGTTAAATCTTTTACCTTCATTTTTAAATTTTAATTATAACAATCAGAGCTTACTTATTTATGACACTTGATATTTTCAGACCCTAACCATAAACTTAACTGATTCTTCAAGACCTAAAGTTCAGTCACGTGAACCATCTTTTCTGCTTGTGGTAATTTTTGCAGTATGTTCTGACTTAGAGAAAGTCAAAAAAAGAACGCAGTAATTACTAAAACCACTTGCTCAATTACAATAATTTGATAGTGATAACGCTGCCAATCAATTTATTTACTGTCAATAGGAATTTGTTACCAATATTTGAGAGGAGTGTTTAGGGCAAAAAGTCTTTATCCTTAATCTGTGCTAATTGGTCTACTGAAACTCAATCATACTGCCAAGAATGAGTAGTTCCAGTCTCGTTTCGATAAAATACAGATCCACAGATAAAATTGATTTAGAGGAAATTTTAAATAATATAATCTCTGAAGAATATTACCAAACAGCTAAAATTTTCGAGGAGGACATAGAATACTTGAAAGTTCTCAGATTCAAAGTATATAATATAACCAACGATCTTTTCACCACACCATCAAGTTTAGAAACATTACAAGACTATGCAGCTTGTTTACAGAACTGTTTGATTCCAAAGTTTCCAAACGATTTACTCAGTACAACATGGTACGGTAACGATTTAACCTATTCTAATGAAAATCAGCCAACGCGCTTCAAATCTCTAAAATTCGAATTGATAAATATGGCTTTCAATCTAGGTGCGGCGTATTCGCAACTTAGTTTAACAAAAAACGATACTGATGAAAATATTAAGAAGAATTGCAATTATTTCCAACTCTCTTCGGGTTATTTTTCCTACACTCTGCGGTTGATAATGAAGTATAATGATATAATACCACATTTATCTTCCGATATTGATATTGAGTGCATTAATTTTCTAAAGTGGTTAATGTTAGCCCAAGCTCAAGAACTTATATGGATCAAGGCAAAAAAAGACTCAATGAAGGACACTATTTTAGCAAGGCTCAGTAAACAGGCTTCGATTTATTACGAAAATGCCATGGTAATAGCAGAAAAATTGAATATTTTCAAGTCAAGTTACTACAATTATGTTCACGTCAAAAAGTTTCATTTTGAAGCAGTGGCCCAGTATAGATATGCGCTAGTATGTGGATCTGAACAAAAGCATGGTAACGAGGTTTCAAGATTGAGAAGAAGTTTTGAATTATCCAATAAATCTCTAAAGTTTCTAAAATTATGTGATGAAGAATTAGCCAATCAAATATATAAGTTCAATAGTGTACTAAAAGACACATTGGATTCATCAGAAAAAGAAAATGACTTAATCTATTTAACACTTGTTCCACACTTTGAAACTCTTGAGCCAATTCAGCCTGCACCAATGGTCAAGCCTATAATTCCAGCTGAGTTGGAACCAGCAAAAAGCTTAAAAAAACCATTATTTCAAGATTTGTTACCGTTTTACGTAATACAAACTTCTCAAGCATTCAGAGAAAGACAGGAATTATACGTTAAAGAATCTTTCAGTGATATTATCAATAAGTTAAATGTTGATTTGGACAATTTTCTCAGTTCCCACAATTTGCCTGCTTGTATTGACTCTCTAGAGGACAATCCATCTTTGCCACATACGTTTTTTGTTATAAAACTAGAAGAAATTAAAAATTTGGGAGGAATAAAACGAATTGAAAATACAATACACGATATTGAAAATCTAAAAACTCAGTCGTATAAATATGTTGACGGTTGTAAACATAGATTGGAATTAGAATTCAATGAAGATAGCCTATTGAGAGAAAGATATGGCACAATTTATTGGAATAGACAACAGTCTAGTTTAGTTGGGAAACCATTAATTGATGAGATTGAAAAATTAGATAATTACTTAATACTGGCTAAACATGGTGATACAGTAATAGAAAATAGCTATTTGAAAATCAGAGATGCTCTTCGACTATTAAGCCAAATGACTGCTGAGGATTTGTCAAAGACGTTACAGGAAAATAGTAGAAAAGCTGGTGATTTAAATGATTTAAATATTGGTGAAAATAGAGAGTTACATTCAAAGATATCTGAACTAAGAGATCTAATTTCAGAATCAGAGAAATTCAAGGAGGAGAGAAAAAGCTTTTTATCTATTATTGATATCAAATCAACTAGGATGACTATTTTCCCAAAGATTGTGGAGGAATATAAAGTTTTGACCAGACAAAACAAAATTGTTGATTCTAGCTGTCAACCTATTTTTGAAAAGCTCTATGAGGAACATATTTCTGGATTTAATCCAGATTTGCAAACAGTTCATAATGAAAAAATAAAACAGGAAGATTTGCAGAAAAGACTTGAGGCGTCATTCAATGAATTCACCAAGCTCAAAAACATTTTTCAAATCAAAAGTGGAAATTTGAAAGAAGAATTTCTAACAAAACTACAAAATAATTATGATGATTTCATAACACTAATAAGCAATTTAGACCAGGCAGTTACTTTTTATAACAGCTTTTTAGTGAAATGTACCAACACAATTGCTATGATTGATAAATATATAGATGAAAGACGAATTGAAGCAAGAGACCTAGAATCAGAGATTAATCATTCGGTAAGTAAAGATAACACTGAAGGTCATTCAAAAGTTTGGAATGAAAACAATGGGATAAATTTTGAGTAGTTTTCTTTATCCTTTTTTTCTACTATTTATTTCTTTTGATAATAGGCCTTTATTGATTTTCTCATGAAAGTATATCTTTTTTTTCTCTTTGAGTTCTTTTATGTATGTTGAAATAAATTATCCATAAAAAATTGAATATTAGGCCTGGAGTGCGTTCTGTTAGTACCATTCTTGTGAAGAAAAATTAATAAATAAGCAAAAGTTTAAGATATTTATCTATGTAATATTCTATTTTTCAAGAAGAAGTTTAAGAAGCTCATTCAAACTACAATGTTTGATCAGAAGTAAACATTTAGATTTTGAATAGACACACAACAGAGGTATTATTAGCAAAAAATATGGTGAGAGCATTTAAAGGTACTCTAATCAAATGGTAAGTTGTAAAGTTTCAATGGAATAGCTAAAGTGGAGTGTCCTACGAAAGAATCAATTATTAACTGTGAATGTCCCTAGTGATCCATCTATTAAAGCACTCATTATAGATATTGATTCTAAAAGGCACGATATAATAGTAGAAGATATAGATGATATGCATCTTGTGGTGAGTGCAGACAAGGTTCAGTTTATTAAGAATGAACTAGAGAGAATTTTGTCAAAAAATGTTTATAACTCCATAGAAGAAGAAGAAGATAGAGATAACTGAGGTCAACTTATCAGTGTTATCACATATAGTAAATGATCTATCGCTCTGTTTATGCTCATCACGTTAAAAATACATTCTGTTTCACTGCTATTTATGCTGTTTTATTGTTTTTTGATTTTTTGCATTGTGTTTAGTTTCCAATATAGAAGTTTTTCTTTAATTTTTTCGAAATAATTGGGGCATTTAAACGAAAGCTACATGAATAATTTTTAGAGTGATGAATACTTAGAATTTCCCTAGTTATAAGCATTAGAAAATGAAAAAAGATAGAATGTAAAGGTAAACATAGAAGAATTCAGAAAAATGAGAAGTAACGATGAAGAATTGAAAAAAAAGCAAATAATTTGCCAATAAAGTCGTGGTCATAAATTGTAAATAGAATTGAACGGGATCCAGCCCATTGTTATTAAGTCATTAAAAAGAAAGAAGTTGAGAGTCATGGAAATCAAACAATTGTACGAACAGAGCTAAAGTGTCTCAAATTGTTGGAGGACACAGAGTGCTTTACAGTACTCTTATGAATCATAGCTGGCTGTTCCAAACATGTAACAGTCGAAGATTTGATGCTTTCAAGAACCATAAGATCGGCAATAGTAGCATTACTTTCTTGAGCAGTGACGTTTTCTGTAAGTGTTTTTTTGTTGAATGAAAATTTGTTTTTCAAACTAGCCATTGGGCTCAACAATTTAGTAGAAGAATTACTCTTTGTTGATAAGTTTGAATCAATTCTGTACAACTGAGGAGATGCCATTTTTGGTGAAGAATTTCTAGAACTCAACTTGGCTAACAAGTTTTTAGGAGAGAAAATTGATTTATTACCAGAAGCATCTAAATACATTGGGGAATAAGATTTACCAACTGTAATGGCCTTTGATGGTGGTTCAACAAAACTGAAGTCATCCTCTTGTTCTGATGGCTTTTGAAGTGAAGATGTAGATGAATTGCTAAGAGAGTATGCAGAAGATCCTCCTGAAGAATATGTGGATGCGGAATTACTGAGAGATGGCACAGAAGAATGATTTTTCTCCATTCTGATTGGAGAGACTTCAGAGCTGATTGAGGAAATTGAGGAGCTTGAAGACATTGCGGAAGTTGGAGTAAGAGAGTTGTAAGAAGAAACTGAAGAAGCAGAAGGTGGTGGATTGAGCATCTTTTTGATGGAAGAAAATGAAGTTGATTTTTTGAGTGATTTCATGCTTGGCTTCTTTGATAACAAAGATAATTTGGTCTTTTCGTGAACTTTTTGTTTTTTGAGGAATTCTTCTTGCTCTTTCATTCTCAACTTGTTCTTTATTGGAATCAAGAAAGGTTGGAATGACTCATATAAATCATCATCAGTAATATTCAAATCCCAGTCCAAATAGCTCAAGACTTCAACTTCAATGACGTTTAATTCTTTCACTGATAATAAACCGCTGCTGTATCTGGCCCAATGTTTGTTCAAAGGAGAGCTATCGTTAATATACTTAGCTGTCAAAATCAAGCAACCAACGAAAATTCTATGGTGTGTGGTTTCAATTCCGTAAATTTGATCGGAAGGCAAGATTTGTTTCAATCTGTTTAAATACACCAAGGTAGCCATCAAGGTTGGAACTTGAACGTTAGAGTATCTAATCAAATTGATGATGAAAGACTTCAAAGACACTGGCTTCTTTTCAGATTCGTATTTTCCAGGTGTGGTTGGTGGGGATGGATATTTCTCTGTTGGTGTCTTGACATTTATTATGGATTGAGTTACAGTCACCAAATAGTCGACCATCTCTGTAGTGACATGTTTTCTAATAAAGATATCAAGGGCTTCCTTGTTAGACATTTTGGAGCATAAAATAACGGTGAGTTATAGAGACAAGATGAGATAGTTTGATATTCCTTTGTGTCAATACTGCTGGTGATATTACAATTTGGAATAAGTATGATGATGAATAGGAAGAATAAAGGAAAAACAAAATAAAAATGAAAGACAATCAAGGAATACGCAGCACTTTAATATGAAAACAAGTGAGCAATTATAAGTTGGTGTTTCCTTCCTAGAATAGATTATGGGGCTAGCGGATCATAGCGACTGGAATGTTGTAGCAAACGTGCACATGTATGAAGATCTTGATGCCTTGATCTAAATTAAGATATGACATGTTGAAAATTATAAAGATAAAAAAAATGCCTTAGTCCTGGTAAATCTGCAAGGTTTATTTTTGGGGGGAATTTTACTGAGCGGACGAGGATGTTTCACTTGACATGCATGAAAATTGTGCATTGGGCTGCATAGGTACTTTGCAAAAAGTAAAACAAGCGAAATAAAGAAAAAATGTGCAATCTGTTGTTATTCGATTGATTTTGGTTGACTAAGTCTCTATTTGGGCTTTTCTTATCTTATGCTCTCAGTGTTCTTTGAATGGGTTTTTCTAATTTGACTGAAAACAGTAAGCTAAAACAAAAAGAGTTAGGAGACTGTGTTCCTGAAACTGTATGCCTTTTCATTTTTAGATTTTGTCTTTGAGAAAGCACCACAGTTCCTATATAGTAGCTCATAGGCTGTACTGTTTGCGGCCAGTTATCCAACATTAGCAAGTGGAAGTGTTTGATTTATTTAGTTATCAGCAGGGGGCTTCAATTTTTGGAGGCATAACTCCGTGCTTACCTTATACAGGCAGATGAATGTTCTAGCTGTTCTATCATTATGCTGGTAGAAATTATGGCATCAAAACGTACGGTAAAAAATACGTGTCTTGTGAGTGTTTGGAAATCGCTCTTGATTTTAAAAGAGAATTAGGGTACAGAAAACTATCTTCTCACGGTGATAGGATAACACCGTATGCCCTTTCTTACGATTCAATGCCGTTTGTATATCCATCTTACAGTGGACAATGGTTTCCAGGAAATAATTTTGCTTACTATTGAATTTTGCACCCAATTAACTCTTACTATCATAGTATCTATATTGTCTAGATAGTTAATGATATGATAAAAATAAACGATAGGGCCATCATCAGCCACCAAATGTGTGCAAACCCACAGGAACAAGAGTGGACATTGCAAAAGTAGTGTGCGTTCAGAAAAAAAAATAGAGGAAAACCTGTTTTTATTCATGTATATTTTATTAAATTCTACAAAGTGCTGCATATGGCCCAAGAATGAAGGATTTAGGTAATTAAGCATGGAATTCAACATGCACCACTAGATTATTAAAAAAAATAAAAAGTACTTTACGTGGATAACCTTTATTAATAGAATAGTGGCGATTCCACGGTAGTTAATCTTGATAGAAAAAGTTTATGTAAATGTGTCCTTCTAGATACGCTTTTTAAAAAGCAGGGCCCTACGATTTTCCATTCTGGCTGGTTGTTTGCATTAAATAAACCTAGATTTCGATAGAAAAAAAGACCATTCAATTTTTGAAAACCTTTGCAGAATAATCTGCTTGGAGAAAAGGATGTTTTTCTCTCTGTTATATTCGCTGATGTATTTTTTCTATACATCAGTTTACTTCGTTTTAAAATATAACCCCCCCACCCTCTATGGCAGTACTGTTAAAGGGTTTGGGGCTGAAATTCTTCTCTTTACAGTGCACACAACCATTTTGTCGCGCAAAAAAAAACGAAACGTCAATCTCCAATGTGTCAGAGATCTACAAGACAGGTAGGTTTACTAAAAGAGATACATCAGTATCAAATAATGTTGGACAAAGTGTTTCATAAATATTTCTGGTATTGATACTCAGTGAAATTGGTATCAGTCTCAAATCAGTAGTGTTTATTCAAAATGTTAAAACACAGTGGAGAGCAGCATACCAGCATGATCTGACACATTATAGTTAAATGAGAACAATATGTTTAGAATATTGGGCTCATGAATATTTCCAACCAACTGTATGGTTCCCAAAGCCTACATTTGACGTCAGCAGTGGTAAAAGGAATTTTTTACAATGTTTTTTTTTCAAGTAATACTGTATTTGTTTCTAGACAGCGTATTTTGGCTCATTTTCAGCTTTTTTCCTGTCTTGACAGACACTTTAGATACCAGTTTGGATTCTTAAGAAATCTAACTTCCGATATTTCAATAGTACTGAATTTACAATCACGTGCAATAATGCGCTATGATGCACAGATCTTACTTACAGGGCTTCTTTACATAATTTTGCGAATGTTGTATCGGTTTTGATTATGTTGAGGTTTTTAAAGGTTTGCAGCCCTGCATTGATCTTTTTTCGTTTTCTCTTTAGGAATGTTGTTCTTACTACTTTTGGCCTTGGAGATGGACAATAAAAAAGAAAAAAAAAATTTCATAACTAGATGCGCTGAATGAAAAATTTAAAATTTTTCTACACTGAGAGAAAATTTTTTTCTTTTTCACCTTGAAAAAAAAAACTGCATCTCATTCAGCAGAGAAGAGAAGAGCTGCCTAAGAAAAGAACTAATAAAAAAAAATCAAAAGAGAGAAATCCACTCAATCCTTGGACTAACAGTTACACTGATCAGCATCTTTCGTATTGATTGAAACTTATCTTCGTTCATCTAGGAAAAAAGATATACAATAGAGAAAAGATATCGAAAAATGGCTAAGATAGATTATCTTCTTTTTGAAGAGCCAACCGGGTATGCTATTTTCAAGGTGAACACTCAACCTGACGATATTAGTGCAGATTTGAAAGAGGTGCAAAAACAGTACAATGATTTAGCTAAATTCTCCAAGATTGTCTCCTTAGTGTCGTTTGCGCCATTCAAGGGTGCTGCTCAAGCCTTGGAAAACGCCAATGATATCTCTGAAGGCTTGGTGTCCGAATACTTGAAGTCCGTGATCGAATTAAACATCCCTAAATCTTCCAGTAAAAAGGGAAAGCAAGTCAATTTGGGTATCTCCGATAAGAACTTAGGTCCTTCCATCAAAGAAAACTTCTCCTACATAGATTGTCTTGCCAACGATATTGCCCAAGATTTGCTCAGAGGTATCAGACTTCACTCTGATAAATTATTGAAAAACTTGAGCGAGGGTGACTTGGAAAGAGCCCAGTTAGGTTTGGGTCATGCTTACTCCAGAGCTAAAGTTAAGTTCTCTGTTCAAAAAAATGACAACCATATCATTCAAGCAATTGCTTTGTTGGATCAGTTGGACAAAGATATCAATACTTTTGCCATGAGATGCAAAGAATGGTACGGATGGCATTTCCCAGAATTAGCAAAGATAGTCCCAGATAATTACAATTTTGCTAAATTAATTTTATTCATCAAGGACAAATCTTCTATCAGTGATGAATCTTTACACGAAATAGCTGCTATTTTACCAAACGATGACTCTGGCGTTGCACAGCAAGTGATCGATGCTGCAAGAATTTCCATGGGTCAAGACATTAGTGAACAGGACATGGATAATGTTATGACTTTTGCTGAACGTGTTGTTAATATCTCAGATTACAGAAAGCAATTGTATGGCTACCTTACCGATAAGATGCACACAGTTGCCCCAAATTTGTCTGAATTAATTGGTGAAGTCATTGGTGCTAGATTGATTTCTCATGCTGGTTCATTGACTAACTTATCCAAACAAGCTGCTTCTACTGTCCAAATTCTTGGTGCTGAAAAGGCTTTATTCAGAGCTTTGAAAACAAAAGGTAACACCCCAAAGTATGGTTTAATTTATCATTCTGGTTTCATTGGTAAAGCTAGTGCTAAAAATAAGGGTAGAATTTCTAGATACTTGGCAAACAAGTGTTCCATCGCTTCTAGAATTGATAATTACTCAGACAATCCAACTAATAACTTTGGTAGAGTTTTGAAGAAACAAGTTGAAGAAAGATTGGAATTCTATGACACTGGTAAGGCTCCAATAAAGAACATAGATGCTATGAGTGAGGCTATCAAATTATCTGGTTTGGATGATGATGAAGACACTGAAATGAAAGATATAGATGAGGAAGATGATGAAGAAGAAGAAGAAGAAAAGAAGGAGAAGAAAGAAAAGAAGGAGAAAAAAGAAAAGAAAGAAAAGAAAGAAAAGAAGGAGAAGAAAGAAAAGAAGGAGAAGAAAGAAAAGAAGGAGAAAAAAGAGAAGAAAGAAAAGAAGGAGAAGAAGGAGAAGAAAGAAAAGAAATCTAAGAAATGAACAATATAGGGTCATCATCTTTGATAATTGATATTTTTTCTTTTATGAGCTTTAATTAGCTTTCTGCTTTATTCAGTTATTTTATTTGCACATCTATATGATTGTGATTGGCTTCACTTGAAATGCTGCATACCTATCTAATCTTTGTTTCAGTATACTTCCAATTCAACTCATATTTATCCTACGATTCTCTTTCTGAAAACTAATTGTGAAGAATCTTCGGTCTGCACTTTTTAAATTTGAAAATTAACTTCGATTTTTGAAAACCAAAACCTGTCTTCATGAATACATGGACATTCCAAATAACCTGCACTTATTTTATTAATACTATCAACTTTTTATTATCATTATTTGTTTATTATTTTTATTTACAATCGATTCACAATATATTGAAAGATCTAAAACCTCAGAAAATAAAACCTCAGGATTGTAGTACAGAAAGTTTCGGGGTTTTCATAGGTTATGCACTATTGACTAACTATTAACGCACCCAAAAAATGAATATCACCTCCATGCTTTCTTGCGGCTGCGTTATCGAAAGTCTATCAATCGTACTTTCTGTAGTACACGATTATCTCTAGGTATCTCATTTCTTCTATATAATTAGAGGAATTATATCAGAAAATATTACAATAGATATTATGGCAAGCATACAACTTCCTAAGGAGTGGCTTCAATGGCTATACAATGTTCTTAAGCCGGTAAGTTATTAATCTATCAAAAGAATCATCGACAACAAGACTAACTATTTATTAAATGAAGGAGTACCATTATATTGATTTGGCATATCAAGATGTGGCAACTTGTATTCAATCTTACCCAACCTTAAAAGTTAGAACTAAAATACATGTGAATGATCAGGGCCATCAGGAATTATTATTATCCATCTACGGGACAATTGTCACATCTACAAATCATGGAGTTCCTATTGAGATATGGGTCCCAAAACTGTATCCTGCAGTACCACCAGTAATATATATTCGAATACCGGAAGCCAACTCTCAAATTATGGCTATTAAACCTAATAACTTTGTGGATGTAAACGGAAAGTTTTATAATCCATTGCTCAGCTATTGGAACGGTGGAGCAGATAGGCAATTTAATTTAATTGCAGTATGTTTTGTTTTAAAGGATTGTTTCGAAAAAGAGCTTCCAGTGTTTGCAAAGCAGGAAATACAAATGACGAGTACCACATCGAAAGAGAATACAGAGAATAGTATCTCTGGAAATACGGCTAAATATGCTAGCATTTCATCGTCTAATTCAGAACAAACGCCTATTTTACCGCCAAAACCTGAAAAACCAGGTAATCAGTTAATAAAATCCCAAAAAGACATACCTCCGTTACCTCAAAAACCAACGGTGGCACTGACTAGCAGAATTAACTTAACTCCTTCGGTAACACTTCTGACCAAAGAGCAAGAAAAACCCAACTCGCAGATAATGGATATCATGGATAGTGAAGAATTAAATAATTTATCAATTACCTCCACGTCTGTATCTACTTTAAAGCAGCAAATAATCGACAAAATTAATAGTATCATTGAAGCTGAATTCTCTGGCTCTAAGGCTGAGTCACAACTTTCCAAGTTTCAGCAAATTATAGGACAGTTTCAAAATGTTTTAAAATTTGAGAAGCAGCAATTGCAAATTTTTGAAAATGATATAGCTGTAAGCGAATCAATATTGGAACTGAAAATTCGTGAAATAGAACAAGAAATTATAAAGGCTGATTCGTTCGAAGAACCTGATATCCTGGAGATTATAATTGGAGAAACTATGGTGCATTCTCAACTCTATAGATTAGTGGTTGAGTGTAAGAGTTTAGACGATACTATTTACTGTCTTTCTAGACTCCATGATAATGGTAAAATATCGTTAGATGTTTTCATGAAGCAGATCAGAACTTTAGCAAGAGAGCAGTTCCAAAAAAAGGCTTTAATCGACAAAGTGTATGGGACTTTGAAGCAAAAATATTGATAGACAAACGGGTGCCCTGTTTACTTAATATAAAAGCATTACATTTTTCATTATGTATTTATACTATATGTATAAGATGATGATGTAGAACAAACAAAAAAAACTATACTATTGTATAACTTCGCGGTTAACTTGACTTGTCAATATGCACATAATGTTATCCTCGATTCTTGAGTCTGCAGTTTTACCCAAATGTTTCTTTGGATCTTGTTTACCAACATATCTGGTTTTCAACTGTTCTTCAGTTAATTCTTTCTCTTCTTTGATTCTTTCTGAGTATGCACTTGCTATCTTAACCATATTTTCCAAATCATGTAAATTCTTTTCATCTTTTTTATCATAATCATGCAACAATAATCCTGAGGACCAGTTTTGCTTGTGTAGATTTAACAACATATTTGTTTCCAAATCTGTTTTCATGTAGTCGATATTCAAAGAATAGTAGCTTCTATTCAAACCATGAATCAAGGCTTGAATGTTTGGCTTATTCAAATGACCAATATTACTGGTACTTTGTCTAGGTTCCTGACCCATCATCAAATTGGTAGGATTTATTAATCTAAACGCATCAATAACAACTTTACCACGAACAGATTGGATAGGATCAATGACAACAGCCACTGATCTTTGATTTAGCTGTTCGAATGCTTTCTGCGTTTGCACATCAACACTAGATAACCAACATCCAAAACCCGGATGCGAGTGATACCACCCAACAACAGTTTCATCTCTTCCTGTTTGTCTCAACATATCCATCATTTTTGTTTGGAAAACCGAGTCAACGGCTTCGACGGAAACACCAGTACCAGATTGCGGCATAGCAAATACATCAATTACATGAACTGTGTATTCGTCAACAAACTCTCCCAACATAAGTCCCATAACTTCCATAGGTACACCTGCGGTACCATGTTTCAACATCTTCAAAAGAGCCAAGCTTGAGATATATATTGTTTCTTTGTCATCACTGACTGGTGCATCCACAGATCTGCTGGATCCCACTCCCCCGAACACTCTTTGTAAATGTGAAATATCCATAATTGAGGTTATTGTATGTATGCTTATGATATCACAAAGTACAAGAATAAAAAAAGTGATTGTAAAAGTTTTCTAGCTTATCAATTTCCGATTCGTAAAGGGATAATTAATTCTATATACAACCAGATATCTTTCAAAGTTCAAGCAATTGACGATTAAAACTACCCAGTTAGCTAAAGGATTGTATCTTCTTGATTCTAGTTTCGTTAAGTGTTCTTTGATTAACAGTAAGCAGTGGCAAAAAAATCAGAGAGAAAAATTCAATTTACAAATTATTTCATGTGCACATAACCTGAAGTATATTAAGTCAAATTTCCAACATGAACTTTCCAAACAGGAAAGAAGAGAAATCATATAATCTCGTGCAATCTTTTTAGAAAAAGTAGAATACAAAAAGCTTAAGAAAATAATTAAAAAGTAAAACTGCAATTTTAAATTATATATAGAATCACGAAAGAGATAGAAAAAAAAAAAAAGGTAAAAAATAGCCTAATTTTCATTAAAATCGCAAAAAAGTGCTCAACTTTCATACTTGCAAACCTTGGGCAATAAAAGACAATAAATCTACTTTGGTAACAACATGTAATGGAACCATATTGTCATCTGTGACAACAGCAGCAGAATTTTGTTCGAAAAATTTGTTTAATTGAGATAACTTAGTGGACAATTTGATATTCTGGAATTTTCTTCTTGTGAATTTAGACTTGGTATTGATATCTCTAGACTTGTCGAAATCCTTCAACTTTCTGAAATCGAAAAAGATGTTGGAAATGTTATCATTGAGGTTAACCTTTTTCAAGGACAAGTTTTTCAACAAGCTATTCAAAGTGATGAGACCAACCAAGTGCTTTTCATGCAAGACAGGCAACTGGTCGAAACCGTTGTCCTGCAAGATTTTGACAACTTCACTAATTTTGGCATTATCGGTCACGCTGACCACTGGTTTCAATTTCAAATCAGCAATAGTCTTGTCACCAAAACCATCGTCGTTTTCTTCGAGTTTCTCAGCTTCATACTTGTCAAAGCCATTCAATTGCATCCAGTCATCATCTACGAATTTACTCAAGTAGGATCTGATAGAGTCTGGTAAAACCACAACAAGACTATCCTCCTCAGTTAATTCTGGGTGGTCTCTGGCATATTTGACTGCAGCAGCAAGTGAAGAACCAGAACTACCACCGACCAAAAGACCTTCTTCCTTGATCAATCTTCTGGCAAAATAAAAAGATTCTTTGTCTTCAGTCTTGTACCAAGTGTCGATCAAGTCTCTGTCCAAAACATCTGGAATAAAATCGTAACCAATACCTTCTACTTGGTAGCTACCAACACCAGTTCCGTTCAAAGATTCTGGTAAGGCCAAAATTGATCCGACTGGATCGGCACCAACAATTGTGATTTCTGGGTTTTGCTCCTTCAAATATTTAGCAATACCTGAGATAGTACCACCGGTACCTGCACCTGCAACAACAGCATGCAAGTTCTTGCCCTTAGTTTGCTCGTAGATTTCGAAACCAGTAGTGTAGTAGTGAGCTAACGGATTGTTGATGTTTCCATATTGATCCAAGATGATGGAGTTCTTGATCTCCTTGTTCAATTTTTTGGCAACACCGATGTGGGATTCATCACTGTCCCATGCGGCTTCGGTAGGAGTACGCACGATTTCTGCACCAAGAGCCTTCAATACAGCGACCTTTTCGCTACTCATTTTCTCTGGCAAGGTGATGATGGTACGGTAGCCCTTGACGGCACCCAAAAGAGCCAAACCAATACCTGTGTTACCAGATGTTGGTTCGATCAAGGTGTAGCCTGGCTTGATCTTGCCTTCTTTTTCGGCCTCCAAAACCATGCGCTTGGCGATTCTGTCCTTGATGGAGCCCCCTGAGTTGAAATATTCACATTTGACAAAGATTTTCGGTTTGATGTTCAAGGATTGCGGGATCTTGTTGAGCTTCACCAATGGGGTGTTTCCAATGTGCTCGAGGATATCGTCAGACAACGTTGGGATGGTTGATGGCATTTTGCTGATAGCTTAACTTGTAGTTTTCTGCACGGCTGTCTTCAGTAGGTCTGCTGATGTGTTTGCGCTAAGAGTAACTGTTTTGTGTTAGTGTTTGTTTGCTTGTTTAGTTGTTGTTTTTTTTTGCGGTAAAGTCGCTGCTGAACTCGCTGGAAATACAAATCAACTTACAATATCAATCAATTATTAAGATTCTGGCGATATTAAATGATATTTTATTTCAAAGAGTATAGTGTTCTCCAAACTCTTAATGACTTGAGACTCTCGCGAAATTACTCATTTTTATGTATGGTGCAATCTTGCAAAGAAATGTCGTTATTTAGTGACAAGAAACTACAGAAGAAAATTTTTTGCTAATAAACACAGTGGGGGTCGCTGCATTCAGTTAGTAATACAAATTATGTGCCCTGAGTCTGGTTGAATTTTTTATTTTGTGGGAAAAGTAGAAAAAACTGTGTTTTCCGGAATGCCGTACTGTTTTGTAAAGCCGCCAACAGCCGAAGAATCGTCAAATACCGAAGATTCATCAAATACCAAAAAACCACCTACAGCTGAAGAACCATGGAGGAGACTAGGCAATTTTTCCTCGAGCCTATATTGTCTGAACATTAAACTACACTTGATTGGCATACAGTGTACTTTGTCTAAAATATAATGTATTGAGGTAGATAAACGAAGAGGTAAAAGATTTTATAATGAAAAACTTGGTGAGCTCTTTAATCTACAATTGGGCGAGCTGGTTGCCGTTTTCTTCTCTCAATTTTTCACCATACTTCTTGATTCTGATAGCCTGGACCTTGATGAATCCAGTGGCATCCTCAGGTTGGAAACCTGTCAACTCATCCATGGAGGATTCAGTGGCATCGTAAAGCTTTTCGGTGTTGGAGTATCTACCCAAAATCACAACGCTACCCTTGAACAAAGCGAGTCTGACGACACCATTGACTGTCTTTTGGGATGGAGCAATCATGGTTCTGACATATTCACCTTCTGGGGTGAAGTACAAACCGTTGTACAAGATTCTGGAGTAGTTGACTGTGACAAAGTTGTCTCTTAAAGCACGGACTTCTCTGTCCAAGGTCAAACCTTCCAAGTCAATGTGGGCAGATCTCAAAAGAGTTAAGCCTGGGGTCTCGTAACAACCTCTGGATTTTATACCGATAAATCTGTTTTCAACGATATCGATTCTTCCCACACCGTTTCTTCTAGCCAACTTGTTGGCGGTGAGGAACAACTCAACAGAGTCAGTGACTTCTTTTTGTTCGCCGTTTTCAAAATATATCAATTTGGATGGCAAACCCTTTTCGAAATGAACTTCAATGTTTTCTGGAACGTTTGGAGCTTGGTCGACTGGATCAACAGTCAATTTCCACATATCCTTTGGAGGGGTGGTGTTTGGGTCTTCCAAGATACCAGCTTCAAAAGAGATGTGAGCCAAGTTTTCGTCGGTAGACCAAGGCTTAGCCTTTGTTTGGGTGACTTCGATATCTTTTTCGGCGGCGTAATCCAACAAATCCTTTCTTCCAGCAAATCTGTTGAAAAATTCAGGGTCTCTCCATGGTGTGATGACAGTGACGTCTGGCTTCAATGCGTAGAAAGACAATTCGAATCTGACCTGGTCGTTACCTTTACCAGTACAACCGTGGGAAACAGCAAAACAACCCTCTTGCTCAGCGACCTGAATCTGGGCCTTGGCAATGACTGGTCTGGCGAGGGCAGTACCTAACAAGTACACGTTTTCGTAGATGGCGTTGGTCTGGATGGCTGGATAGAGCACCTTTTCGATGAATTCTTTTCTGACGTCGACAACGACGTACTTGGAGGCACCGATCTTGAGGGCCTTGGCCTTGGCAGCCTCGAAGTCTTCCTCCTGACCAATGTTGGCCATGAAGGCTACGACCTCGTAGCCTTGCTCAAGCAACCAAGCGAGAATGATACTGGTATCCAATCCTCCGGAATAGGCCAAGCAAACTTTACCTTTAGACATTTTTATTCGAGTACTGTGGGGTTGATATTGGAGGCTGTTTTGTATTTCTAAGAGATGTGCTCCTGTAGGGGTACTTTGCAACTTTTAGATGTTTGGAAAAGAGTGAAAAAAGTGAAAAAGTTTAAAAAAAATAAGAAAAAGCAAGTAACCAGAGAAATGCCAATCTTAAATAGTACAAAAATTAAATATTTCACAGCTCAGATCCACTTGGATGAGTCTTTCTGGTCCTATTTACTCATACTGAGAAAAACTCAACAAAGCTCCCTGCAAAAAAAAAAAAAAAAAATAAATAATGAAAAATCAGATAACAGAAAAGGACACTGTTGAGTTACTGAGTCATTTTGCTCAATGTACAGATAATACTGTAGTGTCTGCAAGAATGACTAATATGATGATGCAGACGCGGCACTAACTATACATAAAAAAAAACTTAGATTAAGCATCCCAAGTAAGATAATCAGAGAAAAAAACCACGCGAAGCAGTCATTTAGGGTTGCGCGGTCCTGATTGGTTCCGAGATTTGCCTGCTTTGTATTGTAGTTATTTGTGTCTTTACAGTCATCGATTTTTATTGTTTCCTTTCAGTTATTCTTATTATCGCAATTGCCGACTACGTGTCCCAGAGAAAAGCGTTGGCCTGCTGTTTCCCCCCCCCCCGGTCACGTGATGCGCGCAAACCCCACATCTCCTTGGGGGAAAAGTTGAGCCATCTTGGTTAATCTTTCGTCGCGTGATCTTCACGTGATCCGCACCCTACATGCGCCGAAACTTCTTCTCATGCTTCTTCTCATTTATTCATTACTACTCATGCTTCCTCGACCAACATGTCATCATCGTCGATATCAACCATCTTGATGTCATCGTCGTCGACACTGTGGATCTCCTCCACCCGTTTTAACGCCTCGTTCACGAGCTGCTGTCTCATCCACCGCTGCCAGTGCTTCCAAACAACCCGTCCACAGTCTAGGGCCTCGCTGTTTCTCACAATAAGCGCACAGTTCTTCTCCGCGTAGTATCTCTGCACAATTTCCCCGTTGCTGACCTCGTCTTCCTTGTCCCAGAGATTCGAGGCCTCTTTTCTGTCTGACTCCATCTCAAAATCACCGTCATAGTCTCCGTACGCTTTTCTGAATCTTTTCTGAAACTCGTCAAGACTCATACGGCCTTCTAGTAGCGGATTCACCTCGTTCCTTTGTCTTTTGGCGTCTCTGTTGTCCTTGCGACTGTTCATTCTTTCACTCATGATCTTCTCATAGATTCGTTTGCTCTCCTGTTGAATATTATTGCTGTTTATTCCAATCAGCGGATCCAAATATTTCCTGTCAATAAACATATTTCGTCCTATCTTTATCACATTCTCTGCATTTTCTGTTGAGTTGCCAGAATCTCCAATGCCGCTATTCAGCGCGTCGTTCTCGGGTGTCTCCGCTGCAATTTTTGATCCTAAGTCTATGTCATTATCAAATTCGTCGTCCACTGGAGCCTGGGATCGAAGTCTCTTATAATCCACGAAACAATTCTTCTTATTTCTCCTGTTATGTTGTGCTTTGCTGTATCGCGAGGTATCCCAATATCCTGGTAATTCTTCTTGTTGTTTCGGTGCTGTTGTTGTTGAATTATCATTCAAATTTAGCTCGTTCAAATAGTCTGAAAGCTTCCTTTTTCTTCTATGTATATCGTATGTTTTGTCTACTTTGTGGTTATTATTCATCATCATCATCATTTCAATTAATGTCTCAAAATATTCTTCCAATAGTTACGGTTCAATCATAAGAACTGTGTGTGTGTGTGCTGGTTATTTATTCACTAATCTTTCATTTTTCACAATTATTCTTCGAACGGGAACAGCATATAGTACTTATATAACTCAATTTCGTACTATAGATGGCAGAATCATCCTTTGTGAAGTGTAAATGATGCGAAGATTCCTTGGAATTTGCTGGAATTTGCTAAAATATCTGTCAAAATATCCCTAATAAAGCCCTGTTATATTTTTTATACATGAGAACATGCACTCATAATCCTCCCTCAGAAAGTTTTTCTTTTTTTTTTATGCTACATTTTCAACTGTTCAACAGCTTCATTAATTCCTGGCTTTGACCAAAAAAACACGATATCAATTTGATCGTTCGACTACCTAAATAGACAAGCCCTTCAATGAAAAACCGTCATCTTGAATTGAATCTGACTACTTTTACCTACACATAATTCTTTTGATAAATTACTCTGTGAAAAATGGTCTTCAAGCATCTTTCTGAAACTGATTCCGAGATCCAGGAAAGAGAGAGACATCTAAGTCTTCTTGACCGTATCTACTGGGCTTATTACATTCATTTACCATTTTATTTGATGACCACTGGGGAAGCCTTTGTCTTGCATTCTATAATGTTTGTCTTTGTTTCCTTTTTGCTCTATGGAATTGGAATGTATTTGCCTTCTTCCTGCTTGTCTGCCTATGCTAGGTTATACTACTATGTTACTGGAGAGGATTTACTTGAAGTTATAAAAAATGAATACTTGCCTGTCTGGTCTGAAAGATACCTTCACTATATTGATTTCAAGCACTTGAACGCAACAAGATATATCGAAAACATGCTTTGATGTACTTTTTCTCAAGAAGGAATTCTTATTTGCCTTTTATTTGTTGATTTTTTTTTTGTACAAACTTTTTCAATCCCATATTTTATTTCTTCTCTTTGAATATAATACTCAGCCTTTAATAGAACAATATAGATTTTTAATAATAGTAGAAAAGTAGTTATACCATTGATTTATTCTTTCTCAAAATGTGTTTTCATTTCAATTTACGCGTTGTGCGTTACGCGTTTACTGTAGTATGCAAACTCAAGTTATTGTGATTACTGCTAAAATATAATTGTTTTCAGCAATATAATGGAACAGATAAAATTTTAGAATGTATTTGGAGAAATTGAGTCTCTGTTTACAATTCGAATAATCTTTTTCTGCTACTATTTGTATTTCTAAAATAAATTATAATTGGTTTTTGCAATAAAACACGTTCAAGTCTCTCTTTTAAAAAATTTCACAGCAGTTAAAACAATGGAAATTCAACAAAAATGGCAGATATTCTAGCCATTCTTCAAATTTATTATGTTTTTTCTGTTTTGAATTTATTGTAATGTAATATGTGATGCAACTATGAGTTCATATTCTTGATTTTAACATCGTCAAGGATTATCGAATAATCTTTTTTTTAAAAAAAACTTCAATCATTCTTATATTGTTTTCTTGTACATTTTTGTGTTTCTAAGGTATTGTATATTTGTATCTAAGTGAATATTGAAGATTGAACCTGAAGCTGTCTTCATATTGAATTGCAATGAAACTCAATTCAGCGAATTGTATTTACCGATATTCACCAATATTTATGTCTACTTTACAGAAACTCAATAGAAAACAAGACTCTTAAGCAAATTATTTCTATTCTGATCTGAGTGAAACTATGATCAATAAAATACGTAAATAGTAGGAAACTTGTGTATTATAAATATATTTAAAAGTAATTAACTCTATTTTAAAAATAAAAAAATGAAACGTCTAGATAAAGCGATTTGAAATAAGTCTAATGAAATCAGCATTGACATGCAATCCTATATATAATCAAACAAAATTTAAATAGAAGAAAATTTCCGAAAAAAAATCAACACAGTTAGAATTCTCTAGAATACAAAAAATAATGAAAAACTTCACTTTGGATGCATCATGTTGTGTTTTCCTATCAACATTGATTTGACTTTTCTTCTTCTACTTAATTTCTCTTCATTTTTTGTGGTAGGCGATTTCTGGGAAACTTCACTATCAGACTCAGTATCGAATGGATCACTATTGCCAGCACTGCTGCTAGGTGGTCCGTGGAAAAAGTTGTGAGAGAAGTTACTATTTTGGGTCGCATGCAAGCCTCCATGAGCCTCAGCATCAGTATGATCATCAAGAGATGGGAAATATTGATCAATTGACCCTGCAGATGTCGAATTTTGCCTCAATTTCACGATTTTAGAGAACAAGCCACGTTGTTCACGTTTTTCAAAGATAACATCGACGGGATCAATAGTACTTACAGGTGAAGAAACAGCAATATTTGTACTTTCTCCTGTTGAATGGCTGTGACCATTAGGCAACGTGTGGTTCAAATTCATACTTGATGAACCCGTTGTAGAATGGCCTGAATTAGAACGCACAGTCGGCATTAAATCATTACTTTCACTATTCTTTCTACTAAGTGCGCGGCTGTGACCCGTATTAGTGGAGGATGGTGAGCTCATGGAAGGTTTGCGATTTTTCCCGTTGAAGTTATTTCGATTTGCAACAACTGTAGCGTATTGAACATACTTGCCACCATCATCTTCTTCAACATCAATCAAATTATTATTATGCAAAGAGCCAGCCAAAGAATCATTATCAAAGTCAACCACAACTTCGGTAGTGGTTGCAAATTTCCTAATATTGTTAGCCTTTTCCGCCATATTTGGATTCGTATTACTCCGAGCTACTTGATTATATTGTTGCAAGTGACCTTGGTGCTGAGAGAGACTTCGAGAAGGAGCCTGTGCCTGTTGAGATTGTGGAGAAAAAGGAGAGTACAGGATAGTTCCGCTGGACGGAGAAAACGGTTGTGGAGAATAAAATGCATTACCACTATTGGTATGACCATTCACAGCAGTAGAAGCAGTCGGGTTCGGAGCCTGATTATTGTTAGAGCTGCCTAAAGATTTAGATAGTAAGCTGGGTCCACCAATACTTGTGTCAAGCTTGAGATTCTTTGAATTGTCTAAATTGTCTAAATTCATAGCTTTTGCAAATGGATTTATTTGATTCGGTTGTGCTTGCTTCTGAATATTTATCTTTCTATTAATACCAATATTATTATTATTATTATTATTATTAGCAATATGCATATTTGCTATATCTGCTAAATGATCATCATCACGACTCTGTGCCTGAAAATTAACGTTAGAATCAGCCAAATTATCTTCACTTTTAAAATTTAACGAAATCTTTGGAATTTCGAACGCAAGACCATCATCAACCGACAAAGGAGGAGTGTGCTTGAAAACGCCACGGTAGGGAGAGCCTATACTTCCAGGTTTCAGAAATGATCCGCTTCTTCCAGGATGGGCACCTCCACTATCATTATAGACCATTTTTTGTGGGGCGGATGTTGGAATTGCCATAGATGTTTCGAAATCATCATTAGTGATATCAATAGCAGAAGAAGAAAATTGTAGATCAGTGGCATCATCTTCTAAAAAAGTCGTTGCTTTCTTCGGAGTATTCGTAGTCTGCAACACTAGTTTTTGTGGAGTATTTGCATTTCCCATGTAACTTTCTTCATTATATGTTCTATTTTGATCAGCATTACTTGTAGGATTATTCAGCAATGGTAGTACTGCAGGCTCATTATCCGATATCTTAGAATTTGATTTCTTCGATTGATTATTATTTTGATAAGGAGAAGTGACATCTGCAAAATAATAATCATCAGAGACGACTGAGCTCGAATCTACATTATTGACGTTCGATGCAGTAAGGAAGTCATTAGTGGTATTATCGTTGTTCAGAGACAAATAGTAATTATCAAAAGTATCATAATCATCATCTTTGTAATCGAAACTTTCAGTAGGATGCTGCGGTACGGCTTGTTGCTGCGGTATAGCTTGTTGTTGCGGTTGCGGTTGCAGATATTGATATTGTAAAGCTTGTTGGCTGTGAGTCAGCGGATGCGATTCTTCAATCATTTGATTTGTCTTTTGTAGCAATGACATTACACTTTCATTTTGTTGTTTCATTGGCAATTGCGAAGATTGTGCTGGCAAAGGAGCATTTTGATGTTGCTGTTGTTGCTGATGCTGCTGTTGTTGCTGCTGTTGTGGTTGTTGTTGCAACTGTTGAGATTGATGCAGCTGTGATTGAGGTTGCTGAGTACTCGATCCTGCAATTGGATACGCTTGCGAAAATGAAGAAGACTGAAGAGTCGATGGAATTGAGGTTGTAGGACTACTCATGATATTCGAAGATTTAGGAATACTACTAGAAGGGCTATAAGTGTCATTATTATTAGCACCATGCTGTTGTTGAAACTGGTATTGATTGTTTGTACTCAATGAGCCAAGTTCTTCAAAACCATAATACGAGCCTTGCTTATAGATATCTTTCAAAGGATTATACATATTACCCATTTTACACACGATATCGATGACTTGGAATATGTTGGGTCTAAAATTCGGGTTTATGTGAAGCATAATAAGTATTAAATTTCTCAAAGGATCTGAATACTGTGGCATCATAGGAAATTGAACGTTCGCTAAAAGAATAGCTTGAACTCCTCGAGTCTCAAATGGTGTTATGTAATAGCACAACTTGTAGAGAAAAACACCTAAAGCCCAAATATCCGATTTTTCATTTATGGGTAAACCTCTGTTAAGATCTACCATTTCTGGGGATCTATATTGTGGCGTAGTGTGTTTGAGGATATCATTATACAAATGTTGTAATTGCTTCACGTTAGTTGGGGCAGGAATCACGTAGGTAGTTGAACCGAAATCACAAAGCTTGAAATTGCGATCGGCATCAAGAAGAACATTTTCTATTTTGATATCTCTATGGATCAACGGTTTGGGAAGATAGTGAAGTTGGGCTACCGCTAAAGAAATATCATACATAATCTTCAAGATTTCCATCTCTGAAAGTTTTGTCTTGAGACGTGAATTCATGAAATCCAATAACGATCTATTAGGACAAAGCTCCATCAAGACTAACACTTCATAAGCCATCAAATCATTTGAAGCAGTCAATCTGGAAGCATGAGAGTCATAGTACTGTACAATATTGGGGCAACCAATCAATTTTTGCATAACACGGACTTCATTTCTGAGTTGGGCCAATCCAGACTTGTCCTTCACAAGAACACGCTTCAAACATGCTATGTCGCTGTGGTTCTCGGAAGGATATATTTGAACTTTGTAGATGTGGGCGAAGCCGCCCTCTGACAAATGAGAAAGGATAGTACATTCATGATTTCCTACTTTGAGTTTTGCGCCAGGATCTAGCTGATGGAGCTTTGAGCAGCTCGAGGGGGCCATTTTGATGAGACCAATTGGTTCAGGGTTTCTCAGTTGGGTTTTCCTGTATTATCTTAGTGCACAGAGACCGCTTGGGGATGAGTTTAAACTAAGACCAGACTGACGTTATTTTTGGACTGTAGATCCTAAAGAAGAGTTTACTGTAATTTCAATCAAGTGGAGGCTACTGAACCTTTGGGTAGCTTTAAAGTAGTTGTTTGGGGGGGGGGGAGAAGGGCTTCTTATGTAGTCTTTTAACGAGTAGGTTTTTTCGGAAGTGGCAAAATACTCGATTCCTGATACATATATGTGTATATATGTATGTAAACGATCTGATAGTGGGTGTTGGGGAATACTGGAAGTGGATGGGTAGAGAGGCGTTCAATTAGATCTGCTATATTTAGGGAACGAGGATAAGCAGTCTGAGTAGAATCTTTTTGCAATAATAGCAATAATAACAGAGATTGAAGTTACAATAACAATCAGGCAACTGTCAGTCTAAATGATAGTAGCTTTAGTTATACAGAAGAGAATCTTGGATGGAAAAAATGAAAGAAAAAAACAAAAAAAAAAATATTGTATATAGGATATAGAATCCTGGGCTGGGTAAAGGTTCTTTTTTAACTTCAGCCTTTATCAGCCAACGTCATTATTGAAATCAAGATTTGCCAACATTTCGCCTTGGTTATAGATTTTCTGTGCGGTGTTTTTTTTTTAGTTCTTTTGTTCTCTTTCTCTTACTAGCCTACCTATTTCTACGGTTGCAGCCGCTTTTTTTTTGTCTCTCTCTAAGCTACAGGCTGCAACCTATCTATTTTGCTGCCACATTGCACGTACGACGTGCTGGTCTTAGTTAGATTTTTGCATGAAAAATTTATCTCTTGACTACACTTTAAGTACCGATCTTGATCTTACAAAAAACTATACAGCCAGAAAAGTAAACCTTGAGGTCAAGCATAAACAGTTGGGGCTCTGTAGAGCATTGCCAGCTATTGGGAGCACAAGAGAACATTTTATCAGCATAGATTTCCCGGGGACAGACTTTAATAATTTGTTTTTATGCTTCCTAATTGTCATGCCAAAAAAAGGGTAAGTTCTACCTTGACCAGCCATTATTGGAAATCAGAGGATCTGTGAAGCTTTTTTGGGCGATAAAGCTACTAATAGAGACCCCTCCCGTTCCGTTTTTAGTACTCTTGGAGGTATCTTGTGTTTTTTTTTTCTTAAAAAGAATGAGAAAGTAAATATGGAAAAAAAAAAGAGCTCAAGCCACTATAGTCTTTTTAAAATCCCACGCTTCCACATGTCCATTGCAACCACTGGAACAGCATATAAACCCACAGAAGTTACATCACCAAAGCTCTTTGGCCCCTGGAATCTCATAAATACTGCCATTCAGTTCTCAGAGGGAAACAGAAGAAACTTTTTTTTGAAACAATAAAATCAGAAGATGTGCTGACAATCTACGATTTCCGAGCCAGTTTTGCAACAATGTTCTGCAAACAAACGTCCCGATCTCTTCTTGCTGCACGTCATGCAGATCTTGCAAGTAAAGGCTATTTTGTGGTAAAAGCCCCCTGTGAAAAAAAAAGTGCTACGTATGTGAAAAAACAAAAATCACACAGTTATTGCCAGTTTTGTGCAAAAATATGGACAGACAGCTATATCTAAAAGGCAGTTAAATGATATGTACAAATACTCATTCAGCAGATCGAAGAAATGATTAGAATTGTTATTGAAGAATTGATGGAAGTAAAAAGAAAGTCAATTTATGGAAAAATCAGTCCTCAAAATTGAAGCTTTCACGCCCTTTCATTATCAGCCGCGGAAAATCCAGTATACAATCTCAATATGTTACGAGCCCGCTTCCAGCCATTTGAACTCTAAGGCTGAAGAAAAGATGGAGCCTAAAATTAGACAGTATCACTCACTTACAACACACAGAATAGATCCATCACGCTGACTTACTGGACTGTAGTTGAGATTTTTACTTGAAAAGTCATCATTATTGTCCATTACATTCAGTATTACCACATAATAAAAAACAGGAACTTGGAAATCCCAACTCTTACAAACATCCATAATCGAGTTTCGCGCAAAATCATGACCAACGTCGAGGATAACCAGGACAAGAACAGTTTCGCATACACAACAAAACATGTCTCCGAGTCCATTCCTGTTCTGCAAGCTTCTACAAAAAATCCCGTAGCGGACATACAGATGATCCAATTCAAAGATAAAATTATTCTAAACATTCGTTACAACGGTGAAATAGACACAACATTTCGTGTACCTCTTTCTGATAGAACATATCTTTCTAACATTGTTTCACAGGTATCAGCAGAACAAGACTCTGAAGAAGATCACGAATACGATAAGAGACACGGTCTTGACAAGCAACAAATGATTTCCTCGGCAGAAATCGAGGTGGTCTGTCTTGCAGGCGTTACATCCAGCAAACTGAGTGCTGAAAACATAAAACTTCGAGTATTGGCTAGCCAGATAATGATTCTCTTGGTATCTGTCAACAAATACGAATCTAGAGACATCATATTAAGTGTTAGCTCGAAGTTTTTTCGCAACCTTCGTAATTCTCAAAATCATAATGACAAAAACCAAAAAGCTTTAGAGAACAATGATTTCAATATGTTGGTTTTCTTATTGAAATTAATAAAAGAAGCATACATTTAGTTAATCACCATGTTTTTTCCCTTGATTCTGGTTTTTTCCTTTTTTTTTTGATTCTATTCTTTTGATGGATTGCCATGTGAATCACACTTTTAAATTTCAAACATTAGCATTTGGTCATTTAGGCAAGTAAAAGTGCCAAAGAGATATCAATACATAATTACAGTATTGAAGGTAAAAGTACAAAGAAGCCTAGAGTTTCTTTTTCCTTCGTCTTGTTAAAACCCATCAACCATTATTTATTATCTATGTAAGAAAGCAAAATTTTTTTTTTATAATATATTCATACGTAAACCCTTAAGAATTTCCTATTGCTATTTGTATCTCTAATAGAATTAAAATTCCTTGCAAGTTTCATTCCAGAAAAGGTTGTTTGGGACCAACAAATTTCAAATTTACTCAAATTTCTCCCATATACCAACTTGTGCAAAGCACTATTGAGCATCATCAGTGCAACCCCTTGTCTTCTGAATTTCTCTAGAACAAAAACTCTTGATACCCCGTAAACCTCAGGTAAACTATTCAAATTTAAACCATCTTCAAAATTATATTTGTTGTCATCCGATAATTCAAACACTTCTTCGGTTCCAATATCCATAACCCTGTTCGCTCTATTATTTTTCTTATGCTCATTATTGATTTTTTCAAAGCTAATGAATCCAACAATGCGATTTCGGAAAACAAAAACGAAAGCTTTCCCTAAAGAAACAATCGAATTTCTCAAAATTTTCGACGTAATATTATTCGTGGTACTTTTCACTTCTCTATAAGCCTCAGTTAACCAATCCGCCGGAGCACTTCCTAATGCTTTATTTACAATCTCTAAGAATCCACAAATAGTTTTCAATGCGTTTTTCTTACTGAGATCAACCTCTTTGAATAGACCATCTCGCTGCATTATATTATTCACATCGAATTTCTGCTCATCGAACAAGTTTTTGGAATTTTTCAAAAACAAATGAGAGGAGGAAGAGGAAAGATTATTTTGTTTGGCCCATTCACTCTTCCACTTAATTCCATTGATTGAATGATCGTGAAAATCTTTATGTAGTGTTCTATCTATATTGTTTCTAGGATTATACATCATATGACACGCGTCACATCTTAATTTTTCGTTCTGGTTTATGGTTCTAAGTTGTTTATTACCACTCATATCATCGTTATGGATATTCTTGCTATTTGCCGTGACCATTGTGTTTATGTTATCAGTCTTTTTGATAGAATTTACTGCCACATAGTCCCCAGATCCCATTTTCATACATGAAACATTGTGACTGTCATTCAAATTTTGAGAATAAAAGGGGCTCTGGAGAATTGGAACTGGCGGATTATAATAATCAATTGTATTTTGGTGATTCCTAAAACAGAACTCTTGATTAAAGCTATTGTTATTCAATGTGGCAGAATCATCAGTTTCTTGTGTTGTTGGAACACAATCGCACATTTCTGAATCAGATTTTTTTTCTCCCGCGAGATCTGTCGCCGATCTATAAAGTTCATATTCCTTACATCTTTCGCAACGATGGAGGTATCTCCAACCCCTTGAGTTTGCCAAGGTAACTCCTGTATGAACTTCAGATACTGTGAAATCCACAGATGATGGTGGTGATGATGGTGGAGAATTTATTTCCAGTTTGAATTCAGGCTTAAAATTTTCGTATTGTTGTAAAAACGTACTACTAAGAAGTGGCTTTTCAAGAATACTTCCACATAAAAGCTCATGACTCGCTATGAAATCATTAACAAACTTTCCTGTTTTATTGTTCAGTTTTTCTATATTATTGATAGCGAGTTTGTTTGTTTTCAAAACAGTATCCTGGCTTGTAAAGCGATTTGCAGATTTATTTGAAGTTTTGTCTTCAGACTGCTGTTCGTTCAAATTTTGTTTTAGCGAAATTTCTCTCAGTAGGTTTTCTCGTACCTTTAAGTAATCGTAATCCTCACTATCACTGGATAGACAAATGACATCATCTAAATTATCATCGTTTGCCTGAATACCCAAGTTTAGACAAAAGCTGGGCTTACCATCAGTCAAAGAATGATCTTGAATAATAAAGGATCGGTTATCATTTCTGTTGTGCTTTTTTTGCTTATTATCATAATCATCTACATCTTTTGAGAGATCGATTACGCTCACTAAATCTTGAGTTGCATTCAAAAATTTTGAGTTTGAGCGAAGATTTCTTCTAACCTTATTATTTCTGCTATTCAAGCCATGTGTAGAGATCCTATTTGATTTTCTATTTCGGTTATTGCTTATCATCTTATCACTACTCACCAACTGTTTTATATCTAAAATCCTGGTATCATTAGCTTGGTGATCTTTTCCAGTATTTGATAATAGGGATTTGGTAGGCATCATTTCTTTTTCTGTGGAATCGTGTTTAGGCTTTTTTTCTTTCGAATCCAGTTCATACTTTGCAGTCAAATGTTTCTTGGTACCATATGAACTTCGAACTTCTTCGCAAACGCTCGTACTTTCATCATTTAGTTTGGGAATATTGGAATTGACTTTGTCATTTTTGCTGAAAACATGCTTCTTTTGGTCAAAATCTTCTGAAATTTTATAGCTAGGGTCATTAATTCCAACATTTACTGGCTCACAAGTGAAATGTTGTTCTGTTTTTCTTGGAACATTACCATCTGGAGTTGCACAAACTTTATCATTGCTCAAATCTTTATACTCTTTCAAACTGCAGATAATTTCAAAAGAGTTGGGTTTTTCCTCATTTATCTTATGGCCTGAACTAATGAACTTGAAATCTATAAGACTCTCTGCGTCGAAATTGTTCTTGCATGGTTTGAGAAGTGCTTCTTTCTTAAATTTCTCATTGCTAGGTAATTTTTTCAGTTTTTTCTTATTTTTGACTAGCCTAGATGCCTTGATTCTTGTTGTAGATCGGATAATTCTTTTTTTCTTTTGATGGATGGGCAAATGTAATAATATATTTATGGGGTCATTTTGTTTCTGAGAGTCATCATGTGAAATTGAACAGGCCGTTACGCATTTCTTACTTCGCTGTTTCATAATATTCACATTAGTTATCCTTTTTATAGTGGTTTTAATTAAAGCGTCTCTCTGTAGTGATAGGTAGATCTATTTTGGAAAATAATAGAATTTTTTAGTAGAGGATCACATTTATTGTTATACATATCGATTTCAACTTTTGATTAGGTCTTGAAATGTCGTCAGATTGATAGTGAAAGGATGTTTGAAAAAAAAAAAAAACGCGTGCACACGCGTTCTGATTGCTCAAAGTTTAAAAGTATATTCAAAATCAAGTGTATAGAATCCAGGGTCTGTAGTTGATTTTTGAAAAACACTATCATGGTTCCATGTGATCTAGTTTAAGTATAGGAATCTTTTATATTTAAAAAGAATATACCAATGCAATGATTTTCAAACATTTTTGATCTTTTTCGTAAAGATTTTCGATTTTTGATTTTTCGAACAGCAATTCAATGTTGAAATCTATAAATGCTTACATTCGTTATTACTTGACAAGGTAAAAAAAAAAACAAATGGTTTACTTTATTCAAGATCAAACATACAGAAAACAGAAATACAAAGTCATTGGATAAGTAGCTACAAATAAGAAAGATCAATTAGATCGTACATATAGCTCAATGTTTATCACTGCTTTCGTTCATAACAGCCATCTCCAAAACTTCTACAGAACCCTTGTTTCTAACCTTCTCACCGCCAACAATTTCCAAAATCTGTTTATAATTCAGTGGGTCAATTATTGCAAAGATCTCCCATTCATCTCCATAGAAATTTTCATCATCTAGTACACTGAATAACGCTTTCAATGGCTCACTAAATTTTTTTCCATCTTTACTGTTCCATGTTATTTTAATCTTCATTTGCGCTCTTGCAATAGGAATAATTTGCTTGCTGACAAGTAACTTGATTATCTCTAAAGCTTGTGATTTGGCAGACTTGCTTGTTGACACATTATAATTTAGGTCACTCAACACTTTTTGAATAATCGATGGTGGATATCTTTTTTTGGTACGAGGATTTATACATTTGGTGGAAATGAGTACTAAAATCTCTTTGTTGATGCTATCAATGTTCAATTGTCTTTCTTTCTCTCCTAATTGAAGCTCACCTTTCTGTAAAATTTCCAAGATAATCTTATCGTTGTCAGTTGTGCTGAAAGACTTTTGAAGATCTTCATTCAGCGCAACTACTCCTTTTGAAACATTGAGAAAAATTCTAGGGATCTGTAAAACTTCGTCTAGATCTTTTTCAACGCCTGATTTCCAATCTTGAACCTTATTCTGATAACATGCAATTTCGAATCTTTTCTTCCCTTTTTTCAACCTGACCAACGACACGTTGGTGAGTCGAATTTGAGACATTGGTTGATTTATTGGCATTCTGTCCTCTCTGAATTATTATTTATAGCAGTCAATCAGTTACTCAGTCGCCTGAAATTTTGTAATTGTCGTGAAATTAGGATGATTATAAGATAGTAAGAAAGTGTCAGCCTTCTGTATCAATTTCTTTTTTTTTTTTTTTTTTTTTTTTTTTTTTTTTTTTTTTTTCAAATCGTAGATGTAAATACTTTTTTTTCCTAAGCATACATAGCCTGTGACTACTGATTACTCTAATTCCATAACCTGCCCTAAGATGAAAGATCAATGATTATAAGGAATGATTCCCCTAACAAATAATTGAAGTTTAGTCTCTATTCAAGCAAAAGCCAAAGGTTAAAAATATGGACTTAACATCGCAGTATCAAGTTCTCAAACCTTTGTCTCATGAGAGAGTTTTGTGCATTCCTTTACCGTCATCAAAGGAAAAAGGAATTGTGGGGATTCTTACGCTATGTGACACAGAAAACAAGACAAATAAATTAGCAATTTTAACACATGGGTCAGGAGGACACAAAAACTACACGTTTTTGAAAAAGACAGCACATGAATTAGCCGAAGTCAACGGAATAAATCTGTTTAGATTCGACTTTAGGGGTTGTGGGGATTCTATCGATCACATGGATAAAGTAAGAAATATAGATTTTGATATTCTCGATATTGACACTGTTGTCAAATTCTTTTCTAATAGTATCACCACCAAAAAGTTGTTCAAATTGACTTTTAAAATCGATGCTATTATTGCACACTCAAGAGGAACCACTGCTATGTTCAAGTGGAGCATATTACAGTGGAGAAAACGCAAGGAAGGGGTAGATGATGCGTTATTAATCAAGAATTTAGTGAATGTTTCAGGAAGATTTACTGGCAAGGATATTTTGAGCTGGGCGAAATCAAACATACCGGATTGGCCGAATGTACAAGGTCATGAGATTTCCATTTACAAGGACAAAATGTTCAATCAGAAGCAGATAATACCGAAAGAAGAAACTTTGATGATTTCAAGGCAAGCATATGTAGGTGATTGGAATTTGCTGATATTGAACAATTCAGACTTTTACAGAACGTTGACAATATTTGGTGAAAAAGATGACAAGATCGAAATTGATGACGCAAATAAATTCGATGAAGCATTGAAAAAAATAAACAAATTAGTATTCATAAAGGATGCAGATCACAATTTCTATGGAATTGAGAAGTCTACAACCGAAGAAGCTGCGAAATTAGGTTTAACTTTAAATGCAAGAGGTTTTATCAATTATAACACATTAGTATCCACCGAAGTATCCAAATTTCTCGCCCAATAAAATAGACAGAATGTTTCTAATCTTTTCATGGCTTTTATAAAGTAAAGAATTGACTTACTTACTTTGTTACGTCATCATCACCCTTATCAACGAGTGCAAAGAAATAGTGTTTTCCACATTGCTTAGATTACTATGGTCTTTTAAGATTTTGTCGTACATGAATTAAAGTGAATATCTTATATAATGAAATTCTTCAACAGTTTTTTTTTTTTTTTTGAATTAAGCAGACTTTTTTATCCATTCAACGCCCCAAGACAAAACCTCTTTTGGCTTGAATGGTTGAACAATCATATCTGTTCCCAATTCACCTATAAATTCTGGAACTTCATGCTTTCTCTCAACTAATTCAACTTCGTCAAGACATTTGAGTTTGTCATCTGTCAAATTATAAAACTTTCTACCGTTGTCAGTAACAAATTTTTTCAAATGATCTAATTTGTTATATTTATCGAAAACTTCTGCAACATAAGCAATGGCATTATCTTGAACATAAACACCAGCACAGACACCAATGTTTCTAGATTTATTGTTGAAGATGTGTGGCGCAGAGTCTGAACCGAAGAAATAATAATCTTCCCCCGAGGTTGCGGCATCAATCAAAGCTTTACGGTCAGTTGGAAGCTTTGCAACTGGTTTACAGAAGTTTATTGGATTACCACACACATCATCGATAGTTATGTATAAATGATGGGCCGTGATTGTAGCAGCAACAGTGACAGGCTCACCAGATGCTCTGGTAGAGTTGATCTGTCTGACGGCATCAATGGCCGCTTTTGTGGTGCAGTGTTCCAAAACAATCTTAAGTTTAGGAAAATCATGATGTAATTTTATCAATGCTGGTAAAAATTTTGGTTCAGCATTCAAGATATGGATAGGCTCCTCATCATTCTTTTCTTCATGATTATTATGAGTAGAAGGCTTTTCACCATGCAAATTCAAAACCAAGTTATTTTTTTGCATAACCTCAAAAATTGGATAAAATGCGGAAAAGTCGTTTGGATCCACACCTTTTGAGGAGTTTGTTGTGACACCAGCAGGATAGCACTTAATTCCATTAATAATTCCTGATTTAGCTGCTTTTTCCACAAGTTCTGGAGTGAGCTCTTTGCATAAGTAGAACGTCATTATAAAAGTCGTCTTCGGAGCCAAGTTTTCCAACTTCTCCTTGTAATCTATAACTCTTTCAATAGTGGTAACAGGAGGAACTAAATTTGGCATTACGTAAGCAACAGATACACCGCCCTCACGTACAGTGGGGGTAACTAGGTCCATCATTTTACCATCACGCAAATGAACATGCAAATCTGCTGGACATCCTAAATTGAATTTTCTAGTAGCTGACATCTTTGATGCTGTTGTTGACAAAAATCTTTTCATGTTATTATTCGAATAGCGTGAAACTATCAAGAGTATTGCAATGTGAAGACTCATTTGCAATTTTCTTATGACTTTTTCAAGCTATGTTACGCATTTTTTTTTCATGGTTTTTTTTTTCCATTGAAGAAGGATTTGTACTCTAATTTTTCTATCTGCACACATAGATGACATTAGATGCCCTAAAACCAATCGAAAAAAGTGGAAAGCGAATCAAATTATATGCTGAAAAGTCCCTGATAATCATCTTCTTGTTCATTGAACGAATGATTAGATCAATAAAAGAAAAATACATTTTGAATAAGAATGTCCACAGAAGTAGCACCTTCCCTTTCAACAGCTCAGGGGGAAGACATATTTGAGTTTGATAGACTTAAGGTTGAGCAGATTAAACTGCGTCCGTATTTAGGTCCGCATGATAAGAATGATAGAGATACATTGATAAAACTTCTAGAGGAGTATTACTCTATCGATGAATTAGTGAAATACCTATTAGATCATCCCGAATTGAAGAAAATCACCTTGCAATTTCCCGACCTGCTTGTTTGTGATTCCAGCTATATTGTACAAATGCTTCAAGAACGTTTGGATTCTGCAGAACCTATATCTGGGACTGCAGTACGAAAGCTGGCGAATCGTGCTGAAAGGAATGCTACAGGAAAAAGTTGCAGCTCTGATATTTGCTGTGGGGCTTCTCAATGTGCTCAACACAAAAATGAAATCGGAAAGAAGAATGAAAAAACTCAATATGATGTTTGGATTTTGGCCGACACAGCGTACAGTTCCTGTTGTGTAGATGAGGTAGCCGCAGAACATGTTGGGGCAGATGTAGTAATACATTTTGGAGAATCATGCTTAAATCCGATTAACAAATTACCGTCCATATTTGTGTTTGGAAAGCCTCATATTGACTTGGAGCTCACGAAAAATAAATTCATGGAGAATTACCCCTATAAAGATAGAAAAATAATGTTGATGGCAGACACCTGCTACTCATATAGTTTAAGAGATTTGTATGAAGAATTGAAAAAAGAGGGATACAATAATGTGGTATACTGTGAAATTCGACGAGAAGATGAAAACTCAAAAAGTTGTATCATTGGATATCCTGCTAATCCAGCTGTTAAGTTTAATTCTCTGAATTTTATTGAAGAATTGAAAAGATACATTGTTGGCCTGGATGAAGAACCTTGTCAGCAACAGGATGGTGAACCGAATATAATATTGGATCATTACGAGTTGTTCCACATTACCATGCCAGAACCACCAAAGTTGCTTTACTTAAGTACCAAGTTCCCATCAGTAACTATTTTTGACCCACAAGATTGCAGGATCAGCGATGGCCCATTTCCTTTCTTAATGCGCAGATATAAATTTATGCATTTGTGTAGAACAGCAGGAACCATTGGAATATTGGTGAATACACTCTCTTTGAATAACACAAAAGTCTTATCTGATCTTGTGGCAAGATGGATCAAAGAAGCTGACAAAAAATACTATTTATTTGTGGTGGGGAAACCAAATGTAGCCAAATTGGCTAATTTTGATGCGATAGATTGCTGGTGTATCTTAGGCTGCGGACAAGGTGGACTCATCATTGACGAAAATAGCGAATACTACAAGCCAATAGTAACTCCCTATGAATTGCATTTAGCTTTAAGTCCAGAGGTTTCTTGGACTGGTCGGTGGGTGACTGACTTCAATGAGGTGCTTCGAATGGATGATACGCCCATAGACGGGTATATAGCAGAAGATGAATTCAAAGAGAGTACAGGTGAGTACCTGGTTTCAGATGACGAATATGCACCAGATTTTAGTGCAGTCACAGGAAAATACATCTCTAATTCGCGGCCATTGAGACAAATCAAGCATCTTCAGATCGAACTAGGAAATCAAGCAACTAATGCAGATTCTTCGAATGACAACGAAACACAGTTAGTGGAAAGATTTTCTTCACAAGTTCTAATAAGCGGTGAAGCTTCTACATCAGCAATGCATTTGCAGGGTAGACAATGGACTGGATTGGGCAGTGATTACCTCAATGATGATAGTTTCGATGAATCTGGTGCGGAAATTGAAGAGGGTATTCTGGGAATTGCAAGAGGATATGACAAATAATCACATAAATGTGACAGTTCAATAACAAATACAAAAATTTTAATAATTTATAACATTCTCAGTGTATATTGAATTTGTAAGAATGCTCAAGTATTTCAGGTGTCTGAGAGACTTTAATATCACGTGACATGAGTATTTTCAATCGCCTCTGGGCATTCATAGACAACAGCAAATATTAGTTGATCTCTATTTTTTTTTCCCACTTATCTCCATTAAGTATGTTATTGCAATTACTTGAAAACCATTTTGACTTATGAATAGCAAACCTGAGTAGATACAAAAGGAGATTAGTAATTTGAAAAGAAGTGACTTGATTAAATAATATTTTGTTGACTTGTTTTTTTTGTTTTGTAAGCCAGAAAGAAGAGTTAGCCATATAATAAACAAGAAATTATCAATCAACACAATGAATAGATTGTTTGGAAGTAAAAGTACCAAACCTAAAGCTACATTGAATGATGCATTGTCAGGAATCGATGATAGAGTATCTGGGTTGGATGTCAAACTATCAAAGATCAATGCAGAGTTGGTTACTTATCAACAAAAACTTTCCAGAATGAGAGAAGGACCTGGAAAAAAGGCATTGAAACAAAGAGCTATGAAACTTTTGATGCAGAAAAAACAGATCGAGCAACAGAAGGACTTATTGGAAAATCAATCTTGGAATATGTCACAAGCACAGATGACTGCTGATAACTTGAAAAACACAATGGTGACAGTCGATACATTGAAACAGACAAACAAAGAACTAAAGAAGACATATGGGAAAATCAATGTGGACAAAATTGAAGATTTACAGGATGAAATGTTAGATTTGATTGACAAGGGAAATGAAATACAAGAAATGTTGGGAAGCAGTTATAATTTACCGGATGAGGTCAGTGAGTCAGAGTTAGATGCCGAATTGGAAGCATTAGGAGACGAAGTGTTATATGATCAAGAACAAGAAGGACTTGGAATGCCAAGCTATTTGTCCAATGAATCCAACTCGCTACCTAATTTTGTTGATGAAGAAACTTCAAAAGTACCGGGTGCAACTGAGGAGGAGGCCGAAGCAGCCAATAAGATTACAGCTTAATTACTGCGGTACATGGTTCTACAGCTCTTTTAAAGTGAGCTTTATATGAAAACACCAACTAGAAATACATTTATTTTTTTTATTTAAAATCATTTCAATTAATTTACAGTTATATAATTTGGGGATTCGAACATAACTAGAAGAGCAAATTGAACTGATGGACTGCGACAAAACTAATTGAAGCAGAAGTCCCAATGATGTGCTCTACCTAATAGTGTTTTAATTCATTGTTGAATTACCTGCGAGGACAGTTGTGGTAGTGTCGGATATGATTGTTTGATCGGCATCATGATTTTCATCAATTCCTCTTTTTTTCTGAGAGAGCACTTGCTGACCTCCAGAACTAGAACCACTTCCGCTGCTGAAAACTTCTATCAGAGCAGATGCACCTTTCAGAACGGTAACAGTACAGAAAGTAGCACTGCCTGCTCCAGTTGCGCTGGATCCTTGAATTTTGTTGACACCTTGGGTTGGATCAATCTCACATTTCAAACCATTGCACTTGGATTCGTCGGAGCATGTGATTCTGACACCGAAGTCAGGGGTAACAGAACTGAAAGACTCGAGGTAAATAGGGTTCCAGCCAATTTTCACAAATGTATTCCCATTACTGTCTTGGTTAGCACCTGCAACATAAGGGGCCCAATTTCCTTGAGCTTTAGCGTTTGATCCCCAGGTACATCCATCATCAACGGAAACACCAGGTGGATTAATATAATAATGAGCAGCAGTGGAAGCCCAGTAATCTGTACCTGGGACTGCTAAGTCAGCTTGACTGTTACCTCCAACGTTTGTTGGAATTAACATTTCTTCATTACCTGGCAAGACAGTTTGACAGAAGGCTACATTAGAGCCAACCTTGTTGTTTACACTCAAGCCACCTTTACCCTTGACACAGTAATCTTTGTCCAGGAAAGGTTTAGATAATGTTCCGTCAGAGTTGCAGCGAAGTCCACCATTTTGTGATTGTGGATAGGTGTAAGAAGTTGCAGAAGGATCCCATTGAGCTGCCAAATAACCTGGCGGGCAAGCGTATGGACAGTATGAGTTAGCATCACAGGTTCTATCTTTAGAAATTGCCCATCCACCACCTGTACCATCTTTGTTAACAGCAACAAGGCCATGGTCTGTTGGGAATTGGCATGTGTTAGAACCACGTTTTTTGTGATCTTCTAAACGAAAAAGCGGATACTGGTGTTTGTGATGGTCACCGATTTGAATATCTGCGTTAGTAACAACAGGTAAGTTGAGTGATAAAAGACATAAAAGAGTGCTGATAATTGCGGACGACGACATTTTGTTAAGACTAAAGATTTCGTTAATTGAAGGCTGTAGCAAATCTATAATTATTATTTAAAATATGGAGAACCAAACAGAAGAATATATGATTCCAGGAACAAGTTAGACAGGACATTGCTGCCATATTTATAGGATTCATGCGGATTTGAATTAGAATTGGTATTTCTTTTTTTTTTTTACTTTTTTTTTCTCATATATCTGACAAATAGAATCTACAAGCAAAATAAGCCAAGTCGAAGAGTAAATTCAAAAATCTAGTACTTTCTAAGTTGTGACTTTCTCGAAAACGAGAAACCCAAATCTTACGTCAACTATAGTGTGAAAAGATACTAAACTTTGATTATAATAGCTTTCAATGTTTAAAAGAAACAGTGGTGCAAATATTACAAAAAGAAACAATAGATATGCCAAAAGAAACATTCCTGGGGAATATTCCGTCGCCATATAGTAAAATACTTTATTTAATCGTGCAATCGAGATGTAGTTTTCAAAATTCCGCAATTTACTCTAGTAACTAGGATGAGTAAGAGAGGCAAAAGAAACAAGACAAAGCTGGTTACAAAAATGTATATGATATTATCAGATTCTTTTGAAATACTGTAGATTTATGCATGCTGGAAAATATTTTTCCACAAAGCGTTCTTTCTTTTTGACACTGTGCGAGGTGCTTCTATAAAATTTTATTTTGACATAATACCTGTGACCTGCTTAGCCTATTGTGTGATTTGGATTACACGCACCGCCCATAAATCCAAAGAATCTGGACTCTTTCGTATTACTATATGTGAAATAATAAGGTAGTATTCAGTCAAAGCAGCGAAGTAAAATGCAAACTTTTAAATCTAAGGATAACAACCAAAGCAAATATTATTGGATTTTGATTTATAGTTCATATATGTTGCGCTGATAAACAACATATGAAATATTCAACAAAGGAAAATGGGTTGGCTTTGTAAGTGTCCCGCAAAAAAGTGTATATGCACTTATTTTTTGAAAGTCTGGCAATTCAGTAATAGTAATACCAATCAGACTACTCAAGCTCCGACAATAAGCAGTTTGGATTGCTACGCAATTTTTGTGTAATAGTTTTATAAGAATTACTGTGAAAATGAATGCATTTAGAGAAAAAATAGATAGTTTTGAAACCCATGAGAAAAACGATAAAAAACCAAGTATGAAATGATCCAGGGGAATTAAATAGTATACAAATGAAAAACAGGTACCAGGTCTATATATACCTTAAATGATGAAACAAAAAAAAAATAAAAAGAGTATAGTACATGTTGGAAATGCGTAGTAATGATGCTAGAAACTGAAGTTTCCATTTGTTATGGCGGATTCACAAGGATATCCGTGTGAACATGAACCATAAGCTGGATTAAAGTCATTCTGATAGTTCAAATTGCACAAATTCAAATCACTGTAGGAAGTGGACAAAGAAAATGGCACATTAGTGCTTTGAGGATATCCCCAAGTGTTCATATTCTCCTTGTAGTTATTCTGAACGTAACCATTATACATTGATGTAGTATTAATGTTATTATTAACTACATGAAGCGGAGGTAATAAAACCGGAAGAGGCATACAGGCAGCATGCAGAAACTGCTGTGGAACCTGTCTTGCTTGTAAAGCCATCAGTGAGCAACGCGACGATGGAATGCCTTGAGTGTATGTGTTGTCAGCAGGTATGCGATTCATCTGAGAGAAATTATCGTTGAAATCGTATCTGATTGGAACTGGTGCGACATTGGCATGGTTTACCAAGGGATGAAAGTCAGTAACACCGTGCACATTACCATTGCTGGAGATAGTATTAACTATGTTTTCATTTGAAGTTATACTCTCTGGGGAAGTGAAGAAAGGGTTAGTATAATTTGGAACACTTGCCAGGAGAGAAGGAAGCAGACAACCTTCCAGGAAGACGGTATTATTATTATTATAAGTATTGTCGATGGAGTTCTTTAGAGTAGAACTGAAATAAGGTGGGGTGAGAAGTGCTGCCTGACCATTACTAATACGAGAGAGTCTCTTTCTTGAGGAAACAACTGGTTTCTTTGAGTTGAGGCATTTCTTGTGGATAGGATTCTTGACGTTCAACAAGTCATAGTATTTTATGTTTAAGTATTGGCCCATCTTATCAAGGTAGTGTATCCAGTTGGTGTAATCAACGGTATTGAAACAACACAGAAACACATTGTAGTCAAGAGTTTGCAAATATGAGATCTCAACAGCGTTAATTTTCTGGAGAGGGATTTTAGATAGTTGGGACCAGGTTGAGTTTGTGAAGGAGGAATCGTCATAGGTTTTGTTTGATATTGAAAGACAAGCGATGAAGCGGCAGAGTAGGGTGCTTGACTTTGTGGATTCTGACTTTGAGGGTTTCTCGAGCAGATTGGTTTGCTGATGAGCTACTGCTACCAACTTGAAGAATCTGATTGCGTTCACGAGAGACACTGTCAGGATATTCGTCATGTATAGCAAATGGTTCAATTTTTTAGCAAGAGCTGCGAGAGATCTAGAGTTTACTGGAGAGTTGCTGGATAAATGAAGGATAAGGAGGGCTAGTAGCCGGGTGTTGTTGCGAGCCAAGGGCTCTGCAACAAAGCTCGGGACGTTGCTGGTGTAGTTGGTCATAGGTTGTGTGTGAGAGAACTTCACAAACGAGAGAGATATAGGGGGAGTTGGGAGAGGTAGCAGCTATTGAAGTAGAAAAGAGGCCTATGGGAAACATTGTGGGTTGAACAGGGTGGTGGGAGGCAGGATATATATATATATATATATATATATACTTATGATAAACGAAACATCTACACACACAAGGACCACACAGGATGGAAAAATTAGGTTGAAGACGAATACAGGAGAAAAAAAGCCATCATCATGTATAGTTCTGATCTTTTGGGGGGAGTTATGGTGATGCTCTAGGAGCTGGATGCATTGTGTTGGTACAAGTAAGGAAGTATTGAAACAATCATGTTAAGACTGATTTACTGTTTGCCGCAGAGATGCGTATACTGCAATAAGTTTTTTTTTACTCTCTGTTTGGTGATATAAATAAATCAGCAGTTAAATTATAAGTGGGTTTTGAAATAGAATTACGATTGTTTACTGATCCAGGGAGGGGCAAGTTCGTACAATGTGCAGTTTCTTTTAGAAATGATATAGTCTTTGCAATAAGAAAAAGCACATATACAGAAACACACATCCGTTGCAGCCATCTAGACAACAAATTAGTATTTGCTTGGGTACACACAGAGAAGATTTTCCTTTTAGAAGTCCCAAACTTTAATAATGCTGTATTTGGAATTTCAAACAATGTAAAAAAAGAAAGGAAATTGCTGAGTGCAGACCAAGGCTATCATCAACAGACGCTTGTTTCTTGAGTGTTGGGAGTTTTTGTGTCTACATCTGCCTGCCTGCTTAGGTTTTTGTTTTCCTGTACACTAAAACCTCGCCTGTATATCCGCCAGGGATGCTGCCCAACATATGGGCTACTGCTTTATATTTAGAAAAAAACTATAGTTTTGCTCTTTTTTGGTGCTTCTTTTTTCTCTTTTTGACTTACTTTCTTTTTCAATTTATTTTCTTTTTTTAATTTACTTTCTTTTTTGACTCGTTTTTGAAATCTTTTGGGCTGATTTTTCATGTCTACCAATTGTACGTACAAGAAAACCTCTTTCTGATGGTGAATCAGCGCGCGCGTCCATAGCCGGCTTCCAGCAGCTCTCATGCAAACTATCGAAATAAACAGATAGTTCAATTTCAGCTATCATGTAACTATAAGACAAGTTGAAACAGGCAGACGAAGATTCTCTTGTTCGTGTTATTATCGGCACAACTTCTTTTAGACTTTCATATTTCTTAGGATTTTTGATGTCTGAATCAATTTTTAAGCTGCTGCGCTCAATAAACGCTGCTGCATGTCTTTTCTTTTGTTTTTTTTTTCTTCTATTTTTTCTTTAGCGTTTGCATATTTCGCCCAGTTTCTTATACTTTGATGTTATTTGCTGCTGATGCTTTTATAGTTTCTTTTTTTCTCAGCTCTGCATAACACACTACAACCAAGGAGAGAATTTGATCTTCAGGTATTTATTGTACGTGCTTTTTAATTTTCTTGCTTACCTTTGCAAGTTCTCGAATTGTCAAGAATCCTTGCACTGGAACTAGCATGTAACTCTGTATAGTTTACTAATCCCCATAACGTATATGCTACGGATGTGTGATTTCTCTAATTATTCGAAGAATCCCAGCAACAAGAACATATAAGACAAGAGTAAAAAGAGCTTATAAATTTAAGAGCAATAAGAACATATAAACTTAAGAACAACAGGAACATATAAACTTAAGAACAATAAGAACAAATAAACTTAAGAACAAGAACGGAAAAACACAAAGAACGTAAAAATACAAGGCATAAGAGCACCCAGCACATTCGGCTATGGTAATTCCTGAAAATGAAAAAATCAACCACTCTGTATACTCAGTTTTTAGTCTTGCGCCAAATGCGCCCTACTTCTCCCTTAAAAAAAGTTTACTGCCATAATTTTTTTTTCTTTTAAGTGCCAACTGCCGTCCACACTGTCCAAGTCTACTGATTACACTATATTTTCTGTTCCTACTTTGAGCGTATTAGCTCAATTATTGCACATCTATCATGCTTTGACTGCATTCATCTACTAATCTTAAATTGAATTTATCTACTAAATTCTAACTGAATTTATCTTTTATGTTCTAATTGAATTCATCTTTTATGTTCTAGCTGCTGCCTAGTTTCTTTTTTCTCCAAAAACCACGCTCCCGCAAATCATTAAACGCCAACTCAGCTCGGCTGTTCCCAAGAATCCTGTTTAACTGATTGCTGTGTTTTGCTTGTATGCAAAATATCCTCGGCGTTGTTTGTGCAAGTCTAGTAACCCAGCTGAAACATACATTGGGCTTTGGTCATGCTGCCTGATCAGTACTACTATTTTTCAGTTTACGCGTATTGTCGTTTATTTTTTTGCGCGTATGAACAGTTATTTTGGAGAAATGTGAAAAAAAAAAGACATACTAGCTGCACGCCTTGCAATCTCGGCCACAACATATAACCTTAACTAGCTAGACATTATTGGCAAACCAAAATACATGCTCCTCCTGAACATTGTATATTCTTCGGAAGCTGTAGTAAACTATTATTTCTTCCGAAAATTCTCTGTAAATCCGTTAGCCATTCCAGACAAACTCGTAGTGCTTTTCTTTTCTTCAAAATTCATCGCACACCAACACATTTCCAAACCAACTATCCCGTAGTGATTTGCACGCATCGATCCAACTCTTCATCTCCTTAATGCTCTCTAAATTATGTAAATTCACTGTTGGAATAACATCGTTGCAATCAACCAATATCAAAAACATACATAGCTCAGCAAAGCTGGAATGCTCACTGTACGGCAACTCATAAGTTTGAGAAACCCTGTGGTTTTTGAACTGCTCAGCAAAACTTTTTGTAACATCAAACAGCTTACTGGTTTCCCAAAATTCACTGATACGATGCGTGATTATTTGCTGTCTTCTAATTTTATCCTCTTTTGTCTCTCTGGCTACCTTGAATCCATTGATTTTTTCCCCGTGGATGTAAGAGTTCCCACTCGTAATTCTATTGTAACTCCATCCTGTAGGTCGAATCCCAACTATATTTCTAAAAGTATTGGCAAACGGTTTAAAATATCGTTCTAAGTCTTGCAAATCTCTCATTCCAACAATATGTACATTAGTACTATACGGATCATCGGTGATCAAGGCTTTAATATCTCTTGCTGCATCATCCGTCGAAAAACATTCAAAGATCTTACGTTTGGTAGCATTGCAATAGATTTTAACATTTAATAAACTTGCAATCTCTATTACCAATTTCTCTTTCCCGATAGTGTAACTTCCCACACATATTAAATGCTTCTTTTTGCATATCTTTGTTGTTAAATCTATAATCAAATTCTTGTCATTTGGTGTTAAAGAATGCCTATCTTTGATAAATTGGGTAATCCGCTGTTGATATTTCATTTTTTTGCCTTCTGTTGTGACTTTCTCCCTTAAAGAATCAATTGTCTCCGAGAATCGATCCTCTATGACCATTGTTTTCACAAATTCCAGAAAACCAGATATCACTCTTTTTTGAGCAGGAAAGCAATATAATGGATCCAAATAGGTGGTATCCAAGTATACTTTATCTATCTTTGCATTACCAATAATGGGATTTCTCAACATCGCTCCGCTTGCTCGAAAATCTCCAGTGTGCAAAATCCTACGAATTGTGTATCCAAAATTTTCACAGCTTTTCAAATACTTTCTGTAAGCAGAATGTAGATCCTCGTCACTATCTTGGCTAACTAACTTCCAAATTTCATCTCGGGATGGGATCGATAGTTCTCCATCATCAAGACCTTTTGGTTCACCAACGATGCTTTCGAAAAGAAAAATCGCTGCACCTGGGCAATGATTAGCATCTACCAAAGTAACAAAGTATCCACTATTATCAATTCCATCATCATCTGTGACTGCGGTGCTTTCATTTGAAAATTCATTGTCCGTTAGATCGATAAATGATGCAATAGATTTCTTCAAAGCTTCCGTTGTAGCTGCAAAAACCTCTCCAATGTTAGGTTCTTTGACTTTGTATCGCTCCTGCTTAAAATGGTAAGTTGTATTTAGCTTCAAGCCCACAAGTCTGCTCTTGTCTGTTTTAAATTTCAAAGTTATCAAGTTGATAGTTGTCTCACTACCGAATATGATCCCTTTACTCCATGATTTGCAAATTCCAATGTAATGATCGGCATGGAAATGGCTCAAAAAGAATTGCTTAATATTATCATCTGGCGCAAAGTTCAACGCGTCCACCGCAACATAATAGTCCTTATGAATTTGAAGTCTTTTGTAAAACGGAATTGGGTTTTGCTTTCTCGGTTTCTTTCTCGGTTTTTCTTTCGCCTTGAGCACCGGCTTTGATTCGGATACTTCTAAACTTTCAGAGACGTATGTGGCACATATGGCTTCTATTTCATCATTGTTCATAGTTCTGGTTCCAAACAGTAGCTGTCGATTGTGGCACTTTCACTGATCCAAATGTCGCAGTATACAAACTCACATAAATTAATAAATGCAGTTTTTCTAGGCTCTGGCATGTATTTTCATTCTATTCCTTACTCCATGTGTCACTTGATAGATAAATATTGCTCTCTGATGATTCACGATCTGTGGTTCCAGTGTGACATTACGATCAGACCCATGTTGATGATTCACTTGGGTACCTCAAACTTTGTATATATCCGACCATGATTATTGTGTTGAGAGAAAGGAAAAAAAAATTAAATGATCATGTGATATTTTGAAGGGCATATCTCATTTTTTCTTAGATTCAGCCTGTTTTTGAATTTTTTTCCATTTTTGCCTTGTTTGCTATTTTTTCTTTTTTGACAAAATTGACGAATTTCTGTAAATCAACGCAATTTTCAAATTTGGCTTTAGAGTCGGAAAAAGTTTATAAACCATAACGTTATGTAATCAAAAACCAAAAGATCCTTACATGAGAAGTTTTTTTTTTTCATCGCTCTCTGTGAACTCAATGAATGATATTTCAATATTGAAAAATTTCATATACAATATAGTGTTTCGATTGAAATCTTCCCCAACATTGAACTTTGCTTATTCTGTTAGCTGGTTAATAAATCAACGAATCATTATAGTTTTGAGATCACTTTAAAAATCCTATCCTCAGGTTATAATATTATATCAAATTAATAAATAAAAGAGTCGAAATGGGAGGTTCTCGTGAAAGCAAAGTTGAATACTTTTCCAAATTAAAGGAATTATTGGAAACCTACAAATCCATCTTCATCGTTGGTGTTGATAATGTTTCTTCCCAACAAATGCACGAAGTCAGAAAGAGTTTGCGTGGAAAAGCTGTCGTTTTGATGGGTAAGAACACCATGATCAGAAGAGCCATCAGAGGTTTCTTGTCTGACTTGCCACAATTCGAAAAGCTTTTGCCTTACGTTAAGGGTAACATTGGTTTCATTTTCACTAACGATGACTTGAAGACCATCAGAGATGAAATTGTTTCCAACAAGGTCCAAGCTCCAGCTAGAGCTGGTGCTTTATCTGATGTCGATGTTGTTATCCCAGCTCAACAAACTTCTTTCGAACCAGGTAAAACTTCCTTTTTCCAAGCTATTGGTGTCCCAACCAAGATTACCAGAGGTACTATTGAAATTATCTCTGACATCAAGGTTGTTGAAGCTGGTTGCAAGGTCGGTGCTTCTGAAGCTACCTTACTTAACATGTTGAACATCTCTCCATTCACCTTCGGTTTGACTGTTTCTCAAGTTTACGATGATGGTCAAGTCTTCCCATCTAGTATCTTGGATATCTCCGATGAAGAATTGGTCAGTAACTTCCTTACTGCTGTTAGCAACATTGCTGCTATCTCCTTGGCTATTAACTACCCAACCTTGCCATCTGTTTCTCACTCAATTGTTAACGCTTACAAAAACTTGTTGGCTGTTTCCATTGCCACTGATTACACCTTTGAAGGTTCAGAAGAAATCAAGGACAGAATTGCTAACCCTGATGCTTATGCTTCTGCTGCTCCAGCTGCTGCTGCTGAAACTGCTGCTGCTGAAGAAGAAGCTCCAGCTGAAGAAGAAGAAGAATCTGATGATGACATGGGTTTCGGTTTATTCGACTAAGCTAATTAATGTTTGTTCTTTTTATGTACGTTTAGTATGATAATTGTTCAAATACAGTTATTATAAAAAATTTCATTTGAATCAATCAATATTTAATTTAGAAAAATAAAATTCCAAATTGGATTTGTAAGACAAGCTTTTTTTAACACTATTTATACCAATACATCAGGTCAAAGAGAAAAACATTTACTTGCAGCCTTAGATAATCGATTTCTGATTGCTAAGCCATCTTCATCTATAGTGCTCTGATTTATTATTATTATGATTGTTTCCACTTTCTGTTCATCCATTTCTCTTAATAAACTAAACATATTTTTCTGAATCTCCTCAACAGAAGTACCAATCTGACGGAAAATAGTAGATTCATGTTTTTCCTTTAACATTTGAGAAACAATAGGCTGAGTAATGATTGCTATTTTTCTGGTAGCTTTGTCTGACAAAGAAACCCCCGGAAATATTTTCTCTTGAAATATTTCATTCTCGAATATTCGAGTATCATTTTTCTGATTAAATATTAAAATAACTTCTCCGCTTGGGGAATAATGCTTGTATTTCATTCCTGGCGTTCTTACAGGCTCACTATCACTGGTACTTACAACACTCTGTTCTGTAAGTAAATCTTCAAAACCTTTCACGGTTTTAACATCTTTCACCAGAAGTCCCCCAGGTCTAAGTAATCTTGGAGGCTTTACCAACCCATTAATGACCGTACTTTCCAATCCAATATTACAACTACCACCATCCAAAATAATTGGTATTTTCTCTTTCAAATCATTATATACATGCTGTGCAGTTGTTGGGGATGGCTTGGTAGAAGTGTTGGCGCTTGGTGCAGCAATGGGGGTGTCAGATAATGCAATCAACAGCCTTGCTACCAAATCAGAAGGAAAGCGAATAGCTACGGTATCTAAGCTGTTAGTAACAAGCTTAGACAATCGATAACCATGATTTTCTTTACTACTCAAATCAACATCTATAGGAATCAAGATACTCAATGGACCTGGCCAAAATTTTTCTATCAATGGGAGATAAACTTCAGGAATTTTTGCTTTCGACTGATCAACAGTATTTTCCTTGATGATTCTTTCAAGCTGTTCAATCGAAGATATATGAACAATTAACGGGTTATCTGATGGTCTATTTTTTGCCTTGAATATATTGGTTACAGATTTATCATTAATAGCTGATCCTCCGAGACCATAAACTGTTTCAGTTGGAAATCCAATAACATTAGAAGTTGAAGAAATCTCGTGAGCAGCAGTTTTCAAATTTTTTAGAGTTTGAGCATCCGAAATGTTTGGAAGTCCCAGTTGCTTAGATTCAAAATGTATAGAGTTGACCTCAACAGGTAAAATCTCAGTGTGATTAAACATATTGTATCTTTTGAAAGAATTATTTTTACGGGGCTTATTATTTGTTTTGAAACTTCTTTTGATTAAAGGCCCGATGCGGACGGCTCTGGCTTTCTCGATGACAGACCACAACGTTCTCGATTGGAAAAAGAAAAAGATACTGATTGTGCGTGGAATTGCTGAAGAAATTGTTTGAAATTATATCAGCACTTATTACTTTTTCAAGACTTCATCAACGTCAATTGTATATCTATGATAGTCAGCTTAAGTCATTCAAAAATTGGGTAAGCTGTGCGTCATTATAAGATAATTGTCAAGCATGTAGCTTAGATTTTAATAACTATGTAGATGTGCTTTTTTTTTTTTGTTTGTGGGTCGATGGATATCATTCGCTCTTAAAAACTGCAGAATAACTATAGAAATCAGATAGCATAACCACTATAAAACATTCGTCACAGGCATAAACCTTAAACTATAAAATTGAAAGAATAAGTTAGCATAACTTAGCAAAAGTCTATTAAATTTTTTTCATTTTATATACAAATACAAGGCTAAAGATAAACGAAATAATCAATATAAAAAATTTTCAGTCATAATTTTTTTTAAAAAAAATGTATCATGATTGAGGTTTCTCACCTCTAATTAACTGTACGTGGTTGATCTGGGATAATTATCATAAAATACGATATCATCATCACTGGAGCTCGAACAGGAATCATCAATTGAATGAATTCCCGTAGTTATTGGAATTTTTGAAGAGATTAAGTTTGTCAGATTCGCTGAATACTCTTGGTAGGACTGGGTTTTGATATCAGCTTGAGAAGTTTGAAAATTAGTTTCATGCTGTGCACGAGGGACAACTCCTAATATTTCAACATCCGACCCACTGCTACTATCAGAATCATCATTTTCAAGCAGAGGAATCCTAAGTTTTTGAAGGAGATTCTGATTCTCAGTATTTTGAAACCTAGCATCTCCAAATGATTGTTGATCCGGCGAGATTTCTGTCTCACTGGCGAAATCCATATCTGTAATTCTAGATGACATATCACGTTTTGATAGAAGTGGGTTTGCATAATCCTGATGCTGTCGTGAGTCCTGTGGAATTCTATGTGGGCTTTGCTTGTTATTCGATGATGATAATATTTTCATTGTGTCATCCGATTTATTGATTGATTGCCTGTAATTTGAAAAGGAAATGTTTCTCTCATGCATAAAATGCGTATTCATTTGCCATTTCTTCCTCTGTTCGAGTAAATCCAACATACTGAGTTGCATAGAATTATTTTGATTTTTACGCTTTGCAATTTCAACCTTCATATCAATATCCTCTTTACTAATGGAGTCAAGCTTCTTCATATCAGTTTTGTAAAAGCCTGAATCATTAAACTTACTCGAACTATCTTTGAAGTCTTTATTTTTTAGTCTTTTTGATTGTGCCGAAGACTCTGCCGCCAAGTGCATTGAGCGTATTCTCAAATGTACAGGCACAGATTTTGAATTTTCAACTGAAGATTCTCTCGAATGCGAAACATTCATTTGATTTATAGTTGCCGAGTCTAGGTAAACCTCAAACATTTTAACCCATTCTTGTACCAACTTATCTAAAATCTGATTTGAAAATTTTAAAGTTCTCAATGGAATGTCTATATTTTCTTTTGACTTCATGTCATTTATAGGATGTTGTCTGCAACAAAAACTCATATCTTTCATGTCATCGAATATCTGTTCAATTTCGGGAATTGTATAGCTGATGCACTTTATGTATGCTAAATCTTTAGCATCTAAACCATACAAGGTCTGGCTTACTATATAGTTATTAAGATCGTAATAATTGAACCGTCTTTTATCTTTTGGGTGTTTATCGATCATATCAGTATTTTCTGAATTTGAACTGCTTTCTTTATCTTGAAGATAGGGGTATCTGGGGGTCTCTATCATCTCCAATTTAGGTCTATTATCAGGAAAAAAAGTTAAAAATTGCCTGAGTATCTCAAAGTCATTCTTATATGCGATTTGTGGCTCGGTGAAGGGCCAAGCCAATTTGTACACTTGATAATGCCTTAGACATTTATAACAATAGAGATAGTCTACTCGAGCACCACTTTTTAAGGTATAATCCTCAAGAACTTCAGGGAACGTTATTTCATAATTCATCGATTTGAATACTTTTTGATTGAAGTCAAAATAACAACCACAATTATAGCAGTCATATATTGAATGTGAAATTTGATATTCTCTGTCATAATATTGTGTATTATAAAGCCTCTGGAATGTACGCAAAATTCTTCTTTGCTTTAATTCTTTACACTTTAACTTCTTACTGCTCAAACCATTGAGCCCAATTATAAGATTTTTCAAAGAATCTGGCGAATTATCGTAAGGAAAGCTTTTGATTGTTGATAGGCTACTGCTATTATTTTTTTTTTTCCTTCTTGGTCGCAATTTTCGTGATTTATTGAAATTATCCTCATCTATACCCATCGGTGTCGCCTTTCTCTTTCTTTTTATGATATCAACTTTTGTCAACTCTAAGTCTGGATCTGGAGCAACACTATCTGATGTTGGGGTCGAAGTTTCGGTGTCCTTTGCATTCTTCGGGGAAGTATCATCATTGTCTGACTGATATTTGCTTCCTGTTTCATCTGAACTGCCTATGACTATCACTTCTGGCTCCAGATATTCGTCTAAAGGAGGAATGATAGCCTCCTTAGACAATTCAGCCTCTTGATTGAGCGAATAACTTCCTAGTAAATCACGTTCACATGTTGCACACATACAATCTTTGTTTCTTTTACCAAAATAATCCGGAGAATATGGAACAGTAATTTCTTCCCCTATTAAAATTTTTCTAGTTGCTCTAATTGTCATTCCACTTCTTGTTGACCAAAATTTTGCATTACCATTGCAATCATGGTTAATAAATCTAGTTGGCCCTAACATTAAACAAGAATTTCCTCTTGATGATATATTTATAACACTAAAATCATTCTGATCTAGAGAGTCAAGTTCTTCCTCGGACAATTCAGATAAGCAACCGTATAGATACTTTATTTCATCATTTTCATTGTAAACTTTTCTTGCTATCACACACGCCTCTAACTTATTCGATCGTTTAATATATCGGTCAGTCGCACAAATATCAAAACCACAATCCTTTTGATAAATCAGAAAATATCGTTTTGCATGTTTTACAAATTCTTTAATCATAACTTTGTAGGGATACCTTCTGAGAAAATTTCTAACTTTTTCAAGACCCAAGAATTCTTCCATAAGGAAGTTTAATCTTTTAGCAGGCGGAAGTGTGGAAACCTTTCCGATAGGAAAAATTAAATAGTTTCGTATTAGTCTGAGAGTTTCATCTGTTGATAGTATTTCCTCTGAAGGCAAGTTGGTATGTTTATATGCTTTTCGGATTTCTGACCAATAAAATAAAGGATCAATCAAAGATGCACTTAGAAAATCATCAAATTCGGCCAATTCAAACCAAGCTAAGGAAGAAGTCATAAATATTTATTGAATGTGTGAGATTGTTAATTATATAATTTGATGAGACTTCAACCACAAATCTAGGATATGATTATTTATTCCACAAATTATCCCATTGGAATTCAACAGTCAGTACATAGGTTTGAGCGTATAATTACACTTCTTTCGTTAACTTACTTTGTGGTATGAATTATTTTCCACTATAATATAATTTATATTTCATGCATTTTGATTGTTGTTAGGCCTACTCGTTCCTCTTTGAACAAAAACAAAAACAAAAAAATCTACAAAAAAAAATAAAACAAAAATTTTTTTTCCTATAAATTATATAGATCAAGCTTTGTTAATCGATATAATTACGTTGTTTGATATCTGAAAATTATATTACTAGAGACTAAGTCATTTATACTTCAATTTCACTCTTTTGAAATTCAAATAGATTGAGTTTCAGCTTGATTACTACATATTTGTATATAAAATGAATTCTTTCCATACATAAATTAATGATTTCTATGTATTTTGAAATTTCTGAGTTTAAAAACACTGAAATCGTTGATGTTATATTGAATAAACTTAAAAATTTTCTTGCTTTCTATGTTGAGAACTTTTACGAAACGAATATTTGACAGATTACTCGAAAATCTCTTATCGCAACCTCATTTTCCTATAGTTGTACAAAACTATAAAATAATAATTTTTTTTATTTTGTTTAATGTTTGTTTGTAAATCAGAAATGTCTTGATAAGTAAATAATGATAAAGCTTTCAATCCATTTACAATATGTAAAAATTTTAAATCTTTAGATTGAAACCTAAAAACTTATTTCTTTTAATGAAAATGTATGTCAACTTAATATTGATTACCCTAGAATTGCCTTCCTAAAAGCTTTTTTAAAAGCAAAGTAATTTAGTGATAAATAAATATTAAAGATTTTATGTGCTTGAGAAGCAATGTGCTCCGAAATAAGTCTTGCTATAAGCAGTATATTTATAACTATATCAGGTAAAATTGAAAAAATAGAAGATTTATTTTTATAATATATTCACTAAATTACACCAAGACAACCTATGTAGCAGGTATTGCTTCCGGAGTTTCGCAAAATACAAAAATTTTCATCTTTCGCAAAATTGTTATAAATACCAGATATACAACCAAATCCAATATAAGCACCCAGGGATAGGTCCATTGTGCTGCTTGTAACAAACCCTCGTAAATTCACAAAACTAGGACAATCTAACTCTGTAATTTTGATATCGTTTGGGAAATCTTGAATCTGTCTCAACATTTTTTGCGGAATAGCGTATATTCTGCAATTTTCTTTTATTTTACCAGTCTTAAAAATAGTGATTTTAACTTGGAGTACAGGCAATATTAATTTACTTATTTGGACATACTGATAGTTGCTTATTGTATTCCAAATAGTTTTTTTAAAATCATCAATCACAGAATCAGTGGAGTCTATTATAGGTAGATTGGAAAATCCAGCAGTCAGGTCGTGATTCATAGAAAGTGATTCTGCTTGCATTTTCTTTAGCATGATTATATCAGTTAACAAGCCTTTATTTGAGTTGGTTGTTTCTAAGAAATTTAAATTGTGTTTGAGCGCGGCCATCTGATGAGCTTCTAAATTTACATTCTCTTTTCTCTTTAATAACTCTTCTCTAATTAAATATAAAGAGATAAGGTATTTAAGAAATTCCCAATCACAAACATTCCAGTCACCCAATTCTCCCTTATGTTTGTAATGCTTCTCATCGTAATTGCATATTATGATATTTTTGTAACTTATTCTTTTGCTCTTAGGTCTTTTTTTCCAAGCTTCCACGGATGCGATTCCAGAAAGCGATCCTTCCACATAACCTGTAGCACTTGTAGGGAAATCGTTTGGATAAAATGGTTTGCTACTCTCTAAACAAGCTTGTTGTAACTGAATGTAGCCAGCTGGGAATACTTTCGGAATTTTACAGAGTTTCTGCCAGATAGGGTTAATCCAAAACCAAGGAGCAATAACTTTGAACCTGTCCTCTAGAAAGACAATCATCACAGGAATCCTAGTATTTGACAAGGATTCTTCTTTATCTGCAGTAACTTGGCTTGATTCAGATGCACTCAATAAATTGATAATATCAGGAGAAGGAAGTTTTTTCATCATTTTGTTTATTTGTTTAGTTGTATATTGAAATTTATAACTTTCGGACCTTCCCTCACAACTAAGAAGATCATGTATAACTTTTTTGGAGCACCATTCTTTATTTTTTATGGAGATAATCAAATCTAATAAATTATCTGTACTAAATTTATTATTTCTTCTGTTAATTTTAGATTTGAAATATCTTGGATCCGTCATCTCGAATGAAATAATTGATTTGCTGCCGAATGATTTAATATCAGAAATTTTGTTCAAATAGCCCCATTTCTCATCGATTAGTTTATCTATTGGATGCAAAGTAGAAACAAGTGCATTTAAGGATTTAGGTCCTAACAAATCAATACTACCTAGAGAATACCTACAATCTATGATGTCGTTGACGGTACTTTTGAATTTTTCATTTAAATAAGCCCAAACTTTTTGAAAATCAGCAGGATGAAACTGGAGTAAAATAGAGATACTATTTTCAAAGATATTCATGAATAGCATGCCTTTTGTGAGAATAGTTTTTTCATCATAGAAAATCCCATGATAGTAAGTTGTTGATTGTTTAATAGTTTTGCGAATAAAGATTTTTCTCAACCAATTGATAATATCTTCATAGTCCTTTATATTACTTTTAATCATAATCTTAGATTCATAGCTGGTATCGATCATAATAGCGCCAGTATTCTTCAAATTTCTGTGCACTAATCTGAAACATTTCTGAGTTGGCTTGTATGGAATATTCCAGCCCCATCTTTTGAGCATATGAAACCGTTTTGCATGCCAGATATGTGTAGACAACCATGAAAAATTTTTAGATCTTTTGAGATATTTAACCTTTGGTGCCAAGGAGCCAGCCAATTTGTTAACACCGCTGTTATCATATGAGCCATAATTTCCTGTAATGGGCACCAATCGTTTTTTCAAATCATCTGATGCTTGAGACGCAGATATTTCTGTTTTCAAAAAACGTATCATTTTTCTTAAATTTAAGCCAGATCCTATAAGGCTTGCAGGAACATATTTTCTGAGTTTCCACTTTGCCGCAAGTTTTAGGAGCGTTCGTCTTTGTTTCAATTTATACACCGATTTTGCATTATGCTTTCCTTTCTTTCTATTTGTAAGTTTTTTAAGATTAACATCCGAAAGATCAGACTTGAATTTGAGTTCTTTCAGTTTGGAGGAAAGCATTTCTCTGATGGCCCTATTTCGTAATCTTTTAGGGATTCTCTTAACATTGTGGGATGCATTTCGTCTTCGTAAACTTCTCGGTAACGATTGGAACACCCTTGTAGACTGGGAATTCTTCGAACCTAGTTGACTTTTCTCCAATTGATCTATTTCAAACTTCCTAGAGTTAATGAAAGCAGGAACATCTAATTTGCCATCTTTGAAGAAGTTCGTACTTGTGGTTTCTGCTCTGATGAGCCTGGCATTGAATACTCTGTTTTTCTTATTTTGTTTTTTATCCAAAGAGCTGTTATCCACAGGTCTTTTTTGCATCATTTGAAAATTACAAAGTGTTCGACAAATTAACAGGAGGAGCCGAATGATGATGAGAAATTTCAAGTATTTAGCTACCAAGTAATACTCTGAATTGAGCTTTCCACATGCAAATTATTAAAAAAAATGAGAATCAACCTAAGCATCGCAGAAAAGAAAAAACAATAAAATGGCGAAATCTGAAAATAAAACTAAGTGGTGCCTGAAGCTGAATATGCGCAAGAAAAAAAAGGAATATGTTGTTCTTGATTTAAAAATATCACTACATTCTGTATTCAAGTTGAAAAACTCGCACTCAATAACTATGTTATTCTATAAAGCTACAACCTTCCGAAAGGTATCTCTGAGAAAGAAAAAAAAAGTATCAATGTTACCAGCTCTTCTGAAAATTGTTTCTGTATCCCTCAAATTGCAAGTTTATGTGGTAAAAATATTACGCCCGCCAAAACTCTGATTTTGAGTTTTTGGGTTTGCCAAATAGATGAATTACTTTTATTATTTGAAAATGAACAGTTTGTGCCTATGACTTGAAAAGTAAAATGAAGGAAATGTAATCTTTATGCCTCAACCCACATTTTATATGAAGCAAGAATTATATAAACATTTGTGAAGATTTCATGCATGTATTCACATGTAAACATCATTACTGAAAATATGTTCAATTAGCAGTAATTTTATATATCTAGAATCCAATTGCTCTTTATAACTTTTTTTTAAGTTCAGATTAATTGGATCATCTGGCATAAACGGTTTCTTTCTTTTGCAAGTCATCAATCGTGCATATTTAATGCTCTATCTTTTTCATTTTTTTTCTCTTCTTCTTTTATATATGCATCAAAATAGGCCCGTCTATACACTTTCAAATGCAAAGAATTCTGCCAGATTGTTGCCGATCGATTTATATATTTAAAATGACGATTGAATGAATTAGTGCACGGAAAATTAGCGATTTGAGTATCGTATCAGCTTTCCTGATGTCAATATTCGTATAAACCATTAGCAGTTGTGTACCACGATGTATAATTTCCTAGCTATTTTCATCTACTACCTCAAACTCGAATAAGTAAATAAGCGTTCACTCAAATGCGTTGATAAATTTGATGACGTCAGGCTTGATAGATTAGAATTTTGAAATATAGACGACGTATTTATTTTTTCATATGTTTCAGTATTTGAGAATCAGAAGAAAGTCATCGAATTGTATTTTTGGGGCTGGATGATCGTGAGATGAAAAAAAAAAGGATATTTAAATATCAAGCAATTTGTTGCTGTTTTTTTTTAAAAAAATTTTGGGGGAGAAGCCACCACAAATTAATTATTTATCTTTTCTTTAGTGTGAACTTTTGGTTAGGATAGATTCATCACAGGTGTTATAAATATGATTTTTTATACATTTCTTTCTTACATTGCACTATCTAGGTATATTGAATGCTTGCCTGTGGATAAAATCGGTGATTCAAGTATATCTACAGTGACTAAAACATACCAAATGTTCGTTACCACAGAGGGCCCCATAGTCAGCCAGCAGCAGGGGTTAACCACGATTTCCACAATTATTGCTTCTGATAGTCTTTCTGTTTTCCTGGACCATGCAGTACCTACAGCAATTGCAAACACAATACCCAGCCTAGAATCATATAATGCTAATGACTATTTCACAGTAACAAGGGGAGCAGAAACTTGCCTTTATTACTATGAGACTGTTGATGATGGGGATGACGACATATACGAGACTTTGTATAGCTATTCCAGCATATATGTCACCGAAGTGGTTTACATGACATCTTTTCTTTGATCTTCAATTCTTTTCCATGAATCTTTTTATAAAAAAGATTCACAAATCTTAGATAAAACCTTTCTTTAGAAAAATACCTTTTCGTCTGGATCTCATTTACAGAGTCTATGTTCAATGCTCTTTAGAAGCTACCACATTAAAAATAAATATAAGCAAATAATTTTACGTATCTGTAGAACCCCTTTTGTTTCAAACCATATCTAGATAGAAATATATATTCATGTTCATGTACCTTGAAGCACCTGCTTCAAAAATTCACATGTGATTGTAACTTCTCCTAATTAGGCTGTTCCCTCTCTTTTGATGCGTGTTAAAAAAATACATAAGAGGGACAGATCCATAAAAAATCAAAAAATTTATTGTATACTCTGTAAGAAATTCTCTTTATCTGATAAAATTTTTTTTTTTTTTTATTTTTTTTTTTTTTTCTTGTCCGATATAAAATACCTGTTTAACACATCTATTTATTTCTCACGCTATTTACAATATGTGAAACATTTCCGTAAAAGCCTAAGAAACAGATCTTAGAGGTAGAATACACTAGAATCATTGAATCTTTTTTCCCAAATATAGGATATCAGTGAAATGTCTTTGAATATGAACGATGTTTCCTTGAAAAGAAAGCCAGTTCCAGAGAGCTACGAAGAAGAAGAAGGAAATTTAACATTTCTCTCAAATGCCTCTGGAGAGGAAGCTAACACGTCGCTAGGAAGCATATCTTCAAAAAACAAGACAAAGCACACTATTGACAACTTATTCGAGAATGCAAACAGTTCGTTCAGTAGCAACACTTACAAGAAGAAGGACCCGGTATTAGTCAGTAACAATATCAAAGCATTACAAGACAAGATCAAGAAGGGACTTGATATCAAAGATGACGAAAATATGCCTGTTAGAAGATTCAGAATAAACAAGATTGGCCAGAGTCCCGCAGCTGGTGAGTCCAAACATGCTGTTATGGATTCAACAGTTGTTCCAAAAAAATTATCGTTCAATCAATCTTCTTCCTCGATAACACAAATACGCGCTAGCGAATCCAAAAACTCTCTAGAGGCGGCACGTGATGACACACCGAAAGTTCAAAAACAAGTTTCCAGTACATTGTTGGACAATCATAACGCAGATTCTACAGTGAAAGCACCAATAGAGCCCAAAAAAAACCCATCCAGCAACTCTGAGAAAGCATCCGATCAATCAGTGACTACCACTGCGGTCCTAGAGGACGAAACCTCTGCGAAGAATCCGTTCACCACTACTTTCAGCGACAAGTCTATCAATTCAAGCAGTTCGAAAGTGCAACCTAAGAACAGTATGGCCAAGCTTAAAATTTCCAACATACAATTCAAAGTTTTACAGAAGGGAACTCCTGTGGATTCTCCTTTAATTTTGTCGCCTAGCGGAAATGCATACGATACAGCAAATATCGACTCCCGATCCATAATATCTACCAAAGATGGAACCAAAATTACAAAAGATCTTAGACAGTTACAATTAATCGATAAAGAAATAACACGAAAGATCAAGAAGATAAGAAACGAGATCCAGTTCATAGATGACAGTTTACCACCAAACCCTTGTACCTACGACATCGACACAAGAAAAAATTTAGCCAAAGCCAGAGAAGTCCTAAGCAAAAAATTGGATTTCTGGGATAAAAAGAAGTATGAAAACGGAATCGCTTTGAGCAAAGTCAGTAGAAAAATGGTTTACTCAGGTGGTGAAGAGGTCACTACTTTTTTCTCTGGAAGAAGCGAATAATTTGTATGTTTATCATTTTTTTCAGGTGATTTTCATTGTTTTCCTTTCTTTATTTTGTTTCTGGTCTCGAAAAATGTGCAATATATTCCAACAATTTTGATACCATGAATCTATAGTGCATAATCTCTACAATTCTTGAGTTTTATTTGCACAGTGTAAATTATTTCACTCTAAGAGTGAATCGATCTGATGATGTTGATTTTCAGAGAATCTACGTCCTTCGATGTTGTTTTTTTTTTTCATATTTTTTCCACATAATAAATAATTGGTTCTGAGTGAGAATAGATTTTTTTTTCCTATACATTTTTATTATGACATGCCCACATCACCCGATGAAGAAAAAGCTTTTCGCAAGCGAGTGAGAATGACAAAAAAAATATTGTTGCTTCAGCGAAATCCGAGAAAAGAGGAAACTTAAATCCGTAGTTTTTCATAATTCAGCATTCAAAATCCAGTAATCTCAAGCAACTCTTTTTAGAAAAGTGAGATATTCCTAGAATAGCGTTCCAAGAACAAAGTCTGAAATTTTGAAAGAGTTTCGAAAGTCTAGTCTTAGCATTATAAGAAACCTCAAAGAGATATAAAGTGGCAACTGTTAGGTGCTGAGAAAGACCATAAAAATGTTAACAGAAGAGGAAGCTCGCAAGATCGCGGAAAAATACCCAGTTACTATTCCATATAAGACCACTGGCACCCCAGTGAGAGATGTCGTTGATTTTGATGGAGCAAGCTTTCATACCGTAAATTTCAAAGTTCCAGCAGATGTAGTCAAGAAGGGATTAATATTGATATTGCATGGTTTTGGGGAAACATTCCAGACATACTACAGAGCCATGGATGATTTTGCCAAAAGCGGTTACGAATGCTATTGTTATGATCAAAGAGGATCTGGCTACACATCATATCCTTCGAGTATCGGTAGAACGACGAATGAACAAACATTTGGCGACTTGAACCATTTTATTGAGCTTGTTTCCAAAGATTTGAAACCAGAGGAGAAGCTTTACTTGCTTGGACATTCGATGGGTGGAGGAATCTCCCTTAATTACAGTCTTACTGGAAAATATAGAGCAAAACTAGCTGGGGTTTTGACAACAGGTCCATTAGTCATGGTTCATCCAAAAACAAGACCAAATCGAGTTTTGCACTCAGTTTTGAGAGGAGTATGCCATTTCATGCCAAATATAGTGTTCAAGCCTGATTTGAAAGTCGAATACCTCTCTAGTGATGAAGAGTTTTGTGACTGGATTGTCAAGACTCCAGTCGTTAACCCAACTGGTACTTTGTTGTTATTGAGAGATATGTTAGATCGTGGTATGCATTTATTGAATCCAGCTTATATAAAGTCATATCTCAATGAAATGCCACCAGTATTCATTATCCATGGTGATGAAGACGGTATTAATGATGTTCTTTCAAGTGAAAAATATGTCGCATTGGTCAAAGAGCTTAATCCAAGTGCAGATATTACATTTGTCAAGGTTAACCAAGGAAGACATCAATTATTGAATGAAAACACTCAGCTTTATAATTCGACCATGAAAGACCTGCTTTCTTGGCTTGAGAAGCATTGAAATGTCAAATCAATGCACATTGCTATTCATCATAATGATTTAATTATAGTTTTGTGAAACTTTTTTTTCTTTTTAGTCTTTTCCAAATCTGGCTTCAGTTTACTTTATGATTCATTAACTGTAATTGGTCACGAAGTTACTGTTAAAACGATATCAGGAGATAACAAGACTGAGCTTAAATTATTATAAATATATTATAAAGTATTAGAATTAAAAAATAACGAGAAAAAAAAGGTATTACTAGCCGATTCTCTAACTGTAAAACAAAAAAGGTAAGCAAAATCATGAAAAGTAGTTGACAAGCAAAGGAATGAATGGAACGAATTTTTAATTGGAAACAGAAAATTGGCTGTTGAAAATAATTGATCTCCCTTGAATTTTTACCAACATTAGCACTATTTAAACGATTCGGTGTACGTCCAGCTTTTCCATGAACATTATTTCGCGTCAAGCGAGATGATAACAAAAGTCAGGATGGGCTTAATAATAACGGGCATAGTTCAAAGGTGAGTCTGGACCTTTGAGAACAGGAATATACACATTGTCCCCTTTGCTATTCTTACAAACGATAATATCGTTTTGCGAGTTTCCGTTCTTTTCGGATTTCCTGTTAGAGTTTCGCAAAATCTCTGCCTTTCTAAGGCTTGGATTCATGTCAGAAAGGCTAGTGGAGGAGGAGGTGGAGGATGAAGAGCTAGATGAATTCATTTTATGGGTCTTGGTCTTTTCAAGCGATTTTTGTTTGGCAACTTTCTGCTTAGTAGTATTGAACTTTATATGGTCTATTCGACAAATTTAGATGTTTTTGCTGAGTGTAGTATCAGATGGATATCAACAAGAACGAATGCTCATAATAAAAGAGTAAGAAATACTCTTAAAAAGTAGTACAAGCGAATCTCAAAATATAAAAGAAAGGCACGAAGCAAAAATGAAAGAAAATCTCAGAAATAATACAGACGAAATCCAGGGATTATATATTGATGGTTTTTTTTTTGTTCATATAAAGTTTGGTGGAGGGGAACTTTAGATTTCACTGATAAATAAGCATAAGTACAGAAACAGAAAACCGTTTCAAAGACATTAAAACGTGCCGTTCTACTAGCAACGCATGTTCTTTCTTTTTACAGTTATTTTTGCAGGTGTAATTAACATTTTTTTTTTTTTTTTGGCATTTGAAATCGGAAAACGGTCATGGTGTTTCCGTGAGTTGAGGCGCGTAACGCGGAGTTTTGATAAAGGTACACATACACATCAGGTAAGTGAAAAACTAGTAAACATGACAGCCGCGCCTTATTGGCACTACTTACAAATGTATAAACAAAAAACAATAGAAAAACACTTATACTAAATAATTACATAGCAAATCCTACTGTAGACAAGAAATTTTACTACATACAAAGTAAGTCATTATGTAAACAAATCATCATATTTACAATATAAGTCATCAAACTCAAGTGAAACTAAATGCAACCTAACTGGAAACTAAATCATACTTTAATCAAATCATTTCACTGAATGAAAATTAATCATACTGTAAACAAGTTTGCGAAGCGCCAATGTTGGTTGATTAACCTTTATTCAAATAATATTGATTTGCGTTTCCTGGATGTTTTTGATTCAAACTATTCACAATAACTCTTTCATAACCTTATTTACATTTATATGGATCAAAACAGTCAATGATTTGTGCAGTTCAGTGGAAGAAATGGGCTGCAGAACTGTAGAACTCAATAGTTAGCCAAACATAAGATTGCAGATCACCTAAACTATCTGGACCAGATTAGCAGGAAATTTTCCAACTCTTCCATCACGAGTTTTGCCAAGCCACCAAGATTCCGTATTTTGTTTTTCTTCTCCACCAGAATTCTCAAGCTCAAGCTTGTTTGTAATTAAATATAACTGGTCATTCACATTAAAACTCAAATCACCTATACTTTTCCCTGAATATGTCGTTACAGCCTTCAATTCCTTATATTTGGCATCAATCAGCTCATTGTTCAAAGATCCTGCTTTAAACGATTCTTTCAACTGATTATAATTAAAAGTTTTTTGACGTTCTTCTAAATCTGCTTTATAATATTTATTAAAATTCAGATAAAGTTGTGCCGCAAAAGAATGTGATAAAATAACCTTCTTTCTGTAATTTTCATCTAACAGTTTGCTCGCTACTTGATTAAGAATCTCGGGACTAATACTGTTAGGATTTGGTGACGTATTTACAGTAGGTTTTATATTTCTTTTGTATTTCCCAAACAAACTTATTCTGCTAGGATCTGCAGAGCCCATGCTCAATCTGCTACCATTAAAATCAGAATCAATAGACAAGACACTACTTCTTTTAGACTTCATTGGTGACATTGAAGGGGAAACTCCAGAATTTGAGTTATTGTCTTCATCTTCAAGAGATAGTAATGAGTCAACATCGTCATATGTGTATGATCGTCTTCTATTTACTGGTGATGATTGCTGCAGCGCAGTAGATTTATCGGTTTGAACACCTAGACCTGTGATTCTATTCTTAGTTTTCTTATCCAAATGTAATGCTCTCATACCAGATTTGTGTCTATTATTACTATTTGCACTATCTGCGACATTTTCCATGCTATTATTATTTGATCCAGTTATATTACCATTCTTGTTGTTATTAGATAAAAACCTTTTATTTTCTAATAGTGAAACATGTTTCCTCAACGATTGTAGCCCATTTTGATATCTTTCGATAATATTCTTAGGTAGATCATGCTTCAGCTGGTAAGACAGAAAAGAATTGCTAACATAAGTAAAAACATCTGTCAAGTCATAATATACGACATCTGAAATATTATCCACAAACTCAGTAAACATACTGATTGAAGCAGGGAAAGTCTCTACCATCTGTGTTTCAATATTGAGCAAGAACTTATTATTTCTTCTAAGTTGTGTTTTCAAATTTTCAAACTCTTGATTTTCCTTAGAAGTCAATTGCATCTCATCCTCAAGAGCCTTTTCAGCTTTGGTTTCATAAAGATTAAAAAAGTACTCATTCTTACCTATTTCTACCTTCTTATCTGCTCTTTTCTGAATGAGTTTTTCGGTGGATTCTAAATGAAGCTTCATTTCACTCACCCTGCTTTCGATTTTTTTCTTGAAATTGATTAGTTTTTTATTGGTTTCTGCTTTTATTGTGTTGATCTGTTTTGAATATTCATTTGCGTCATAATCTAAGTCTTCTTCAATAATTGTATTCTGTGTGTTTTCGTCATTAATACCAGTTATTTGGCTATCAAAAAACACAGACCAGTAAGTTGCATAGTCTAAGCAGTCTTTTTCAATGGAGATCAATTTGTCAAGACTCGCTCTGAATTTAGTCTGCCACTGGGATATCTCAGTATCGTCCATTCTTTTAATCTCTGCTGGTAAAACAGGCAGAGCATCAACGGTCGAACCGCTTAGGATCCTATTCGCAAAATTGTTGAACATTCTACAATCTGCTTGTATGTTTGTTTATATGTGGATCTCACTGTTTATTAGTGGAATCCAGTAATGTTAATAAAATAGCAGTTAATATATAAATTTATTTAAGATTAGCATATGCTTTGAATATATAACAGAAAAAGCTGTCGGATTCTTAATAAATTCTTTTTTTTTTTGTTTGTTTTCTGCAATAATTTTTTTTGCTCAAACCCCCAAAAGGCTGTTTGCGTATTATTTTTCAACCTCATATTAGTCTGTCTCTCTGAAACATCTTTACATCCTCCACATTCTCCATATTAATCGATGAGGGTAGCTGACAGATTGTAGATAAAAGCTACTTTTGAAAACTGCAAAGAAGGTAATTTATTTGTGAGTAAAATTGATTTTTGTTCTCATTCAAAAAAAAATTGCTGTTAGTAAGAGCCAAAAACGAATTTAAAATTGTCAAAAACTTAGCAATAAATTACAGATCAAATTCTGAATCGTCAACCATGCTTTTCTTGTTTTCGTTATTGTAATATTCGTTGTATAAATAATCTACTTCGTCCATAGACAAATTGTCAAAAGCTTTATTTTCTTTACGAAGATGATCAAAATATTCCTCGTCCTGAAATCTTCGCTGAAGTCTCTCTGCAATGTCGTTTTCATTATGCTTCTTTCCATAATAATCAAAAGAGTATTCATCTTCTCCCTCACTATTATGCAACTCCCCCTCTACCTCCTCTTCATCTCCGTAGACAAACAAATTCTTGATTTTGCCATTTGAATCGTATGCGTTTTGATCATGCTCGTACCATTCTTCTTCATCATCAGCAATAACAATTCCTTTATCGTCATCCTCATTTTCTGGATAGTCATTGCGATAGAAATCCTCAGCGTTGGAGTCTTCATCATCTGATAATTGCGGGAAATCTGAATCATTGGAATTCTCTTCTTCATCCAACAACTGTAAATCTTCGTCTGCAAACTTTATGAATCCAATATTATTTTCATTCTCAAGTGCTTTCTGAGCAATAGGGCTGTTGTCCCTGAAATAAACATCGTATACGTATGAGGTATCTTTTTCTTCTGGTTCATCTTTTTGCTCTAACTTTAGATATTCATTTACCATATCTGCCAATTCAGGATGTGCCTCCTTGAAATCCTCTTCATTTTTCAACTCTTCATTATTCGTGCTATTCTTTTTTTGAGATGTGTTTGTCTGTGGGATTATAAAAGAGCTTGAATTTTTCGTATCTTTCTGCAATATTGAAGACACCTGCGAATTTTCTATAAATTCAGATGTATCTGTCCTTCTAAGCTTGAAAACGAAACTCGACACCTTAAATCTCTTGAACTGTCTAGCATTAGTATCATTTTGCAACACCAACGTTTGCAAAGGGTCTTCATTTATTTTTCGTTTTATTCGAACAATATTAGGAACATTCAACATTTCTTCCGTTTATATTCAATAATATTTGATATTTGCTTAACAGACCTATCCTTATTTTTTACAATACGTTCTCCCTTCACAAGAGTAACTGATAACGTGTTAGTATATCACTTGTACAATATAATGTGTGCGACAATGGGTATCACAGTTGAACTCTAATAATAAGTTAAATGAACAGTTCCTGAATTGTTTTAACTGGAAATGCTCAATTCACAAAGTTCAAATCTACACTGAATCATCTTGCGAATGAAACTCTATATATATATATACATGTGTGAGTTTTCAACCCAAACAGTTGGGTGATCTAGAAAAATTCAGAAGCTTGCCATTAGTTTGTAGCGATGTGTTTGTTTTGTTTCCCCAAAAAAATAGTAGATAGGCGAAACGTCATAACAGTGACACTGAAAAAAAAAAGAAAAAAAAAAATTCAATATGCAGGAGATCCTTCAATTCAAACTCAGACTGTCAAATGGTCAGAAAACTGAGATAGAATTGGCTTAATATTAAAAAATGTGCAAATGGGCGGTACGAAGGTGGTTTTTTTATTTTGCTGAATTGCAATGAAAGAAGAATAAATTTTTAAGTTGAGTAGATTTTTCTTCAAAATGAGACTTTTAAGCAAGAAGAAACCGAAGCTCAGGTGATCTTGATTATTTTAAAAAAAAATTATCCGCTAATTAAAATCTTTTGAACCAAAGTAGAAGAGTTGAAATAAATAAGTAAATCAAAAAGAAATCAGCGGTGATACAAAAAAAAAGCTTATATTTGAGGACAAATATGAGCAGTATCTAAAAATAATTCAAAATCATTCGATCTTTTTGCGCAGTTAACCTGTCTCATAGTCAGTTGTTCAAAATTCAAACAGTAACTGTAATATAATAAAATATCGTACTAGTATTCCACTATTTAATTGTCTGTTCTTTAGATACCACTTTCATCAGAAAACCGGTGTCACGTTTTCAATAATGACTTTTCCTGTAGTGGTTTTGCGTGCAAATAAAGTTTTCAGACGGCTATCGGATTTATTTATTGGCCATGTATTTGATCCTGCAAAAGATTTAGTATTGGTCACTGGTGGCTGCTCTGGACTCGGTAAGGCATTGGTTGCAGAGCTCTCAAAGAAAGGCGCACAAATTATTGTACTAGATATCAAGATTCCACTACCTGAAAGTCCAGAAATTTCTGATGATAACGTTACCTACTACAAGTGTGATGTAGGTGATCTACAGCAACTCTTGGACACTAAGGCAAAAATAGATGAAGATTTCCCTAAGAATCATGTAACAGTGTTGATTAATAACGCTGGCTATATGCATGGAAAGCCTTTGACAGAACTTGAATTTTCAGAGATCGAAAACACTATCAAAGTAAATCTTTTGTCAAATTTCTATTTGAATAAGATATTTTTGCCCCAAATGTTGGAAGCTGAAAGGGGTTATATTGTCACTATAGCATCAGTTCTAGGATACATGTCGCCAGCATGGCTCAGTGCTTACGGGGCATCCAAATCCGGAGTTATTGCACTTCACGAATCTCTAACTTACGAATTAGGTCCTCCTTCTTTAAGCCCAAGAGGTGTCAAAACTTTACTCATAGCTCCTGGTCAACTAGCTACAACAATGTTCAATGGCGTTAAGACTCCTTCAAGAATACTTGCTCCTGAGTTGGATCCGGTAGCAGTGGCTAATATCATAATAGATTCCATATCTATTGGTAGACGTGGAGAAATAAAACTCCCATTTTATGGTAATTTTTTGCCTTTGTTCAGAGCGTTACCTTGGAGAATTACAGAACTTGTCAGACATTTTTCTGGAATTGATACATCTATGGTGAACTACAGAAAATTTTTGAAAGAGTCAAGTGCTTCTCCTTCTTCTTGCGAAGCAGAACCAATAAATTCAATAGTAGTAAACTAGTTTTATATTCAATTCATCCTATATCATGTAATCATTCAATGAAAGAATGCTAGATTTCAAAATTTTTAAAAACTTTTGTAGCACAAAATATTATAAATTGTGAATTTAAGAGTATGAATTCGAGTGATTTAAATGAAAAAATAAAGAACAAAGTAGGAATATGACAAATCATTATAAATAAAAAAGAAAAACAATCAAGGAGGTTATTGAGATAGAATATACTGTTGAACAAATCTCACGTAAAATTAAAAAATTTCAAACTGTATTTAATTGCGAAATCAACGTCGTTCGTATAAATATTGTCGTCAATATTTTTACGATTGATAAACACGTCTGATACGTAATCTGAAATTAACAGGCTGTGTCGTGTCCGATCAATATTATGATTCTTAAAATCTGTCCATTCGTCGTATTCTGCTTCATTCAGTACGTCATACACACTATTGATATTATCCAAATACTCATTTTCATCACCAAACCGGAACACACGACATCCCTTTTTCCTCAACTGAAGGTAAGCTGAATCAGGTAAATGGTCTCTGTTTAGTCTATCTAAGAGCATACACTCTCTTATATTTGGATCGCAAAGTACCATTAATACGAGAATAGTAAAAAAACTGTCATTTCCACCATTATGAAGAAATGCATTTGGGATTCCCAAAAAGCATAAAAGTTTGGTCAAAGAGCCGTATTTGCGTCCAAAGCTTGCAGCCCAAATATCGTAGGTATCTAAAATCATATTTTTTTTTCTATAAACATATTCTGGAAGCCGAATTCCCATTTTATTTAACCATGCGATGTCGTTATCAATACTATGGCCTACTAGAGACACACCAAATCGGGAACTACTGGTGGATTTTATATTTTCCGGGAAAAAATGCATTATTAAGCTTTCAAGAAATATTCTGGCATCATTCAACGGCATAACTAAACTTGGACCGCCTAAAAAGTTATCTTTATTATCAGCGACATACCTGCCGTTGCAAAACTGTTCGTGTTCTTCTATGATTACATGAATTTTTATTATTTCATTTTTATTAAAATTGCTGTTGCGGAAATTTAGCCTAGGATCATAGATACTTATACCTATCTCTGTAATCAAATCATGATCAAACTCATAAGCTTCAATATCCACGCAAAAAAGAATTCTTTGTTTTCCATAGACTGTCCTCATCAGATCAAAAATCGTCACATGCTTTTCATGATCCTCGAGGTAATCATTGTCATGGAAACCGTTTTCGAGTAATTTTGTTGTATATGTAAGCACTCTATTTTTTCTCCGCTTCAATTCCTCACGAAAGTGATAAAGGTATTTTATCCCCTCGACATTATCCATCAACGACTGTATAACATCCTCGTGATAGTCGGCAGATTCACTGCTTTGAAGCATTATCAATCAGTTACTAGATTTCCTTATATGCTACTAATTCAGTAATCTACTACTGATTGCAGAAACTGAAAAGCCAAGAGAACAATATAAAGAGGTGTAAATTCTCATGTAAAATAGCTCAATTGTTCCTCAGAGAACGGATCAACAAGCAGTTCTGAATCAAATCAAACGGGGGAAAAAGAGTAATTTGATATTAAAAAGACGTAAGGCTGTTTTCCAGTGTAAAATTTTGAGCAAAAGCAATAACTTATGGCATGCAAAATATCTTTTCTTTCAATATATGATTCGCTGCACTATTTGTAGCTGCTGGTGCAATCTCGCTGAGATAACTCTTTTGAACAGACACCAATAGTGCTAATATTGTACCACAGAAATCTTAGTGCCGCTGTTTTAGAAGCAACGATGTACTATGTGTTTTCAACATATATATGTCTATCTATCAGTATCAATTATCTAATTATAGTTAATAATTAAGTTTATCTATCTCACTGCCTACTTAATCCTTTTTATTATTCTGGTTTTTCTTCCTTTTTTTCAGTATTACTTATTATAAGGAGTGCCTGAAGAATTTTCTGGCCTCTAAAAATTTTCCATAATAACTATTATTCACAACGCGATATCTTCAGGATGAAATTTAATTTTTCAACGTAAACTAATAATGAAACATCACTGAACCAAGCCAACCACTCAACTCCTACAAGGCATCTTGGAATCAGATTGATAATACACTCAATCTAGTGAGATAGTTTTGTCTCTTGTTGTTTTTATTACTGCTGTACTGTTATAATGTCTCATTTAGGTATATATAGATCTCAAATAATCAGGGGCAGTGGGTACTTTGGCAGTAGAATATCTGCTTCTACTGCAAGTAGAGCGTTATTTTCTACAAGCCCAACACTGTTCGCAAAGCCACAAATAAAAGCAAACATCAATAGAGCTACCGAGTTGGATCAAATTGGATTGCCAATGCGTTTTTATATTCCACCTTCATACAAAAATTACCCTAGTGTTTTCTCATCGCCTATTGTTGTTTTCAAATTAATTGCCAGAAGACTTTACAATTTTGGTCGTAATACCGTTCAGATAGCTTTCGCAAGATGGAATGGAGGCATGACTCCAAAATTTTTGTTATGGAAAAATGAAGCCGTAGATGTATTTATTAAAGTGAATAAGGCTTTTGCGAAAAAGAAAATCCAATCTATTTCTAATGATTTAAGTGTTTGGACAAGAGAACCATTATTGATGAGACAGGATACATTGCCTAAAAAATATGATTTTGATTGGAAATTGCTTAAGTTGCTTAGTCCACCAAAATTATGTGTTTTAATTCCTTATTCTAACCCTTCTGATCCATTAGATAAATTGTTGGTCATCTACAAGTTCAATACATTGCAAAGATTGACTAAAATGAACAAGGAAACTAAGGAGATTATTTCCTCCTCTGACGATTCTATCGAAAACTATTTGGGTTTCCTCATTGATTTAAACACTGATAAATTGAAATTGATTGGCTCTACCTTTGAAAGTGCTGCTAGCGAAAAAGTCGACATTGCAAGACCAAAACATATGGGCAGTGTGATGAAAGTTCAGGGTGATATTTTCAGAACCAACGACGAATTGTTGAAAGATTATCTTTAATTGCATCTTCCAAATATCAAATAGTGTAATCTAAATTCCTTAAATGACAACTTGTATATACACAGGTTTATAATATATATATTCACTGAACTACTAATAAACTAGTATATATTTGCTGAAAACGTCTCAGTAAAAAAAAGAGCATACATTTAAATACAAAATAGCATGAAATTCAAAACCAAATAAAATGAACTGTAAAAACTAAACTAAAAATCATTATAAAAAAACAAATTTTAAAAAATAAAAAAAAAAAAATAAAACTTTGAAAAATATATTAAAGAATTTGAAATTGGATTATTGAGTAAATACATCAGTGTTTGGTTCTCATATCGATAGCCCGTTTCAAAGTCAAAACATAATCTTTATATCTACTATGTTCATTAACTAAGTAGTTATATTTTAAATTCCAATTATCTCCAATACTGGTGATCATCTTCGTCATTCTTAACTGGACATTTCCAAGAGAAACATTTCCACCCCCTTGACGGGTGCGCGAGTACGATGCACCACCCACAGTATTCAAAGCTAAGTAAACTTTGTGAATATAATCATCAATTTTCTCCTTCAAGTAAACATGCTCAGATATCATTGACTCCAAAGATTCAACATATTTAAACAAGCCAATCAATTGCTTTTTATCACTGAGGTGCGATTCGATAATACTTGCTTGCATTGGCTCCCAAGGATGTATTTGAATAGACAAAATATCACCAACAGGAACTGCATTAATTTTAGTATTACTGGTGTCCTCGGTGTTATTCAGGTCAATTTTGGCGAAAAACGAATCGGACCAACCGTATTCTTTATTTGTTAATGGTTCAATTTGAGTTGGAATTGCAGTACATTTAGCTGCCCAGTAATTACATGTGAAGATATATTCTTCAGCAATTTCTTCTGTACCTGCGCTGAAAATAAGAATATTATCTTCATTATTAATATAGGAAAGAGCTTCCTTCTTCATTTTAGAGCTTAAGCTTGGGTTGTTTTCATCAAAGTCAAAATTTGATGGAAGTTTTAAGGCCCAGTATGTTTCCGATGTGTTTTTCTTGTATTTTAAAGAAGCAGCTGTAGCAGCAGAAGATGAATTAATACTTGACATATCTTCTGATATTATTCTAGCATAAGTATTGGTTAAACTAAGGGTTGCAACCGCAACTGCGTTTTTCATCCAGTTACCATCTCCTACAGATGAATCCGAACCATCAGTGTCAACGCTCGAACTAGTAACAATGTTAAGTTGAGAAGTACTGCTTGAATTCAGAAGTCTTAATCTCAGAAACTTTTTTCTTAAAGATGGAGCCTTCAGCAGAGAGAGTGATGTAGCAGTTACGACTGACTTGCTTCCGGTATTGAAAGAAAATAAGTTAAACTTCCCTTGAGCAACAACTGCAAAGTTTGAAGTCCACTTTATAGAATGACCTGCAGGAACATAACTCATCATTCCAGTTGCTTCAGGATGCTCATGACTCAATCCAAGAGCACTTGACATACTTGAAGCACTAGAAGCAGTAGTTGAACGTGTTAATATAGTGCCGCTGCCATACCCAGCACCATTATTGCTGAAATATGATCTTAGAGTTTGTTGCTTAACACCAAAAATGCTCTTGTTATTCTCAAATTTCTTGATCTTGATCAAGCCCTCTTTAACCCAGGGTGGCCCTGCAAGAGCCAAAGTTGTTTGGTCTTCATCATCAGACTCTTCGTCTTCATCATCATCTCCATCATACTCGATATACTCATCTCCATCATTACTATACAAATAGTCCTTATCATCATACACATCGTAGTCTCTATTAGTACTATTGCCATCCATATAGTATACCTCACCTGTTGTAGCTGATTCATTCATAGTAGAGTCATCTCGTGGAATCCCACTACGAGGCTTTGATGAATTATATACAGGGGTGTTATTAGCAGTGGTATATGCAGCGGTGCTACCAGTATCTGGTGACCCTCTATAATCTTGTTGTAAAGAATTATGATGACTATGAAAAGTTTTTCCATTATGCAGATATTGCTGCTGTTGATGCTTTGTATTACTATCTAAATCGTCGTCTTCCAAGCTCACCACTATCTGGTCTTCATACAGATATAATTCTTTATTGTGAGGAGGTTGATGATAGTTTTGAGATTGAGGATGTTGATAGTTTTGCTTATGCTGATAATAAGCATCAACATTATTGTTATTGGATACAATACTCTGAGGAGGAATACGTCCTGCTTTTATTTCATTATTGATAGGCCTTGATTGAGCAATCTTCTTGTTTGAAGAGATAATAGATCTTGAGGGGGAATCATTAGCATTACTAGTTATATTTCCTGAATTCATCAAAGCAGCGTTCTTTGCATTTCCAGCTTTTTCTACAGATAGATCAGAGGTATTTTTAGAAACTGCGACAACAGCTGCTGCTGCCCGAAGACTTGATTCAACCTTGCTAGATATATTCACAGAATACTGGACAGGAGTAATTTCAATATCATTTGTACCACTATCTCCAAGGGAAGGGGCAATTCCGGTTGCCGACGAAGATTCAGGTGTTATCATTATCGTTTCACTTTTTTGATTATTATGACCATTATAATGATGATCCCCAAATTGATAAGGTTGGATTTCTGGATTAATCTTATTAGAAGCAGAGGAGTTATTTGTATTAATTGTTCTCATCGATGGAGAGGCTTGCTGCTGCTGCCTTAGAAAGTCAGATTTACTTGCTGCACTTGCTAAAGATGCTATAGATTTATTTTTTCTCAAAGTATGATGAATATTATTAGAAGCAGCGGCCTTGGATTTTAATGCACCAGCGAAACCGAGAGGTTGAGGTGATTTTGGTGGGGGTGGTGGGGGAACATCCGATTGAAGATCTTTGGAGGATGCAGAATTCCTGAAATTTCCGTAAGAGTCTTGGTTTTTATAGATCGAAAGGCTTGCATTTCCTGATATTATTCTAGATAATGGTCTAGCAGATACTGAGCTTTGATGATTTGATGATAAAGAATTTGATACACCAAGTAGTTGTAATTCATTTGCCATTATAGAATCATAAAACGATTTAAGAGTTGCAATAGCAGCTGGAGTTGCATTTACAAAACCATGATTTGAGGACAGAGCTGATTCATCTTGCTTCAAAGCTTCGAGTGTGTTTTTCACGAACTTGTCTCTCGAAATATGGGAAGAAAGGTTCTTTGAGTGAAGATCCGAATTCAAAAGGATTAATGAATAAGCAATAAGGTAAATTGCAAGATAATTATTTGAAGGATCAGATGAGTTTTTATTGAACACATTTCTTGGAAACCTGGCAGCCCAGACTTTACCAAATGATTCGATAATTCTATTGATATACTGGGATTCACCTCTAAAGTATAGGTTCTTGCATAATATACGCAAAGACTCTAATAAATTATCTGTGAAGTTATACTGCAGAAGATAATAAAGTCTCAAATCTGGAGAGTCGGAATTATCTGGGTCACATAGAACTCTTAAATAATCTTCAAGAGATACTTCTTTATACTTTCTTTGGAATAATTGAGTAGCCAAATTTTTCAAATCATCTACACGTCTATTACTTTGAGATTGAGCTGAAGGAGGTGGAGTGGCATTGGAAGAATTAAATTGTGCAAACTGTTTGGAAGAATTTGGAGAATTGGATTTTGTTTGATGAGTGGTTGAAGGCATAACAGGATTGATGACAACCGTGGAAGCCTCATCACCAGAATATACGTGTGACTGTTTCTGTTTACTGACAGAAGGTGTGTCTATCTTGTTGTGATTTGGATGAATATGATTTTGCAGATCCAACGTTTCATTTTCATTGGACGTCACCACAACATCTTTCATCTTAGGGCTTTTCGAATGGAATTTCTCTTGGGGGTGGTTTTTATTAGATGGAGCTTTCCCATTTATTGTTTCGAGAGTCTCGGAAGATTTCAGATTGGAAAAGTCCTCAAAAATAGTATCTACTCTGTTAGTTATAGGAGCCTTCAAAGAGCTAGAACCTGACATGAAAGAGGGCTGTCTGCTTATCAGAAGATCATTAGCTTGTGGTAGAGATGCTGACTGCGAGGAAAATTCGCTGGGGGGAGAAGATATCATATCCGGGGTGATGATTATGTTTCTGAGGGCATCCATGTCTGAAACAGTAGAAAAGGAAAGGTTGTTGTGATTGTGAGTTTTGTAGAAATACGCATCACTATTGTCTGAGTATCCCATGGAGACGATTCTGTCATGGCCTTGGGAGGAAGACATGTTTCTGGAACTTTACTGAAACAGGACTCGGATAAATTACGCTGGAGAATTTGACAGACAGATGATAGATATCCACAGGTTGTATCCCAATTAAAACAACTGAACGCTGCACGAATAAATGGCAGAAACTGGCTCTAGTACAACAGAAGCAAGGAGGAGAGTAGTAGATGGGAAACTTAGGTAGAATATTACAAAATGAGTTACAGAAGAAGAAAAAGAAAAAAAAAAAAAAAGTAAAAAATAAAATAAAATAAAAAAAAAAAAAAAAAAGTCACATAATCTTGAATGAATACTTGGTAATAACCACCACCAACTAAATGATGCTGCTGGTCGAAATATTCCAGGCCATTCTTAATAGATATGTATAGATTTTTTTTTGCAGTGTTCATTTTTTTTTTTCTTACAATTTTTTTACTGTATTGTTCGTTTTCAATTCGTTGTTATTTTACAATGTGCGTGCACCCAGTCAGCAGCCACCCTTGCATCTTTGCATTGCGGCTCACATGCTGATCTTATTGCTTATTATAGCATGCTTAATGACTATAAAAAATTGTAATTCACCAACAGTCTGTGTTTTAGAATGCAAAAGCGCGCTAGAAATGCCTAAAAAGAACCCAGTGAAGGTAGGTACGTGATGTGGGCGTATGGACTTGCAAGGGGACACAGAAAGGCTAGAACTTGTAACCACAAGTTAAAGTAAATTCAGGGTTTTTAGTCTTAAGCTTGTGCATTGCGGACCTATAGACACTGAAGCCTGGACAATTTCTTTGCTATTATGCGATACAAGAAGTAGACGGTGGCTTTAGTGTGTTTTTTAGGTACCAAGGATAAAAACTGGTAGCGCATTGAACCATCAACGAAAGCCTTCAACAAGCAAAGCCTAAGTTCTCATCAAAACCCAGTTGCAAAGGAGAGGGGGAGGGGTTTTTTGTGTGTGTGAAAACAGCTTGCCCCACCACGGACGGACCCTTGTGAATAATTTGCCGCAAGAGAAAAAATTTAAGCAGCCTATGGCTAATCCTTCAGAATGTCTTGGGCAGATAAATACCGCCGATTGTGTTTCTTTGTCTTTTTTAGCTGGTACATTTTTTGAACAAAACTTTCTTCCATCTATGCTAGAAAGTAAATAAATACAAGACACAGATTAGCAAATGAAAATACATGCATGGTCTTTCTTGAGATATGCAACGCATGCATATGCATACACCTACTTACACTAGTCGCAAAAAGCCGGACTATACTGCTGGTGTACAACAGTCATAGTATCTTGAATTGCCTATCTTGACATATCACCAGCTCAATTAGGAAATATGACCACTGGCCAAACAACTTTAATTGACATGTCAGACAAATGTCTTTGAGAGTTCATAAAAAAATTGATGATAGCAATTTTAGCAGCGTTTGTTCAATTTTTGAAAAGAAAAACTCCCTTATCATGCAACGAAACAAGTTTCTAGATTAATAGCTTCTCTTATGACTGTCTCCTTTACATGGTAACTTTAAGGGGACCCGCAACCTTTGTACATTGACAATTTTCTGGGCTCTCGATGCTTGTTGTGAGCACAATTTTTTGAGTTTTGCAAGTTATTGTAAATGTTCCACATCTCCTGGAATCATTGAGTAATATAAAGTGATACTAAAAATCCGATATTTTCCAGCAGCTGAAACATTCAATATTTCTGTCGTCTTTGTTTCTTCACTCAAGTTGAAGTTTGAAATCTCAGATATTTCGGCCCCACAACCACATATGTTCTAGCAGCAATAGTTTTTTTTCTTTAAAGCATTAAAATTCTAATCAGGAATATATTTAGGCTGTGTGAGCACGTTCTTTCTCGAAGTGCTCATATGTAGAAAAATGTTGAATTCATTTATAGCGAAGTTCGAAAACACTTGCAAAGAAATTCATTGGAAATAGCGATGAAAAATCAATAGAAAAATCCGCTTTTCGTTTTTAATATTTCTCAACAGATTCAGTTTTCATTGTTCTGTGCTGGTTATCGCCTCTTAAAATGTACGAGTCAAACAGATTCAATAACCCCAAAACACTATTAAATCATAGCTACAGGCACTGTTCAGGTGAAAGATCCAATACCAACATTTTATTGCCAAGTTTACAATAATTTAAGTTAGACTATTTAATTATGGTAGTTATTTTCTTCTCTAATTATTTCAAGACTATACATTTCTATCAATCCATTTATTCGTTGCTCTTTATGCTATTTTGCTGCTCGGTTGCTCAGACTTTCTCATAAGTTCCCCATGGTGAAAAGCTGAGATATACTTTCACCATTGTGTAATCTTCTGATGCACTCCGCAAAAATCATACTGACATCAATTACTTCCAACTTTTTATTTTTTTCTATATCCTCCTTTTTGATTTTATGAGTGTTGGTCACTATGATTTTGTCAATACTCTCTGTTCCGTTTAACTTCTCCAAGCAATCTTCTAAAAACTCTCCGTGAGTTCCCACAACATAAACACGACTTGCACCGCATTTGTATCTACAATAATCTGCAGCATTGATAATCATATCTGGCTTCTCAATTGTATCATCTAAAATAATTATTGGCTTATCCTTTACGTTACCAACCAATGTAGTAATTTTTCTTGCTACTTCATCAGTTATGGCTTCACCATCTTTAAAATACTCTTCTGAATGTACCATAGCAAAATTGACCTTCAATTTATCTGCCAATTCTGCTACTCTTTTGGTCCCATCTGGGTTTTTCGAGACAATGACCAAATCCTCGCTATTTTTGATATTTAACTTGGCCCAATGTGCTAAAGTTGGTGCAGCGTATAAGTTGTCAACAGGCTTGTTGAAAAACCCTTGCATTTGACTTGCCTTTAAATCCATGCTCACGACATGATCTGCACCAGCCATGGTTATTAGATTAGCTATCATTCTTGCAGCTATAGAACTTCTGCTCTTATTCATCTTTGACTGTTTTGCATATGGAAATTCGGGGACGACAACTGTAATTCTAGCAGCCGACCCTCCTTTGCAGGCGTTGATAAAAATTAAAAGTTCCATGATACTATCATTAACAGATTTACTCAGTGATTGAATAATGTATACATCTTGATTTCTGACTGACACATTTAGCTGAACATTTGTCTCACCATTTGAAAACTTGCGAATTATACAAGGTGCTGGCTTGATTGAAAGATGCTCACAAATCAATTCTCCTAACTCTGGATGAGATGATCCAATAAATACCTTGAGTCTATCCATTTTATAAAATTTGCTTTATTCACTGTTATTCCTTCGAAAAAAAAAAATTATGTAAATATCGTCATTTATGATATATAATATTTGCAAGATAATCTCTTCTTTTGAATGACTCGTCTTGGTCCAAAAATATTCTTATTTTTTTTCTTTTTTATAATTGTAGGTTCTCATCTCTCAAAATTTTTATTAAACATTAAAACCTAGGTACGAAAGAAAAAACGTTGAGCTATTATAAAAAACGTGTAAAAACGGTTTTTCAGTCACGTGGTTAACTTACCTCAGTATTAAACAATAGTTACTTTCAAAATAGCAAAATCAAAGCTTACTGCCTCCTAGATTTAGATAATCTTAACCATTTCGTTCGGTAAAGATTTTAGGAAAATATACATTTCTAGATATTGTGTTTACCAAAAGAAAATTCAATATTTATGAAAAAGATACAAAATAACAGAAAAATATGATACCAATAATCGACCTTAAATATTTTCTAAAGAGCCAACAGTTTCTCTGAGCTTCTTCTTTAATTGCTCTTCCTTTTGGCTCTTTCTTCTACTTAATTCTGCCGGAGATGGAGGAATAGCTTCATTTTCCAAATCAGCCTTCTTCGCATCTTCAAAAGAATTGATCGAATTCTTCAAACTTTCTGCACCTGATAGTAATGCACCCTTAGGTAACATGCCGCCCGACAACGATTTTAATTGCTGCACATTTTCTGATTCTTCTCTCAATACTTGATACATTCTGGCAACTCTACCAATCGCCAATATTTTCTTACGCAAAGCCTCTTTCTTAGCATCAATACTTATTAGTTCAGGAACCTTCTCTACTATTGGAGTGACAGGAGCCGAAGCTATATCATCAAACGAAGTAGGGATGGCGTTAGATAATGGTGTGTCCTCATCCAATTCTTCCTCTGTGCATATATTCAAAATAGACACTAACATGTCTGTGACTTTTTCGCCCACAAAAGGTAATGACCAAGAGAAAACATCCATAAAATTTGGAAGCCAATAAGGATGTGGAGCAGAATTGAATTGACGAATATTCATCACATTATTTTCATATTTTAATATCGCAGCCTTATTACCATAACTATCCAAGTAATTTGGTGCACTAAACATTGTCAACAAAGAGATAAACCCGACTGTCGGAGTCTTCTTATACATTCTGTAGCCACTATCCTGAGCTTCATGAGCTCTTATCACTGATAGTAAGTTATTTCTTTCCAAAAACTGGCATACAGCTTTATATGTGAAAGAATAGGAACAACCTCTAACTGTATTTGGCACAAACAATTCGGTGCACACATCGTCATCATAATTTTCAATCGGGTCAGCCCACAACAAATCACACATTAAACCACGAGTTGGAGGTTCCCTAAAGCGATTTATTCTTCTTAAATCATTCAACGTCTTTAATTCTGGACTCAATCCACCATGCACACAGAAAAACTGCTTATTCATAATTGCAGCTAATGGTAATGCGTTAAAAGATCTTAAAGCTGCTTGATAAATACTCAAGTTGTACTTATGTAAGCATTCTTGTTTGAAAGTGAAATAATCCGTTAAATGTTTACACTCGTGGTTTCCTCTTAACATCCAAACGGTCTTAGGAAAATTCAATTTAACACTGTATAAATATAGTAAACATTCCATGGAAAAGTTTCCTCTATCAACGTAATCACCCAAGAATAAATAAGAGGTGGTCTCAGGACTGCCACCCACTTCAAATAACCTCATCAAATCATAATACTGACCATGAATATCACCACAAACTGTTACTGGAGCAGGAACCTCCAATAGGTTGTCTTCATCTCCTAACAAAGTCGTAGCATCATTTAGAATTTTCAAAACTTGATGGTCGTGTAATCTGCCCTCATGAAAAAAGTGATTTCGCAAGAACTTGTAATCTGGAATACCATCTTTACTGAAAACTTCCTCGTCTGATGGCTTTGTAGTGATTGGAGAAGAAACAGATGTGACGTATCTTTCTGTAGTTGAAATAGACTCTCCCTCAAACTCATAAACAGAAAAATCTTTATTTTTCGACTCTTTACGTTGCTTCTTCTTTAAGGCTCTCAATGCATTATCAATTTTTTTACTATTGTCTAAAGCAACTTGTGCCTCCTGTGGTTCAGACATTTTGCTTTCACTATTGGTAGATGACACTTTACCCTCACAATTGATTGGTTGACAGAAGCTTATCCTTTATCTGTGTAGGCTTTGAATATCATTATTAGAATGATCAACTATCAGTAAACACTTGTTATCCGGTATTACAGCAATCACCACAGAAGAAAAAAAATTTTAGCCAACTGACTTAAACCCCAGAACCAACATAACAGTACCTCAGAAGAAAATGTCAAGCAAATCCTTACACCACTACTGGATTACCTTTCTCAGAATAATGATGCTCATCTCGATATCAACTTTATAAAAAATGAAAAAATGTAAAGCTGACCTTATTAAAAGACACAAAATAATTTAACAAAAGATATAAATTCGAACGCAAACTCTCGTTATCCCAGCCTTCGTCAAAATTTATTAGAATATCTGCAGTGTTGCAGTCAGAAAATTATTACTAGCCAATTGAAACCTACCTAGAAAGATAGAGTATATAATATTAAGTAGTCCCAAATGTCTAACATTGATACGTCAGAATATGTGGAAGCCCCGGAAGGAGCAACCTTAGTTTTTACAGATGAAAAACAGCAGGCAAATTTTGAATTAGGTGTTACTGTTGCAGTACATTCATGGTCTGATTTAAAAGTTGCAGTAGATAATTCCTGGGGAGGTCCAGATAGTCAAGATAAAAGAGATTGGATTTCTCGCAATGTTATAGATCTCTTCGCTGAAAACAGATCAGTGGATATTGTGGCAATAGCAGAAACCTTGGGCTACGGTCTTTTTGATGAGTTCGAGGTCCAATTAGAAGATTACGACGAATGTGTAGTGATAGGTAAAAGAATTATAGACTACTTCCGCCAATGTGCCTCACAAAATTATGAGGACATACATACTGAATACCAAAAATGGCTAGCTAGACAAGAGAATAAAAGTAAAATTGCTAAAGTTAATTTGGGAAAAGATCCTGTCAATCCAGATTCGAGTGATGATGAAGATGATGAAGAAAATAAGGATGCCGAGGATGAAAGCCAAAACAATGACTCTAATATGATGGATATTGATCAAGGCCCTATAATAGATGATGATGGGTTTGAGTTGGTTCAACATAAGAGAGGAAGGAAATAAGTATAGAGTACGACTGCAAACCACATGCTTATTCTAACTGTTTAAGTTATAGAGCGCAGAATATTGATCAAATTAAAATCAGACTTTTTCTTCATTTAATTTTTTGGTGTTGGTAACCGCTATATCGAGAGGATCAATAATACTATCGAGTAGCAAAGGCTTCATGGAATCCTCGAGTATTTTGGTTGAAAATAGAATCTTGAAAATATATAGAAAAGCTTCTTTCTCTGAATTACTGTTTCTCTCTGATGTTAAGTGCAAGCTTTTACTTATTGCATGTTGCGTTGATTTGCTTGAAATGAAATGCTTACAAACATAGTCTAGTCTTTCAGCACTCTTTCTTTGATTGTCGACTTCTGTTATATTTTTCCACAAAACCCTTTTTCTTGCAATGAAAATACAATTCCATATCATCGCTTTGTACCAGCCAAGTGATAATTTAGACCAGATGAATTTCAATGGATTAGAAATGAATCTATTAGCCTTATGTTTTGATGAATAATTTAACACCTGAAGAGTTTTGCTGATGTATTTTTCTACTTGATTTATGAATCTTTGAATTTTCATTACTTCTTGTTTTCTAGGTAGGTTTGAACAGCTCTCCTCTAGTATAAGCTGAAATTTTATATCTTTCTGTTTCAATTGTTCTATCATACTTAATATAATATCATTTTGCAAAAACCCGTTCCAAGTTTTCAAATGAGATTGATTCATTGGAAGTTTTCCTTTTGCCTTTTTTGACATTCCAGGAGGTAATGTGGTTTGCAAAAAATTTAATTTTTTGCTCTTTTCGCTAGAGTATTGGCTGATCTCTGAAATTCTATCATTCTCGTTCCTAATAGAATTTTCGTCATCACTTATAGAAATAAATGAAAGGTTTCTTTTTAGGCTGCCAGAAATCACAATATTATCAAAGTTTAATTTTTCTTCATTACTCCCCATTAATTTTATTTTTCTGAAAAGAGATTGTTTATTTATGACTGCCATGATCAACATTACTGTATTTTCACAATTCTCATTTTTACCGCTAAAAAGGATAGTTTGGCAAATGACTTTGATCAATAAGCTTAAACAATCTAAGAAGATGCTTTCATTGTCCATCATTACTTTATTGTATAATTTATCAATCAATTGAACGATTAGCACACTTGTGGGAAATGTGATACATATTTCCTCGAGATTTCCACTTAGTGTAATTAAATTATACATGATTTTTACCATCATATAAACTAAACCTTCTTCCAGCGAGCTTATTTCAAAAATCAATAAATGACATAAATTGTATAGAATCATATCGCGATAGTTGAAAAAGAGCTCATGCTTTTTGTTTTGCTCAATCAAAAAAATATCGGAAATATCGCCACTTAAAATATTAAATTTTATTTCATTTATAATCCCTTTTTGGAAATATTGGTTGGATGTCAAGTAAAATAGATAACAAATCACAATATTTATGAGAGAAGTATCAAAATAATAATTAAGCTTTGTAAACTCATCTTTAATTTTTTTTTTTTCATTTGTCGAATTGTTTACAGTTGCTGAATTGAAATAACAAATGATAAAATATAGAAGTAAAATCGTCAATTCGTTCGACCAAACCTCTTCTGTATTTGAGTCTAATTCAGTGGCTAAATATTTCATAAATCTCGTGTTAATTTGACAAAATTCCCACATTATTACGATTATTTCCATTGTCCAAGAAGGAAAGCAGAATGGCTCTTCTTTTTTGCAATCATTTTTAACAAATGCTTGAAAATATCTGACATAAGAAGAAATCATAAAAACTATTTCAGTTTTTTTGAATATTTTTGAGGAACATAGTCTTACTAAGTTTTTTATTTTTCCATTTGTCGCATTCCTTATATTGGCATTTGTCCCAATAATATCTAAATCCTCTAAAAATTTTATGTCCTCAGGAGGAACAGGATAAACTAGTATTAAAGACAATAATTGAAATGCATATGTGACATATAAACTTCTTATTTTCATTTGCTCACTTCTTGAATCCATTTCAGTAGAGTATAAAATATGTTTCTCATTAATACTGCTACTAGAATGAACTTTGCATTCTCTACAAGTCAAGTTTATTAGAGAATACACTAATGTTTCGATCATAAATCCTGGAGTACATGTTGTTAATACAGTCAAAAATCTTGAACCGCGCGAGAAAACGTTATTTACATTATGAGTAATTTCTCTTGAACAAAGTACGAGAATTAATCTAATAATCTCCAATCGGTGTAGGTCAATCACAAGTCTATTTCTTACAAAATGGCCGTTAATTCCAATTCCGGGTTCCCAAAAACAATACTCCTCTCCTCTCACATTCACACAATCATAAAATTCAGGCAGTTTTTTTTCCAGTGGTGGGGATGTAAAATCTCTGGTAAACAAAAGGTTGACGCAATCGCGTATAATCCGAGCGCCTAAAGGTAACTCAAATTGTTCAAATTCATCAATTCCATTAATTTCAGCTTCTGTGGATAGAGGTTCTTTAATAATGCATGGCTCATCAATTCCAACGTTAATACTAGCAGAATCTGAGTCACGAACATCAGAAGAACTCATTAATAATTCAGATCCCACTGTAGCATTGTCACTATTTATTTCTTGTTGTTCGTCATCGAACAAATGTGATCTTTTTTTACACCAAAATATTGATTGCTCAATTTCTTCAGACTTATCATATTCAATAAAAAAAGGGAAAAAACGAGTTAGAACTCTTGTTATTTTTAACACCTTTGTGATACATTTTGTAAAATTTTCGTTCTTTAGTCTGATCTGATGAACGGTGCTTACAAAGTCCATGCACGTAAATCTTATAAACGTCTGGAAATTTATCTGATTCTTGAGGATAGTTTGTTTGATATCCTTGTTGTCGATATTAATGAATAGACAATTCAAAGTGATTTCCTCCTGATCATAAAAGGTACGCCAAAATGGATCGTTTATTGAAAAAACTTCCCTTTGCGATAGTCTTAAAAATTTTGATCTGAATGTACTCTGGTAATGCTCTAGTTGTGGTATACAATAATTTTCTGTTACCATTTTGATCCATGGAATACAATACTATAAAATTGAATAGATCCCCTTAAGAAGCTTTGGTAATAGGCTATAATAGAGCTTGTTTCTAGTTTCATCATCTAGCTTGACACATTTGTGGTGGAAATATTTTTTTTTTCTTACATGGCGCTAATACAAATGAAGCAGCTCCTAGACACAATTTGAGTACATCGACCTAAAAAAATAAATTGATTGACATAAAAACTAATAAAAAATATTACTTAAGGTAATTGGTGTTTATCTACTTATTCTGTGTATTCTTCATCATCTTCTTCTTGATCTTCCAAAGGATCTGACATGTCGTCTTTGTCAGAATCAAAAATTGGAGCAGATTCTATTTTTACGGGTTTGGCTGCTCTTCTAGTTGGACGCTTTCGAGTTTGAATAGGAACGACTTCTTCGTCATCATTCTGTGAGTGTTCAATCTCAAAATCACTTCCACCATCATCATCCGATATAGCTTTTGTTCTCAGTTTTTTCTTTGTTGATACTCTTTTTTTAGGTTTTTCATTCGCAGCTGATGATGAACTTTTGTTAGACTTGCTTTTTGACGACACAGAACCAGAAATGCTAGAAGCTTTAGAATTATTTTCATCGAATTTATCAGCAACACTATTAAATTTTGAAAAAATATCATCTTCATCATCGTCGTATTCTAAAACAACAACATCTTTCGTGCTAGTATCACTTTTTTTTTTGCTTTTATTTTCTTTGATATCTGTCTCATCATCGTCTAAACTGAATATGTCCTTCGCAGTACTCATCAATGAGGAAAATCTATCTTCAGGCGAAACTTCTTTCTTCACTTTATTTGGTGCAATCTCTTTTTTTATAACAGACTCATTCGTACTGGTACTGGTGTCCGACACAGTTGGAGTTCCTTCTTCCTTTTTCACCTTGTTTGATTTCTTAGCTTTTGGCTCTTTAATTTCAGGCTCTATATATTCACCTTTGATAATCAAATCGTCATCATTGGCTTCTTTCTTAGCCTTCTTTCTAACTTTTTTCGCTGGGCCTTCGTCTTTTGCTGTCTTCCGAGCCCTCTTTCGTTTTACAGAAGTTGTAGGTTTGATATCCTCGTCGAATTTAAACTTTTCAGCGTCTGCTTTTAGAAATTTCTCATACGCAATATCAAACTCATCTAAATCAATAACCCATAGATCTTTTGCAGATCTTGTTAGAAGCAAATCTAAAGCTTTTTGCTTCTCTTCTTGTTGGCTTAAAAGCTTTTCGTATCTTTCCTTAGTCAAACTCCACAATGGCATATTCAACAAATAGTCATATGAACTATAAATAGAATCCGGTACATGGTTTAAATCATCCTCAACTAGAGCATCCTGCGGTTCATCGTTTTCATTTATTTCTAGCTGCTCTACTTCACCTTCTTCTAAAGTTATATCTGCACTCAGAACCTTTTCCTTGATCAACTTACCATTTTTCCCAAACCTTGGGAATTCTAAATTTTGTAACTGTTGGACTAATTCTGTTCTTCGTCTGTTACTAATTTTAAGTTCCTTTTCGATTATAAGCTTGATAAATCTAGCTTTTGCGGACAACTGAGTCAACTCTTGTCTCATAGCATCAACTAGATAATCCTTTCTCTTTTGATAAAATTCTAATCTCACGTAATAATAAGATTTTATAATATCTAGAACATCCGTAAATTTCTGTAATTTTCCGCGTTCATTAAATAAAATCATATTTGATAAGCTTATATTTTGGACTAATTTGAATCTTTCGTATACACCAATTTTCTCGGCTTTCCGCATTTGTTCATCGGATAAAGTGATTATAAATTTATGACCTTCCAAATCATCCTGTTCAGTGTAGTTTTGAATGAATTTTTCATAATTTTTCTCTGTATTTGTATTAACTAACGAATTTTCGATAAATTCTTTAATAGTTGAGGTCCATGTTTTGGCTGGGATTTCGGATATCACCAATGTGTTGTCATCAATTTTTTCAATTCTACCATACATTTTGAATTTATCATGAGCAACTCTGTGCATTGATCCTCTCCAATTACGGAACCAAGGAACTAACGGGATCATTTCTTCTCCTTTCAATAATCTTCTTAAATTTGACGCAATATCCACAGGATTGTATTGTGGGATAGATGTAGACCACCCGGTACCGATACCTTCTGCACCGTTGACAAGAATCATTGGAATTATAGGCAAATACCAATAAGGTTCTACTGTTTTTTCATCATCCTTGATATAGTCAAGTAACTTATTATCCTCTTCCCTGAAAATAGTTTTTGTGATTTTGTTCAATTCTGTATAGATATATCTTGCAGCTGCATGGTCTTTACCACCAGCGTCTCTTGTACCAAAACAACCATTTGGTGTGAGCAAATAAATGTTGTTACTACCGATATAATCCTGGGCCAAGCCTACAATGGTCTGAATTAAAGAAGCGTCACCATGATGATAATTGGATGTTGAAGAAACATAACCTTGCAAATCATTAACTTTCAATTCCTTTGTAATATTTCTTTTAAAAAACGTATAGAGGACCTTACGTTGCGCAGGTTTGAAACCGTCAAACAAACTCGGAATTGATCGAATATTATCAGCCATTGAAAAAAGGATTAATTCTTTGTTAATGAAATCATCATATGGAATAGTTTTCAAATTTGGATCGAGATGAGTACCCAATTCAAACCCTGCAAGCCATGTTTTTCTCTCATCTGCTTTCTTCTTAGCAAAAGCCAAGTCAATCAAAGCTTTGTCCTGGTTTTTCAAAACATCAAAACATTTAATATGATGATCCAAATTATTGAAGTATTTCATCATATCCTTACCATCAGAAGTACCTAAACCTTTGTAGTATTTAGACTTGAAAGATACTTGGGAGCCACCTTCTTCCAACCACCTTTCATACTCAGGCATTGTATAAAACAACAACTGTTGTTTATTTCTGGTCAAAGTAACTTTCACAATAGGAGTTATAAATTCTAATAAAAACCCAGGAATATTTAATAAACCAGGGAATGAGGACTCAATAAAATTAATAACCAAACCCTTTATATGGGAGCCATCAAAATCCTGATCTGTCATAATCATAATATGACCATATCTCAACCCCTTTACCGAATCATAATGTTTTTTGTGCTGCAAGCCGATAATTTGTTTCAAATATTTGATTTCTTGATTTTTCATAATTTGATCTGTTGTAGCGTCACGAACATTCAATAACTTACCCCTAAGTGGAAAAACTCCATAGAAATCTCTTCCAACCACTTTTAAACCAGCCACTGCTAGGGCTTTAGCAGAATCTCCTTCAGTTAAAATTAATGTACATTTTTCGCTATCTTTAGTACCGGCTCGATTTGCATCTTCTAATTTTGGTACAATAACCCTATTTTTACGGCCTAGACCATCTGATTTTTTCAAAGCTTTATCTGCGTTGGCTTGTGCAACGTCCAAAATTTGTTGAATAAACTCAGTTTTGATAACCTTTTTGATAAAGTCTTCGGAAATGACAAATTTCGAACCAAATGAAGATATTTTGGTAATCATTTGTTCTTTAGTCTGTGAAGTGAAAGCAGGATTCTCAATTAAACAATTAACAAACAAGAACATGTTATTTCTAATTTGAAATGGTTTGACATGAGCATTTTTATGTTTTTTTTTTAAATAATCCATTGTTTTATTGACTATCTGATCAGCAATATAGTTTACGTGAGTACCACCGCTAGTTGTAGCAATCGAATTAACAAAAGAAACTTGGTTAAACGATGTTTCGGACAATGCAAAAGCAATTTCCCAACGATCGTTTTTATCATAAACTATTGTTGGAGGAGGATCATTTTCATTAGGTTCATCAGCTTCGCCACCATTTGAAGATTGTTTCTGTTCTTTCGTTGCATCTAAATATAATTTAATGTAGGCCTTGAAGTCTTTTAATGGGATTTTTTCACCATTAAGAGTGACCTGGACACCTTTAACACATCCAGCAATATCATAGACACGTCTCTTCAAAAGACTAACTGTGTCACTGTCTAAAGTAGACATGTTGAATTTCTGTAAATCGGGTTTAAAAGCGATTCTAGTGAACTCTCCATTTTTTTTTAAAAATTTCGAGATTTTTGGTTTGTTTACTATAGCCATATTGTCCTGCCATACCTGAGTATAATTTTTAGCATTTGAGGCATCTGATGTTTCTAGTTCGAAAAAAGTTGAGAAAATGTTACAAAGTTTAGCACCATAACCATTTCTACCACCAGTTACTTTTTTCTCATCATCGTCATAATTTGAAGAAGTTAACAAATGACCAAAAATCAACTCTGGAACATAAATTTTTTCTTTCTGATGAATCTCTACCGGGATTCCCTTACCGTCGTTCTTGACCTGGATGGTATTGGACTCTGGGTCTATGATAACATCAATTTTCTTCATGGTGGGGTCTCTGATCTTGTTGTCTGCAGCATTCACGAGGATCTCATCGAATATTTTCAATAGACCAGGCACAAAAGTGATAGGCTTTTGTTCCAAGCGATTAGACTCGTTTATTACCCACATTGTTTCGGTGGTAAGCTCAGTGGATCCAATATAGGTATCTGGTCTTCGTAAAATATGCTCCAACTGGGTCAACTTGACATACTTGTCACCTAAGGCAGCACCGTTGCTTTGAGACTCTGGGTTTGTCATATTGGAGAAGGATGTGAGCAGCTAATTCGAGGGCTTTCTTTCAAGTAAAAAAAAAGTAAAAATAAAAAAAAACGAGGATGTTTGCTGTTGCTGTTTGAAAGATTGTTGTACTTCTGGGTGGTGAACGGCTTCTTCAATTTCGTCGTATCCTGTAGAATCGTTAAGTAGAGGTTAATAAACAGAGTAAAAATCGTGTATTTCTATGTTTTTTTTTGGCCACTTGCTGCAATTTAATACAAGCGAAGTATTTGAGACCAGAATTCACTATTTTTTGGAGAATTGGTCTTGAAATATACCAGTGTGTCTGTGTCTGTTTGGGAAACAGATGGATCGAATCTTAGTGGTGATGCTTTATCCCTCTGCAGTTTAATTGACAAGCATGTTACGGAACGTCCTACAGATCTGATTTACTGAAAAAAAAAAATACCTGTTAATGTTTTTTGGTTTTTTTAAGAGGAGCTCATTTTTCTTATTTGTTTGTTTGTTTGTTTGTTTGTTTACAGTGTGGTTCGATGCCCTGCCGAAAAATAAACAAAACGAGAAATTCACAGTAAACAAAGCGTAATAATCAATAAAAAAGAAAAAGTGAACAACATCAATGGAATATCAGAAAAAAACCGTGAGGCTAAAGGAACCTTATTACAGAAATCTGAGAACTGCGCGATTGGATAAAAGAAAAATAGTTTTCCTGTAAATGTATTGGGGAATAAGGTAAAAAAAATAAGTTAGAAGGTATGTGCAAATAGTAAAGAAGAGGACTTTCTAAGTGATTGGTTTGTTTTTTTTTACCTTATACATACATGACTGGAAAATAACTGGATAGTTATATACTGGTCTCCCATGCAACACAAGGCATGCAGAAAGACAAAAAGCAACACGAACAAAAAAAAAAGAAATCCATTTGGGTATGGTACGGCCGCACCACCGCGACGACTGAACCTACACCCCCAGGACATCAGACATAGGGTAAGCTGCGCAGAGCATATCGCGATGTCCGGGTTTTGGAGTATAATGTTTATAAGTGGCGTTACAACTGTATTTTACTGTCCAGATATGTCACGTGTATAGCTCGGCCAGAATCCAGGGTGAGTACGGATTCAATTTTTTTCCGAAAATCCATGGATTCAAGAGTCCATTAACTATGTAAAAGTCACGTGATTTGCCTGGATTCAGAGATTCCAATATTCAAGGCTCAATTTTCAATTGTCATCCGGCAATACGGTAATCTGAAATTTGCAAGGCGGTACTCCGGATGCATTATCTATCATATAAACATACAAAGTATAAATCCTTTATAACTTAGACGAGGTTGCAAACGAAGAGATCAATAATATGAAAAGTTTGGCTTCTTAGTTTAGGAAACAATGTA
>JNFW01000005.1:877549-1169680 GCA_002564245.1 Saccharomycopsis fermentans | reverse complement strand
GGCTATATAGCTGAAATCACTGAAGTTTTTCATCATAAAAAATTGGAACAATTTCAAATTGAATAAAAGGTTAAGAAAGTCCTCAGTATTTAAATTTCTAGAGGAATATTCTAACAATGACAATACCACGGTTTTAAAATATTAAAGCCTTTGTATATTCTTTTGAATTAGTTACTCAAAAATAGATATTCCAGCTAAATATTAGGATTTACGCATTAATTTGTCAGGTAACAAGTTAGCCAATTAAACGCGTGGATTATTGCTAATCGAGAGGTCTAGCCTTAAAAATCACGTGATCAAAACAAAACCTTTACATTTATAGTACCTTACATATAACAATCCAAACATAATAAAACCCCAAATGTACTCTAGAATCCAGCATTGAAATCTTACTGTATTATTGAATCCACACCCTCAAACCCCAGAATACGAATCCACAAATTTTGGACTCTCGCCGAGCTATAGTCACGTGATAGGTTTTGTTGTAGCTGCAAAGAAATTGGCGAAAAAAAAAGGAAATTCATGCTGGGATTCTTGCACTACTCAAATAAGTAATCGATTCAATTAGCTCCGAACAATTCCGACAGCTAGGAAGACAAAAAAAAAAGGAACTCTTTCGGGAGCATTGATGGCAGTTTATCTGCATGCGGATTTTTGCATCCGCTGCTAATTAAAGTGTGACGGAGCAACAAGACTGCCAACGGTCGTTCATGGTGCTGAATCAAAAGCATCAACTGCGATCATAGGCAAGGGCTTCACCATACCAGGGTTGAGTTCAGAACGTCAATTTTCAGTACTATTAGCATTTATTATGGATCGTAATCTATTGGACAAGATTTACAAGACGCAAAATCATTGATGATAATCCACATAACATTCTGAACAATGTTGAATTAGCGGGGGCTGAATTATTCAATAAAATACTACTTATTTTCACCAGAAAGCTTAAAGAATTGATACCTCCAAAGTAGCAGAAATCAAAGATTTTAAAGTATCAGAAATCAAAGTTTTTGAAGCACTAGAAATCAAAGATTTAAAAGTATTAGAAATCAAATCCCAATATATTAATAATCATCACGTTCGATCCATCGCAGCCCCCATTTTCAACAAAAATGAAATCAAACTCCTTCTCATCTCTAGCCTCACCCTGAACAATCGGTGTATTCTTAGATTGTAGGGGTCAGCTTGTTTCTACTGTTTCCGATGTCACTCTAGACTTCTTGCCGAGATCGTTTTTTTTCTTGTTCCGAAAATTATGCGCCCTCATCGCCCACTTCACTTCTAGGTGCTCGCTTTCCTCCACTGCCACACTATTATGTTCTAGCTGCTTCTTTTTGCTCCTATAATGTGCTCTCGCGTTCCTTTAGTGTGTGAACATCGGTTGATTGTCGGTTCGGACCCACATAATACTTTACTTTGTTGCTGCTTTCGCGCTCAGTCGTTCCTAACTGACGCAATTTCTGCAACCAAACCTTAAACTATTACCCAACCAGCCAAATTATCAGTGTAAAGCCACTCAAAAGAAAAAAAAAATCATCAGCCATATACACAAACTCTCTGACAAAAAAAATTTTCTGGCCATAATTACTCAAACCTACTATACCCTATCTATCCAGCATTTCATCGCATCTCTGTATTCTTCAAGCATGCAAGCACATCTCACAACCGCAATCATGCTATAATATAAAAACGGCTACAGATCCTTCAAATTTGTACAACGACACAATATGCAATTATCTCTTGCAATTGATTTTCCTCAATTCATGTTTATAATATACTGGTCTTCACACGTCATTTCCCTTAATCTCTAACTTGTTTCTTCTAGTTTCATCTCTGTTGTGTTTCCTGTCTCTGCTGTTTTCCTTTTATTCATCTGTATATATAATTTCAGCAATTCCTCTTCCCCGAAATGTCTGCTACAGAGAAGAACACGCTGCCGAGTCAGGACCCTGCCGCTCCCTCGGTGTCTCTGGTCGAGTCCGTAAATAATAGCCAAGCTCCAGCAACAACCACTGAAGATGCCATAAATAACAGCCAAGATCCTGCAATCAAAGTCAAAGACAGCAACGGCCCTGTTTCCTCGGACGTACTTGAAAATCTGGACTCCGACTCCGTCGAGGGGTACTTAGATAACATCGATGGTGCGGCAGCTTTAGATCGTGAGCTCACAAGAATCTCTCAAACCAATTCTATCCAAAGACAAATAACAGAAGCCCAGCAAGGACCTGAAGGTTTACAAAAAGTAAAAACTGAGGCATCCCTGAAAATTGGAGGTGTAAAGCTCGAAGATTTATCTTGGGATTCACCAAGTGATCCTGCAAATCCGCAAAATTGGCTGAAAACTAAAAAATGGTTCGTCACCATGACAACTGCTTTTTGTGCTCTTGTTGTCTCTTTCGGTTCTTCTTTGTATACTTGTGGTATTACCGATATGGTGAAAAAAGGTATGGCCTCGAGAGAGGTTTTATTGGTGGGTTTATTTCTTTATGTCGTTGGTTTGTCCTTCGGTCCTATGATTGCAGCTCCATTATCTGAAGTGTTTGGAAGAAGAATCGTTTATTTGACTACATTTCCACTATCTTTGATTTTTACTCTTGGTGTAGGGTTTTCCAATAAGATTAGAGAGGTTTTGATTCTACGTTTCTTTGCTGGATTTATAGGCTCTCCTGCTTTAGCCGTTTGTAGTGGTACTATCTCTGACATGTGGGGTATCGCTGATATTGAGGTGGCTATGACCTTTTTCTGTCTAGCTCCATTCATGGGCCCTGTCATTGGACCTGTTGTTGGTGGTTTTGCTGTCGAAAAAGAAAGTTGGAAATGGACTATGTGGATTGATTTATTTTTCGGTGCCCTAGTGCTTCCATTTCTTCTTATTGTTCCTGAGACTTACAAGCCAATCATTCTTAAACATAGAGCTATCAAAAGAGGTAAGAAAATAATTAAACCTGAAATTACCGTAAAAGACTTCACCAAAGAACTTTGCAAAACTTATTTAGTCAAATCATTTTCAATGTTAATTGTTGAGCCGGTTGTTTTGGTATTCAGTATTTGGTCCGCTTTCATTTTTGCCGTCCTTTATGGATTTTTTGAATCTTATCCTGTCATCTTCCAAGGTGTTTATCATATGTCTTTAGGTATCTCCGGATTAGCATTCCTTGGTGTTGGAATTGGTCTTTTCTTTGGAGCTTTTTTTTACCTTTACCTCATCAAATTCGTTTTTTTCAAAAAAAATCCAGATGGTTCTTCTCCTCTTTACAAAAATGGTGTTTTTGTCCCTCCTTCTCCAGAATCTCGATTATTACCTGCTAAGATAGGTGCTGTTTTTTTACCTATCTCTCTTTTCTGGGTAGGTTGGTCTGGACAAACAGGAAAAATCCATTGGATCATGCCAATGATTGGTGGTGTTCCTTTTGGGTTTGGCTTGATTCTTATTTTCTTTTCCACAATCACATACTTTTCCTTGGCTTTCCCTCCTCTTTCTTTAGCATCAGCTATCGCCGCAAACAACTTCCTAAGATATTCTTTAGCTTCAGCATTCCCATTATTCACTATTCAAATGTACGAAAATGTTCATATTGGTTGGGCTTCTACTATTTTTGCTTTCATTGCTCTTGTCATGGTGCCAATTCCTTGGATCTTTGAAAAATGGGGGCCAAATTTGAGAAAGAGAAGTAAGTATGGATATTTTGCTGTGATGAAGGCTGCCAAAGAACAAGAAGAATTACAAAAGAAAAAAGAAGAAGAATTGCAAAACATCTTAAATGATAGTGATGAGAAGCATGCAAGTGCAGATGCGCATCAAACAACTAATAACGAAAACGGTGATGAAGCTGCATCTATTTCTTCTAGTGTGAACAACGACACTAGTAATGCTCAAAAAGAAGTGAGTAGTGATTCGGTTGAAAACCAGGTTTGAGCAATTTATTTGCTCAAAAAATGTTAGTTTTGTCAAGGCAACAGTTTTTGAAATGTTGTCTTTTTCAAAATTTCGTTTTGTCAGATTTATTCATGTATCATATCAATGCTTTACATTTACTAGTCATTTCATAATTCTTTAATATTTTTCTTTCTTACATTGTTTAATTTTTTAATTTAGATTCCCAAACTTATTTTTGTAAGTGATTATTACCATTATATTCCCTTTTTGTGTATTCAGGAAAATTTTTGCAATATATCATCACATATTTACACTATTCCTGATCGTAGTTTGCGGACAACTTCATGATACCTTAAGTGAGACGTTCAAAAAAAAAATACTGAAACGCGTTAGCCGCAATTGTTAATTGTCAAAAAACAAATACTCAGCAGCCATAATAAGTTAATTTATTGGTTTAAATTTTCGCTTTATATAGTTTTGCATTACTATTTGCTCTTTTTCGCTTCCGAAAATTAGCTACTATTTTGCAAAATCATTAGAGTTATCGAGCAAAATGGCATTGGAGTTTTGCTACCTCATAATAGTAAAATATATTTTTAATCTAGTTTGTAGACATTCTTGCTATCATTGCTAGGTGACCACGCACGTAAAAACTATCATGAACTTGTAAATGTCGAATTACTTTAATTCAAGCTAAGTATGTTCTTATTAAGAATAATTAGAGAAAAAAATCATACAGAATCAAGCGTGGTTTGTATTTTCATTGCAGGATATATATTTGTTGAAACTACTTGCTTAAAATAAAGCTATCTGTTGAGACAATCTTTCTTGCTTGTTAAGCAGAGAGATTTCCTCGTTATCAGAATCACTATCTACGTTAACTGTCATAGTTGATTCGAGAGAGATAATTAAGTTATATATTAATTAGTTCATTCTTCTATCTTCCTTCTATTCTATTCTATTTAAGTTCCTTCTTTACAAGCGGGATTCCCTTCTATTTATATTGGTTACTTTTTCCAATTCTTACTTATCACAATAAGTGATCTATCATATTAGTGATTCATCATATATGATTAATAATTCTGCTATTAATAGTTCTTCTATTAATAGTAACATTGAGTCAGTACGTGTTACTGGCTCAACACTATCAAATCGAAATCTACTATAAAATTCAAAAAAATTCGTATTTTATCCCAGAAAATATGTGAGATCAAGGGTAATCAATGTGAACTATATATTATATATTATAAATAATGGAATCTTTTAAACTAGTCAAAGATTTTGCATTATCATATATAGACTTGACAAAAGAATGCAGATGAGAAAGACAAAAAATACAGAACATCTTTCAAGAAATTAATAAAATTAAAATTCTGCAAAAGAAAAGAGTATCGTATATAAATTTCTTATTTTTATAAAAAGAAGTATTGCTGCTATTAGTTTGGACTGGACTTTATAGTTGGTATATTTCATACATCAATATTCTCTCAACTTGTCTGTCCAAGGTTATCATATTTAGAAATTTTGAAAAAGTTAATACTTTTTTTTTTTGTTACTATGTTTTGTCTCACTATCATTTTACTATGAATTTTACTCAAATTGAAACAGAATAAATCTCAGAGAAGATAATGCTGAGTATACCTAATATATAATCTGAAGAACAATTAAAACATGACATGAAATTTTATTACAATCTTATAGCATATTAAAAAATATAACAGAAAATTTTAGGTATCTGATCTGTATACTAGTCTACTACCCCAGTATCACAACATTGCAACTGGCTTAGGATGACTAAAAATATATCTTTCCAGTATGCTAGTATTTCATCATTAGAATACACAAAAAATTTCATTCAAATACATCAGAAGAATAAGGATAATGGAAATCAAACACTCTAAAACATATCGAAGAAGAAAAAAAATAAGAAACATATTTGAAAAGTACAGTATATTGATTTTCGTGAATTTTTTTTTTTTAAAATTCATTTTGAGGAAGGTTCAACATTCATTACGAGTGATCTTTGAAAAAAATAAACATCAATGACAAATTCTGCATAGACTGGAAAATTCAGCCTAAGTGAAATAATGCTATGATGAGCTAAGAAATTTCAATTTCATCAAATGAGCTTTCTCAATATCAAAAGCAAAATTCCCAGAAAAGTAATATTCTAAATTTTGACGCGCATTTTTCAATAAAACTATTTAATTTTTATTTCAATACACACCTCAGAAAATTTTGAATACATAAATATTTAATCGGAGAGCTGTTTTCGAAAAAGGGTGTCATAAAACTTTGTATTATTCATTAACGTAACTAGGAGCTTTACATATTCGTTACATATTCTTTCTGGGGTTTTTTCTGGAGTTCAACAGATTAGGCAACTAAAAGTGGTGACATACATATTTTTTTTTCTTTTTTAAAGCTGCCTGAAGTCCAGTGGCCGTAACTTTTGCATGAATTGTGGAGCGTGCATTTAAGCTGCATGCGATTTTCACAGCTGAATAAATGGAGAGCCCGGCTACAGCGATTTTTAGTGATCTGTGCAAGAGAAACGGTAATTTTTTCCCGAGAATAAAGAAAACGAAAAAAAAAAATGTTTGACAACTTTTTACTAATACTAAATATTGCATCATCTGTCTACACAATTTAATACATCGTGACTGTTCGAACTGTACCAAAGGGTTATCAATTAATCCTACACGAAACAAAAAGAAAAAAATTGCATCAACTAAATAAAACGCTATGTGAACCTTACTTTAAAACACTAAATGTGAAAAAAAAACAACAAAAAACAAGACAGAAGATGACCTATAATAATGAAATGCGTACAATAAACAATAATTTTTTACTTTCTATTTATTATTAGGCACATTTGTTTTAGTGATAGGCCTGCATGTCGGCTAACAATGGAATCCAAATTCTCGATGGGGATTTCTGGCAAGCAATTTTGGGATGTGTCCGCACATACGGGTTCCTAGATTTTGCTATGCTTTGGATTTTAAACGCAATTTTACCTGCTCCTTCTTCACGGTCCCACTTAATTTATTCTTCAAATGGAAAACCAAATCACTATGTATGTCATGTGTGTAAAAAATATATCAAATTTTTTGATGCAGCGCCGAAATAGATAACATGTATACGTGACCCACACTAAACCGCATCCCCGGAGTTGAATAGATTAGGAAGTGTAATTCTGCAATTTTCAAACGATTTTTTATCTAGATGCGTCAACCGTTAGTACAGGACAACTGAAAAAAAAGCTAACATACATGAGTCAGAAGATGGATGAATGACCTTTGGCATATAAACAATAAAGTTTACTTTTGTGTTTATGATTTTCCTGTGAACAACAGTACAGATAAGGTCTCTCATCAAGCAGATTACTCCAGAAAAATCCACGAATGTACTAAAATTTTCAACCTACATTATTAATTTTATTTTGTGGATGTGCAGCAATTTGTTGCTAATAATATTTATTTCACTTGTTAATTACTACTCCCTAATTTAACATATTCAATATCTGTGGACAATATATTAATATTAGAAAAAAAAAAAAATCCTGTACAATTATTGCAAACTGATTCGAGCATAAATACTGTGTGAAATCCCACCTACTTTTTTGCTCAGAATGCCAGAAAGGGAACAATTGTTCAGCTTAGGATAACAGTCGAAAAAAATCGAAAAATCCATCAGTAATAATAATTTCTAGAAAAAGGTTAACTGTTTTCCTTTATTTTTTTCTAAAGATTCTCTGACAACATATAGGAAGGTTGATCTTTCATTATATAACATTTAAAAGTTTGTTTAAGGCTATAACGTTTCACATACAAATAGACTTAACTAATTAACCCGAATATCAATTTGTTTCAACTTTAAATTTGAAAGTTTGATACTCATAATCTTTAACTCTTGTGATAATCACCAATAATTTTAATATTGCTGCAATCTGTACAGCTTTTTATTAAATAAAAACTTTTGCTAACTTAAGCTTTGATCCACCCAAATAAATGAATGCCAAATACGAGGTCGAGCACCACTGTGGTGACTCCGATGATAATCAAAAAGATTCTATTTCAGAACAAGAAAAACAACCACATCAAGTGTACAACGGTGGAATAAACCCTCCATCATTCACTAAAGCAGCTATCGCTCGCTACTGCAAAACAAGATTTACAGAACTTATACCACGTTTGGAAGTAGAAAGTTACTCTGAAATATATAATCCATTTAAATGCTTGAAGCTTTTGACACTCAGAAATTGGTGTTTCTTTTTTGCTGGTTTTTGGTGTTGGGTGTGGGATGCCTTTGGATATTTCTCAGTTTCAATGAACACAAGTGCCTTGTCAAAAGACTTTGACGTCACCGTTACTACCATTACTTGGGGTATAACAGTTGTTTTGATGTTGCGTTCTGTTGGTGCTATTTTTTTCGGTTACTTGAGTGATAGATATGGAAGAACAGTTCCTCTTGCAGTCGTTATGATCTGCTTGAGTGTAATAAATCTTGGAAATGGTTTTGTCAAAAATTATCATCAATTTTTGGCCGTTCGTGCTCTTTTTGGTATCTTCATGGGTGGTTCTTTCGGTCCTGCCGCAGCATTAGCTTTAGAAGATGCACCAGCTGAAGCTCATGGTATTTTAAGTGGTATTTTCCAACAAGGTTACGCGTTTGGTTACTTACTAGTCATTGTTTTCCAAAGAGCAATCACTGATAATTCCTCTCATGGATGGAGAGCGTTATTTTGGTTCAGTGCCGGTCCAAGTGTTCTTTTCGCTATTTGGGTTTTATATATTGGAGAAACAGACTCCTTCAAAAAACATCAACTTGCTGAAAAAAGCAAAGTTTATGCAAATGGTGAAACTGCTGGTTCTAGATTTGCCAAGAACGCAAAGGAAGCCTTAAAAAATTACTGGTTGGTTTCTATTTATTTAGTCTTGCTTATGGCTGGTTTTAATTTTGCTTCACATGGTTCACAAGATTTGTATCCAACATTATTAAGCAAACAATTGAATTTCAGTGAAAATAGATCAACTGTTACTAATGTTGTTGCTAATCTTGGTGCCTGTCTTGGTGGTGTTGTTATGGGCCACTTGTCTTCTTTTTTCGGAAGAAGATTTATAATCATAATATCTTGTATTGGTGGTGGTGCGTTGATTTATCCATGGGCTTTCCTAAAAGGAACTGCAATTAACGCAGGTGTGTTTTGGTTACAATTTTTTGTTCAAGGTGCATGGGGTTGTGTTCCAGTCCATTTAAGTGAATTGTCACCTCCACAATTCAGATCGTTTGTATCAGGTATTGCCTATCAATTGGGTAATTTAGCTTCAAGTGCTTCATCAACTATCGAATCTACTATCGGTGAAAGATTTCCTCTTTACGATGATAATGGAAACTTAAGAGAAGGGGTTTTCGATTACGGAAAGGTCATGGCTATTTTTGTGGGATGCGTCTTTGGATATTTACTTCTTATTACTTTTGTTGGCCCCGAAAACAGAGGAGCTGATTTGAGTTTCAAAGATGATAATGATGCCGCCGAGCAGCAAAAGAACCGGGAGAAAGAACAAGTTTAGGAAGATTTCTTAGAAAAACCATTTTTTTGTTTTGTTTTTTTTGTATATCTTTTTCATTACGACTGCATTCTTTTTCATATTTTTATTCTCTATTCAAAATCATATCATGTTTTAATATTCTACTTTCTGCATTTTGATTTACTCAAAAGGAACAAATTTATTTCGCAAAATTTAGATCTGAAGCCTAGTTAAATCTCAACTCACCTTATTTTAGTACGCTGATGTAGAGCTTATGTTAGTTAACGCCTTCCATTTATAAGAATTATTATAAACATTATTACAAGAATCATGGTTCAAACAAACTTCAAAAGCATATTAATGTGTTCTATTCACTTCAAATTTTTTTGGAAGTATTTACGTAAAGATGATAATTTCACAGAAATATTTGACTATTCAATTCAGCTGCAAGCCTTAGACCTATGATATACTTTCCATCCTCAGACTGCGATAGCCAACCATTCTTTATTAGGTTGTCAAATAGTACTTTCGCAGCAGCCATTGATTTTCCTGTGACAGACTTATACTCGTTTAGGGCATCAACACTACTAATACTGTATTGTCCTTCTTGTTTTTCGCTATTTTCAACACATTTTTTAATGATGTTGGTAATCACATTTATAGATTCAGCATTATATGAAGTAGCAATTTTGGAGGGTTCGTCCTCTAACATATTAACGTATGAGTAATAAATACATTTATTCCGTACAGCATCTGTTCTATCTTTGTGTTTTCTGATTTCATAGTTTAAGGGGAGTAGTTTCATATTAATAGTATTTATTTGATTTTCTATGATAGCAAATAGATCATATTCGAGAATTTCATCAAATTGAGCTAGAGCACTTTCACCATATATCAGCTCTACATGCTTCAAATAAAATTTTGACAAGCTGCTTTGAGATACTGTCCTCACTGCAATAATATATTGAAGAAGAGGTCTATGATCTAATGGATATTGTGCTTCCAAATTCGACATTCTTTCTCTTTACGTATGCCAAATTAAACCTATTAGTTATTTGTTTACAATCTTCCCCTCCTTGTTGGATATAACGTTTTGTTTTTTTGATATTCAAAAAAGATTAGGGTAAATCAAAAACAAAAATTGGGTCTTTGATTCTACAGTAAGTTTTTGACCTAAGTGAAAGAAATAGAATTCTTTATAAATAAATTTCGCGCGACGCGCGTTTGAATAAAAAAAAAGTGATGAAATATTCCAAACAAATAATGGCATATCTGTAGCAAAATTTGATATGACAAAAAGGCAGGCATCACTTGCATATACTTTCTAAGAGTGTTGTGCAAATTACTTTATTGATGTTAGCTGATTGATAATAATTGAAGGTCTTAGTAGTCTTTACTTCAATTGATAGTAGTAGCAAGAAAAATGAGTGAAAACAATGGAATTTCGCTGTCAAATAAGTCAAGTAGTAAGGAACCAACAGTTACGCCATTACCAATACTTCGAACTCCATACACGCTAAAAAATGCATTGACAGAACTGAAGATTCCTACATTAATAGAGAAGTATTCTTTATCATTACCCATAATTGAACCCTCTACAGAAAATTTTGAGCAGGATAATAAGAGTCAGAAAGAGGATATTTTATTCTATAAAACAGATGACCATCCTTTTAATAAAAAGCGTTTTAAATATAAACCCTGCAGGCCAAATCCTTTACTTGAGTCACTTTTGTATGGAACATCAGATCTTCCTCCATATAATGCCAGCCTATGCTATTTTGATCGAAGTCAAGGCATGTACATAAATAAAAAACTTGATTCGGTGCTGACAGAACATGGTTGGAGATCAGCAAGAGCAAATGTAAATATTACTGAGGGTAAATGGTTTTTTGAATTTGTTATATTAAACGCCAGCAATGAGCCAAATGATCATGTTCATTCTTCTCCTCACGTCAGAGTTGGAATCAGTAGAAGAGAGGCTTCATTGGAAGCACCCGTTGGTCATGACGCTTATGGGTATGGGTTTCGAGATGTGGAAGGACAAGTAGTACATTTGTCCAGGAGAAAGCCCCTCATAAAAGATGGATTTAAGTCAGGTGATGTTATCGGTGTTTTTGTGGAACTCCCATCATTGGAGCTACAGACGCAGATAGCAAATCAACAAATCGTACATAAAACACCAGGCGAGCCTAGTGATGCTGAAAGTTATTATGGAAGACTTAATAAACAAGACAATCCAGTAGCTAAAAACAATAATAATAATAGCAAGCAATTCAAAAAAAGAAAAACCATCAAAAAAATTGAGGATGAAGAGCGGGCTCAAATTGGAAGAATTGTGTGTGATAATGATGTAGTCCGTGATCAAATACCTATCAAATATAAAAATGAAATGTATTTTGAGCAATACGAATATAAATCAACAGGACCTTTCGAGCATCTTCTCAATCCATTGACAGTTTTTGGAGAAACAGCTGTTCAGGATTCTATACCTTTCAAGCCAGCAAAGCTCCCGAACTCAAAAATAGTCTTGTACAAGAATGGTGAACTAGTTGGGACAGTCTTCGAGGAGGAACTATATGCATTTCTTCCACCGTCGTCTAAACTTTACATTGACGAACACTCGCTATCAATGGTAGAAAAGAAACAGTATAATAATGATGGTTCCTTGGGCTATTATCCGACTATTAGTGTTTTCAAAAATGGATGTGCAAAACTTAACGTGGGCCCAAAGTTTACTCATTTGCCAGAACAAATTGGTTCCCAATTGCAAAGTGGGGAAGTGCGCTCTCTTCACGAACGATATTCTGAAAAAATTGCTGAGGATACCGTTTATGATATCATTGACGAAGTTGAGTGTGCTGCTGCTCAAACAAATGTTTAAACTTTAAAAAATTTTGTTAACATATTCGGTTCTGCCCTTGTACTTATTTGAAGGAATAGCTGTTTAAAAGTTAGAAGCACTAACCCAATTCAAATTCACAAATTTCGATAGCTCAATATTAATGAGAGATTCTGAACAAGAAAAGAATAATTTGAATGTCAAAACGAACTGAATATCAATAATTTAACCTGCAGATCAGTTGATGGGCATGAAGTATTAAAATAATTTTTACATATAGACATTTTTTTCCCCTAAAGATGCTCGAACTTATAAAGTGATATTACAATAACCTAATAAGCAATTTAGCGGTACGTTCAATGTATTTTTTTTATAGAAATTGAAATAATTAGAGTAATAAAGTTTGAGAATTTACTGAGTTCGTAAAATCCAAATAAGTGCAGAGTTATACTAAAGATAACAACGAAAATAATTTTATAAATCAACCAGAAATGTGAATGAACATTAATTGTAAATTATTTTTCAATGGAATTATTGTGATTTATTAGCATTGTTTGCATTATTTCTTATGTATAATCTTCCGTTCAACATATTATTTACATCAATGAAGTTCTTCCAGAAGATTGTTCTGCTAGTTCTTTTGGAAACATCAGTTTCTTTCTCAAGAATTTCCTTAACCGGTCTGAAGCTTATGCTTGTACCATTCACAGAAGCAATACATACGGAATTATCATTATTTATCAGATCATTGAATAATGGCGTCTTGACACCTCGAATATAACGGAATCTTAATTTTGGATCTGATTCATCTTTGTAAAATTTATCCATAGCAGTCGAGATTTTATCATTCCACTCTTCAATAAATTTACAGGAGCTGACAGCAAGTCTGGATGCTGAAATACGATCTAAAGGCGATGGGAAGTTACCTTGTTGAACATGTCCCGGTATAGCATTTCTCGAGCTGCAAGAACCATGACTCTGTTCTTCGATTATATCTGTTATTGATTCAGTTGTGAATATATCACTTGATTTTTCATTTCTGATAAACAAACGACCACTATTTTCAGTACCTTCAGTTGCATCATTGAAAGATTGTTCTAAAAGTTTCATATCCTCATCAATCTGAGATAATGATATTCCTTCTTCTGGGATATACGTGGCAATTGCACCGGTAATTAATGATATGTAACCTGCGACATATCCACAGTTTCCACCTTGGACTTCAATAACGAATGCCCTCTTACGGAAAGCAGCTGCAGATTGCTTGATGATATCACAATATTTTACAAGTTCATTCAAACATGTATCGTTACCCAATGAGTAAGTAGTTCCAGGAACGTTGTTGGATACTGTTGATGGAATATGAACCATTGGAATATTGAAAACAGGATATTCTTCACGAGCGTCGTGAAGTTGGTTGATAGCAGTGAAAGCTTCAAATCCACCAATGAGTATTAAACCATCAAATTGATGTTTTTGAACATAGTAGGCTACTGTACCCATGTCTAAATCAGGCAATGAACGGTTAGTACCAATGACCGAACCACCCAAATTATGCCAGCCATTAACATCATTCCATTTAAGTTCAGTGACAGATCCATGTCTAATCAAACCTGAGAAACCATTTTTAATAGCTGATACTTTATGTCCTCTTGAAAAACAGTAAAGAGCTGCTGATCTAGTAGCTGCATTTAACGCGGAAGTTGGGGCACCAACATGAATTATACCAATATTGAGCCTCTTCGATGGATCTTTGAGTAAATGTGAGCCATCATCATGATACGTAGTTTCTATGAAATTATCAAAACATTCAGAAAATTCAGAATCTCTGAGAGCCATTGCTGCATCATAATCTTTTCTCTCAATGGCAGCAGCAACTGATTTAGTAAGTTGGACGGCTTTCATTAATGGTTGACGAACAATTTCACCATTACAAATAGATATCACTGGTGATTCAGCAGATGAATCTTGTTCAAGTAATGCAGTTACTGCTTCAACACCTTGAAGAGTGGCTAACATACGATCGTAAGCACAAGCAGTACCACCACGTTGAACATGACCTAACTGTGTAACTCTGGTGTCAAGTCCTAAATCTACAAGAACATCCTTAACTTCTTCTGAGCTGATAGGAGTGTTTTTATCATCAATAGCACCTTCAGCTACAATGACAGTGGTTTTTCTATGACCCTTTTCTCTATGACGGAGACAGATAGATTTCAATTCTTGTTTCCAGGTTGCAGCATTGACAGGTCTTTCTGGAATGAATATAAAATCTGCACCTGTACAGATACCAGCCATTAAACCGAGCCAACCGCAATGACGACCCATAACTTCAACAACGAAAGCACGGGAATGGGAGTTTGCAGTAGCATCAATGTAATCTACCATTTCACAGATTCTTTCTAATGCACTAAAGGCACCAATTGTACGGTCAGTCAAAGCCATATCATTATCAATTGAACCGACAAGACCAACAATTGAAAGTTTAACATCTGTACTTGACTTTACACTGTATAATGAGCGTACTTTTTCTTCTGAGATTCTACCAGTGGAGATGAGTTCTGTTACTAACGAAGACCATTCTTGACGGAACAAGTCAGCACCAGTAAGAGAACCATCACCACCACAAACGACTAAAGAGTCTATACCGTTGATTAAAAGATTGTAAGCAGCCTTAAGTCTACCAGAACGTTCACGGAATTCTTTATTACGAGCAGTTCCGATAAGAGTACCACCAACTGAAAGCCATCCACGAACATCACGCCAATGAACTTGCTTGATCATATCTTCGCCCCAGAATGGATCAGCAGAAGCCAGTTGCGCGTTGGAAATTTCTGATTTTGAAGGGTTTCCAGTTACAAGACCATTGTAACCGTCATATATTGCAAACACATCGCAATTATTGTAAATTGCGGCACGAACCACTGCACGTACAGCAGCATTCATACCTTGAGAATCACCACCAGAGGTCATTATGGCGATTTTCTTTTTCTCGTATGAAGATTTTGAGGCAACAGCTGGAATAGATTTCAGAGCCAACAGGGAATTTGCAGGGTGAGGTACCGGATTTGGGGCACTGAAGGCGATACTGTTACCAATTGGATCCTTGGTTTTGAAGATGTATTGGGTGATAGAATCGGTGCTTTTTGGATTGTAGTGTGGGTTTTCGATTACTCTATAGTCGTTAGATTCAAGAATTTGACGAACTTTGTCCAAGTCTGTAGTTTGGAGGACAATTTTTGTGGAATCATGGGCGTAGGTATTTGCGGTGTCGATGGTGGCCACCGAATTGTTGGATAAACGTATTTTAAGAGAAATACCGGACAAGGAGAAGCAAGGGGAGTCATTGGAAGCGGATTCCAGAGGCTGACATGGGAACAGCTCGAACCAAGCCTCCTTGATGGACTCGTAGGAGATTCCCACAAGTTCGATGGTGCTTGGAGTTAGAGCTGATGAGTCGTCACGAACATAGGATTTGATCAACGTGAAGCCCAAGAGCGAGTAGAAACGAATGGCCGCGTTGTATGTTTCAAGGGACGATGTGACAATCGAGAGAAACGCGAGATTGTTTTGGTTGGTATTGGTCGACATTTGGATCAAGGACCAGCAGGGGTGACTCAAGTGGGAGAGGGGACTTGCTGGGGGGATATGGGATAAGTAAAAAGATAAGCCAATTATAGGAAACAGGGAGCAATAAGCTGAACAGTGTGTGAAAATTTGGCAAAATGTTTTTGGACAAAAGAGTAAAGTATGTTCAGAAGTGGATAAGGATGCCTTGGCTACAGGGGTGCCAACTCTTTATATACCACGTCTGTGGATACTTTTAACATGATCCGATTATAATTATCAGTGTACGTACTAGTATTTTTTTTAGTGTATATGCCAGTATTTTTCCGACGTAGTCACGATTGCATACAGTGTTGCTGCGACAGGTGGGGTGCCGTGATGGTTGGTTCGAGTGGACTGATGTTTTCTTGGTGTGATTTTTTGTAGATGGGGAAGAATATGATCCTAGAGAAAACTTCGACGGGGCTGCGAACCAGGGAACAACACACAGAGTAACGGAAAAAGACCATAGGGGCACATATGCAGGACTAGGCACCTCGACGCAGCGCACACAACCCCAAATCATCGCTCATAACCTTTTCTTTTCACTTTCCAAGGACACAAAAAGTTTTTTAGAAGTAGCAGCGCCAGCTCCTGTTTTTTTTTCCTGTGCCTCTCAGATTTTGACGTATCACTAACGGGAAACTTGTAAGCGTATTAACCAGAAGAGCATACAAAAACCGCGCAGTTAGCTGTCTAAGAACATGTTTTGTGGCAGTGTTCATAATTTGTTTTTGTGTGTAGCCCACACACGCACCGGAGAGAACGCAAGCCTGAGAAAACCCTAGCCTAAGAAATCCATAGGGGTTCAGCTTGTTAGAAGGAAGTTTTTTATATTTCCCCCCAAACAAATAATTGCTGGGCTGGCTGAAACAATCCCAAAGAGCCAGTATCATAACCATTCATTGGCGGTTCACAAAGGAAACACACATTAAAAACAACGACGAGACGGACAATAAGAGATGGTGGAAAAAAAAATGAGACACCAAAAGAAAATGAGATACCAGAAAAATAAAAAAAATAAGAGCGACTGAAAGATAGAAGAAAATAAGAGATACTAAAAAACACCCATGAAACATATTTGGGCCCTAGACACACGCCCAGAAAAACAAAAAACTATAAGTGCTTCCTCCATTTATTTTGTGTATTGCGGACAATATTGCGGACAGCATTGCGGACTGTGTAGTGGGTATTTTTCTTTTGTATATTTGTACAAAACTCTATTTGACAATATCCAGTAAGAAAGGTGGAGTTTCCCCAAACACCTGAATCAAACCAGAGCCTCATCAAACCTGAGTCAAAAACCATAGCCCATTGCTGACCAGTAAACGAGAGCTGTGTCAAACAAATAAAAACATACCGTTTGTTTGAGAGAACTGCAGAGATACCCTGTTTGCACAGCTGATCAGATAAGCACCGTTATCAAGTCCAGAGGATACGCGCCGTCTGTTTTGCCCCAGGGAATTACCAAAAAAATAGCCAGAAAATAACCAGAATATAACCAAAGAGCAGCCGGAAGAACCAAAAATCGTCCAACACACAAAGCACACGCACAGCACATCAGCAAGTCCAGCAAACCAGCACAGCAAAGTCTTCCTACAAATGTCCAACGAATCCCCAGCAGACATCGAAAAACTCCAGAACGACGCAAACAGCGCCATTGGTGGCTTTCTGAACAGCGATCTCAATTGGGTTCTCAGAGGAACAATCAAGCAGCACAAATACAGGTCCTTCACCCCGGAGCAGGAAGCCAAAGAGCTTTTAAGACAACAAAAGCTCAAGTCTCATGGTTCCTCCAGCGCATCCACAGCTGCCAATCATGATGCTTCCAACATTCATCATGATGTCCCAAATTCATCCTCCTACAAGCCTAGAGCCTCCGCTTCATCCTCCCCGGACCCTAATGCATTAAGAAGAACCATGTCCTACTCCATAGCTTCTGGCGCCTCCTCTTCATCTTCCAACGACTCTAGTAAGTCCAGCGGTGGCTTCTTTTCTCGTATAGGCCTTCGTTTTGGCAGTAAGAAAACTAAACAGCAACAGAAACATGTCCCCAGCCCACCACGCACAACAATGTATCCCCCTCAAGCTTCTACCAAGTCTGATTCTAAGTTTAAAACTGATCCAGAAATTACCCCTATTCGATCCATTGTCACTCCTTCTATGTCAATTGCGCTAAACAGAAATTCAATTGAATCAGAGAACACTCTTTCAAGATCGATGTCAAACCCTGATGTCACCTCAAGTGATCTTGATCCAAGATTCGAAAAATTTTTACAATTTTACAAAAATCAAAAACAGAGTGGTAGCACTTCCAAAAAAGAGACTCTGATATCCACAGAAAGTGATTCTTCAGCAAATAAAAGAAACTCGGCTTCCAGTTCTACATTTCGCAAGGCCTCAGTGGATTCATCTTCAGTTACCGATTCAGCACCTTCAAAGAAATCAAAAAAACCCCACGTAGACTCCTTAGGTCGCCCACTTCCTCCACTTCCAAAGAATTCCAGTTTTCGACCAGCAATTAAGAATTCACATTTATCTTCAGCTAAGAACAATCTTGCTCCAACCTCTACAAATATTAGTACGGAATCCGGATCGTCAACATTAATCGGCGGCCTTCTCAAGCGTAAATCTGCTGCTCCTGCTGCTCCTGCAGCTCCTTCCACCCCTAACGGTTCCAATTCACTGGTTGGTGTTGCCTCCCCAGTAGCCTCAGATTCTATGTCAGTAAATTCAAATACATCTGTTAATTTGGAGAAAACAAAGGATTCAATTCTCCCAGGATTTGATGTGTCGAATATTCATGATCCTCACTCTCACGCTCTGGCAGATTCTCCATCACATTTGACTAGTCATGTGGATATGAGTTTCCCTAAACGTGTTCACTTCTCTAGTAACGTATTCTTCAATGATCCACCACAGCAAATTGCTTCTAGAGAACCAAGAAAGGGTGAAGTTGAAATTATGCAAAATGGCCGCAAATTTGTTAGAAAAGTAACAAAAGAAGAGAAAATTAAGTTTTTAACCAGCGGAAATGCAGGTGTAGTGGTTGGTGGAACTGGTCATTTGAAGTTAATTAGTCCCGAAGTAAAACAGCGTGAAGAAATGAGTCCTGTTACAAGTAGTAATATGATTGGTGATAATGACCAGGAAGGAGATTCAGAAATAACTGATCATGGTGATAGCTGTATCGAAGGCCATGTAGACGGCCCAGCTTGCGCATTAAGAGTAAATAATCTTGAAGTTCATCAGAAACTCAAGGAGGAAGAAGAAAAAGAAGAAGAAGAAGAAGATGAGGAATTTGACTCTGGTGATGATGGAGAAGATTCGACTAGAGAAATTAATGAAATGATGCATCGTAGTGTTCCTCTTGATGTAATATATACTCGTTGCTGTCATTTGCGTGAAATTTTACCTATAAAATCAACTATGAAACAGATTCCTAAGGGAAGTACTGATCCATTACCTCAGCTAGTATTCAAAAATTCTATGCCTTCACTTATTGAAATTGTTACTTTTTGTGATTTCGTTAGTATAGTCAGTGTGGAATGTGTTGTATTTGATGGAATTTCAATGACGTTTGAAATGTTAAAAATTTTGTTAGCATCGTTAGTGTACAAAACAGATTTCAAAAAACTTAGTTTAAGAAATACCCAGCTTGATGAAAATGGTTGGAAATTACTTTGTTGGTTCCTCTTGAAGAACAAAAGTTTATCTGTTTTGGACATTACTCAATGTGAATCCCTTGAAGTTTTACCTCCTAAGAAAAGTTCTAAAAACAACAATAACACGCTAGTCAGAATGTTATCCAATAAAAATAACAGAGCAGATATGGATTGGTCATTATTTACTGCTTCACTTATTTCTCGTGGCGGTATCGAGGATTTAATTCTTACAGGTTGTAAAATACCAAAATTGGCTATATTTGAAAAGCTTTTCAAAATTGGTCTATCTTTGAAAACAAAAAAGATAGGTATTGCCTATAATGATCTTACATATAAGCAAATGAAAATTGTGTGCGATTGGTTTTATGAAAATTGTGAACGTATTTCAGGAATTGATTTGGGATACAACAGATTAGATCTCGGTGAAAACGAAGAAAGAAGTATCGACAATTCTTTTAAGTTATTGACAAAAACTTTATATAGGATAACTTCAAATCCAAAAAAGTATAGTATTTTGAAATATTTCTCCATGAATACTACAGCAATATTCGAAGTTGTCAAAGATGAGGCTAGCTTGAAAACTGATTCTGCATTGCAAGCGTCTTCATTCATCTATAACTTATCAAAAATACCTACATTTCAATTTTTGGATATCTCTGGTAATCCGCAATATTTCAAGTCCGAGGATATTTCCAACTTTGTTACGTTTTTACCGTTATTGAAGAACTTGACAAGACTTCATTTAGAATTCAATGAGTTGAAAGGTATCCCATTAATGATGGTTTGTGAGGCCTTATTAAATTGTAAAAGTTTGTATTACTTATCCTTGGTTGGAAATGAGTTATCGGAAGATGATTATATTGCTGTTTGTAACTTTGTCAAGAACTCACATATAATCTCAATAGATCTTGATTTTGAAAGAGTTCCGCTGCAGATTAGCTCTAAATTGAGAATTTATACAATGAGAAATATGGAATCAGTGATAAATAAGACAAGTAAAAATGATGGCAATGAACAAACGGAGAATGAGGAAGAAGAAGAGGAGGAAGATCAAGAAGATGATTCCACCCAAAAGTTTACATTGTCTTCATTGGCAGAAGATATCTTGAATTTCTTTGAACAATATCCTGATGTGAAGAATCTTAGTAGTGGAGGTAAAGCTAATCAAGTCATAAGAGCAAAGATTTTCAAGTTTTTGATTCAGGTGTATGATGCAAAGCTGAAACTTACAGAAAGTATTGACAATCTTATCAAATTAAGAAATGAACATAAGCTAAACATTAAAGGAAAAGAAGCACTTATTAGATTTTGCTTTGTGGATAATTCCTTAGAAAATGTTTTGAATATTATCAAAACCAAACACCCCAATACAGTCAAACAGTTCGAAGAATATTACTATGCTTCTAGTAGTAACAAGACTTCAAACGATAGTAGTGATCGCAGCATAGATAATGAAAACAACAATATCACGGGTAAAGGATCACACAAAGAAGATTCACCATACTTTAATGCAAGTGATTCATACAGTCTTCCTACTGTGAATAGTTCTGATAACATTGCAAATGCGACAACTACAACTACAAGTATGATTCAACAATATAAATTACATCAGTTGGATGATCACAAACACCACCGGAATGATTCAGATGATGATGATGATGAATATGACGATAACGCATCATTTATCAGTAAGAACGAGATTTCAAAAATCAATAAAGGAAGTGGTCTGAGTGTGTTATTGAACAAATCTAAGATGGAGGCCGAGGAAGCCAACATAATGAAAGCAGCAACAAAGATTAGATCTAGACTAGTTGATGAAAATGGCGAGCCACTTCAAATTTCTTATGAAAGTACTCCACTGCTCCAATTTGACAGTGAGAAGGTCAGAGAGGCTTTGCTAGATCCATCGAAATTAGGTAATATCATAAATGTTTTGGATTCTTTGAAAGCAAGTGGAGTCTCCTTGGAAGATGTTTTCAAAAAAACAGATTTCACAGAGAAATTGAAGAATGACATCGGAGGTGCCGACTCAGTGGAAGAGGTTCAAAAATCCTCGAACACCAAGGACGAAAGTTGTCCTAACGGTGAAAAAATCAATACACCAACTGCGAAAATTGGTCAAACCAACAAAGAAAGCTCCATGTCAACGAAAGATGAAAAAATAGTGCAACAGTCTCCAGAGAAAGACAATCTAAATGATGATGTTGATGATGATGCTGACAGCGAACTAAGTGCTAGTGATGATGATGAGGCCGAGGAAATCCTGGATAAGCAGCAAATAAATAAGGCCTATGATACCTTGGTTGATGATTTGGTTCGTGTCAGAAGCAGACCAAATTAGATAGATCATTGCGCAGACATGCAGTGATGGCCTTTTGTGAGAAAAAAAAATAAAAAACAAAAAAAAACAACTGATAAATCACATTTTCCATTTATATTACTCTATATTCTTATTTTAATTAGACGTTTTCTCTGTTTTGTATCATGCTGCTGCCATTTGAATCTTTTGTATTATATTTTCGTGTGTCATGTTGGTTGATACTGGTTCTTGAGTCATTCTCTTAAAGTTGTAATTCTGTCATTTTTCTTTCATGTTCACCCCCTTTCTCCGCTTTCACCCCTGTACTGCCTAAATAGTACCCCAAATTGTTTTGTTTGTCGAATTATAAAATCTGTAATAAAAAAACAAGCCACAAAAATAACAACACAAATCCATAGAGTGTGCCCCACTTCTCATATAAAAAAATGAAAGCATTATAATACTATTATTACGCTCTTCAGAGAAAACAAAAAAAACCTTTTAAAAAAAAAAAGAAAATTTAAAACTCTCAAGTGGCTAGCAGCTTACTCAACATAGGCTCATTAGAACAAGAACAGCGAAAGGCTAATTGATCACAGCTCATATAGCCAGAGAATATAGCGTATGTCAATCTATGTTGAAAAATAGAACATTGAAAGCCTTCTACATTATAATAGAATAGAGAAAATAGTACGATTTCCCCAGATATCAGTTCTGCTACAATATTTTTTTTTGATTGGTTTTTTTCTTGACTTTTTAGTAACGTCGAACCATTCAAGATAACAAACTGATTAACCAGGCCCCAAGGATTAAATAGTGAAACGAAGAATAATGAGTGATATAGTCCAGAGTTTGGTAACAGATAGGAACGGAAACCAGATAAATTTAACATACCAGTCTAATCTGATGATAGGCCATGGGTCGTTTGGCGTGGTGTTTAAAACAACAATCCGGGAGACTGAGGAAGAATGTGCCATAAAAAAGGTTTTGCAGGACAAAAGATATAAGAATAGAGAACTACAGATAATGCAGATGCTACATCACCGCAACATAGTGGATTTGAAGTATTATTTTTTGAATGTTAATGAAAAGGACGAACTATACTTGAATCTTATCTTGGAATTTGTTCCTACTACCATTTTTGAGGCCTCGCACTTTTATATATCGAAAAAGACCTCGATGCCAATTTTTGAAATTAAGCTATATATGTACCAATTGCTTAGAGCCCTTAATTACATTCATAAGGATTCCATCTGTCATCGTGATTTGAAACCTCAGAATTTGTTGGTGAACCCCGAAACAGGGGTTTTAAAGTTGTGTGACTTTGGATCCGCGAAGGTCTTGATTGAATCTCAACCTAATATCAGTTATATTTGTTCCAGATACTACCGTGCTCCTGAGCTAATTTTTGGTGCCTCAAATTATACCACAAAAATAGATATCTGGTCTGTTGGTTGTATTTTAGCTGAATTAATAATAGGCAGGCCTATCTTTGCTGGAGAGAGCGGTGTTGATCAGTTAGTGGAGATTATCAAAGTAAAGGGAACACCACTGAAGATAGAAGTAAAGGCAATGAATCCGGATTATAAAGACCAGAAATTTCCAATTATCAAACCTATACCTTTACACAAAGTTCTTAATAGTACAAGATCATTTTCTTACACGGATGACATGAAAGCAATCAAGGACTTAGATTCAGTTGTTGAAGTTTTGGGTAAAATGTTAGATTACAAACCTACTACTAGAATAGATGCGTTAAATGGAATGACTGAAGAGTTTTTTAATGACTTGAGAGATAAAAATATCAAACTTCCGGATTTCAAAAACCAAATTATGAATAAAACAGAAAAAACGACGTACAAGGAGATGCCAGAGTTATTTGATTTTTCAGAAAATGAGTTGAAATCTGAGCCATCTTTGAGAAATGTTTTGATTCCTGAATGGGCCCGCAAAGAGAAAGTTTGATTGATATATTTGGTTGACATTCTAAATGGTTTTTGGAAATACTGTTTTGGAATGTTATTTATAAGTTTAATTTATTTCGTCCGACTCTTCTGGTTTAGAGTCATAAGATACTGGCTATACAGTATTGGATTTTTGACTAAGACTTCAATTACTAAAGTAAATATGATTTTAATTATTATAATCACGTTAGAAAAAAAAAATTCAATAGCAGCAAAAGTTATAAAAAAACAGGTTGAATATACTTTTTAATAAGTACGGTCTGAAACGACTAAGCTACTTAAAACAAAAATCATTATGAAGTACGATGTAGTTAAACTAAAATAATCTCGTCTTGTGTATAACTGTAGTTAGGTTTTGTGAGGCCTGATGTACATATAATAATATCTGTTGCTCAGAAAAATTGGTTAATCCTAGCCTTAATATTGGATTGAACTGCCGAACGCTGAAAAACTGAACCGTGGAACATGTATGTACTTATATATGTGAACAGCTTATCTTCAAATCTTCTAATAAATTCAAGGCATTCACCACAATTTTCTTTGATTATATCTATCTATTTTAATTTTTTCTTGCTCATGGCCTCCTTTCTTTGTAGATAGTGGTTGTATTCCTCTTCACAATCATATTCAATGACATATGAATCTTTCAAATAAAACCAGCGACATATAGGCCACAGCAAAATGTAATCTATAAGACCAACATCTCTAACAAAGCAAATTACCATAAAGTAGATAGTACCTACGATCATTCCAATGAGTACACCAATAATAACTTGGTCGACATAATGATACATCAAATAAACCCGCGAAAATGCAGTAAGAAAGGCACATACAAATAAGGCACAAACTGCAAGTATTCTAAACATCCATATTTTCGCACTTTTGTTTGTTTTCTTATTAAGAATAAGTCGAAGAGCTCCATACATTGCCATAAATGCCATAAATTGTGAATGCGCCGAGGGCATGCCGTATTCATTTCTCAATGCTGGCCATTTCAGCGATTCATATAAACCCGTTGGTCTTTCATGTTTTAAATAGTTTTTTATCACATGGTTAATAACATTATTAACGACTTGTCCAACAACAATCAAACATGGTTCAATTTCCATAGTAAGAAGAAACCAGGAAAGATAAAATGAAAGAATTGTAATGGGTAGAAGAGAGAAATAGACGCATAGATAGGAAATTAGTGATTCACCATCATACAAAATGTATGTGTCATCAAAGGGAATAGGATCATATAAAGGTGGAACTATTGGTTGATCCATCTAGATTTTAGTGATATCACGAGAAACAATAACCAGAATTGTGGAGATAATGAGCAATACAACGCTATTCTTCTATATCAAATGAAAATGATAAAAGGTTTTGGAAAGATCGTTACTGCAAATGCACATTCAAGAAAGATAGAATGTGATACAATTTTTTTCACTCTCCCAAAAATAATACTACAATGCGCGTAAACACTATACTTTTTGAAAATCAGAATTGACGTATATTTACTTTTTTTCAAAATTTGAAATAATAATTTAAACAGTAGTAAACAGCAGATTGAGTATTTCGTTACCCAACAACTCATTTACAAAAGTAAACCAAGACATAATAATGGTATATATATATATATATATATATGTATAAATAACTGTATATTTTAATTTCTTTTGGACTTTTCATCTTTTTTGCTGAGGAAATACTCGTCTGCTTCCTCTTGATCCATTTTTTTATATAATTTTGCCAAATAAAGACCACATGCATTACACAACGTTCTTGCTCCCAATGGTCCTTTTCGCCATTCAGGAGTATCCTTAGTTCCGCATTGTGAACAAAATAAATCCTTCTTGGCACTCAATTCTGGATGTAATTGTCCTTGAGCACCTCTTTTTGGTGGTCTTATTTGTTCGGCCACTTTTACACCTTTTTCGGTCAATATTTGTGGCTTCACACGAAAGCTAATATGTTCACCTGTAGTAGAACTGATTCTTGATTTAGAGCTTGATGGGCTGGCTTCTTCAAATTCGTTCTCTAGAGATGAAGAGTTTTCTTCTTCAAGTAATATGTTATTGGTTCCACTACTATTTGATTTGAAATGCGATTTGTTCCCTTTGATTATTTTTGTTGCAGCCTTTTGATTTTTTTTCATTTTGAAAGAATCGTCAGTACTTTTTCTTCTGAAACTTGATTGCATTCGAGGATTTGAATCAATACTGAAATGTTTGAAGGGTATGATAGTTGAGCTTAAACTTTCTTCATGTTTGGCAAGCTTTCTTACCGTCTCTGTATTCTTAAAATCTGCTACTTTATCGCTAGTTGTGGGAGAAATATTATGTACCGTATTCTGTGTTTGTGACATTCTTCTACTATCGAAACTTGGGTTTCTTATAAATTCAGTGTTATAAGAAGCCTTGGTGGATCTCAAGGTATCTTTGTATGACTGATAATCAGAAGGCAGTATTTGCGATTGCTCTTCTAACCATGCCTTCCAATTCAACATAGCATCATGTGCCAACTTAGTAGACCCAATAATTTCTTCTAATTTCAGAGGAGAAATGCTGTTGAGAAAAGTAAACAAATTTGGTTGAGTAATGTAAAATTTATTTCTTGGCTCACTCAAGCGAATAACGTTTGGGTCTGAAGTTGGTATTTCGCTGACAAGGCTTGACAATTGTTCTGCTATCAAATTTATTTGATTAGTCAGGTTTATACTTGCTAAAATCGATTTCTCTATCTCTCTAAAAAGTTCAGATGAGCTGACATACATCGCCTGATTGAAAAGAGGCTTATTAGGATTTGTGTATAGCGGAGGAGGCATCTGAGGTGGACAGCCTTCATAAAGGCCCCCACTATTTGAAGCAACCGCGCTACTTCTTGCACTGCTACTGATAGTTGGTTTATCGTTTTTGGATACATGTGTGTAAAGGTTATTGGAAACGGGTAATGGAGGTGCAGTGATTATGCTAGATTGTCTTTGCGGTACAAACAATGGTTGTTGCAGTTGTGTATTTGTCATAGATTGGTTTTGTTGATATAATGCAGGACTGGAAGTGGAAACCAGCCTTGAAAAATTCTGCGGTGATTGCTGATAAGGATGAAATGGAGCTAGATGTTGTGGATCTTGAGTAGCGACTATTCTCGGCTGGCTCTCATTACTGTTTCGAACAAAGCTCTGATTCGTTGTTGCTATTGGTGAATTTTTTGAAAAAGTACTTGTGATACCATTTCTTGTTTGAAACCCATAGTTAACTGCGTAATAACTTGGATCTTTCTTATCAATTCTGGTAGCATTTGTCAATTCCAGGAAAGATGGCAACCTAATTTATTATTGTTAGTAACATATTTTTTTTAAAAAAAAAAATGTAAAAATGCACATACTTAACTTCCTTTGATGATGGAGTCATCTTAGTCTCAGATGTTTCTAATAGATGCTATTTTTAAAAAAAACTTTGTTTAATTTTCCAATTTAAGGATGGTTAAAACAAAGGATGACTCTTATTTTGCTATTGATTGTTGATTGTCTCACAAAATTAGCCAGTAAATTGAAGTTGATGGACGCATCAATATAATGGATATACAAGAAGGAGTGATTATTGACGTTAAGGATTGGATTAGAATCAAACAAGTCCTTTAGAAACGATAAAAACAAAAAGAAAAAAAAAGAAGGATAACAAAAAGAGTGAGAAAAAAAAAGCAAATTAATATATGTTTATATACGTTGATTTTTTTTGATTCTCAAATAACTGTTGCAGCTCTGACAAAAGCCAAAGTTAAAAGATCAAGATATCTTCTGTTAAAATATAGGTAAGGGGCGAGACACAAACAATAATTACCAAAAGCAACAAAAGCAAATTGGTTGTCCATGAAATAAAAATGAGGTAGGTACCTATCAATATGTATGATAGAACAGCATTTTTTTGATGGCTACAGAAACTTTAAATCCTTTTTTGAGACTTGACAACTCTTAACCGCCCAGTCAATATCAGTGATTACTTTCAGTACAGCCTGTATGATTTTTAAGTTTGAAACCTATCTGAGATAGGCGCCACTGCAAAACAAAAGAATTTCGATATGGATGAGATTTATTAAGCAAAAGAACAAGATAGAAAAAAAAAGGCAATAAATAAACAACGCACATTTTAATGTGATGCATTTCAGCTTTCTATTATGAAAAGGGTAATTGATCAAACTCAGTTGGATTAGTCTGATGAACAGAAAGATAAATTGCTATTTTCACTATTGATTTTTGCCTATTTGAAAAAAATTCATTCCATATACATAATACCTGTGTACGATTTTTTTTGGTAAACGGTTTTTTCACAAACTAAAATTTGACACATTTGATGTGTTTATTGTTGCACTTATTGTATACACCTTCATTTATTTTTTTAAGGACGCGTACAGCAAGCCCAAAGTTCTATTTTTTTTTTCAGCATAATTTCCCTACTGATCGCAGATAGGTTGAGTAAATGTAATATATTAGTTGCTTCAGGTATACATAAGACTTTTTGTCTGTTATTTCATATTTTGACTAAAAAACCCAACAAAGCAAACCAAAAACTATGACGCTTTTACAAAAGAAACCAGCATTTTTTTTTTTTTTTTTGTTTGTTTGTTTGCGTATAAATATTGAATAGTGTTCCAGATGTGATCATGTATAATCATGTATGCGTCAAGCTTAATCTGGCCATTTAGAATTACTCAGCAGGTTATATACATTATCTGGGTAACAACAGTAGTTGCAGCCAGCTACTGCTAAGCGAAAGATTCCCATGAAAGACAATAATGCCAAAATTTGCAGATTGAACAGATTTACATTTATGTATGTACATGCCTCGTAAATTAAAAGCAGTTAGAAGAAGTTGATTGTTCTGGAAAGAACCGTGAAATGTAGCTCTCTATATTGAAATTGTATACATGCTAGCCAGAGAAGGAAAGCATAAAAAAAACTGCAAAACAAACAAAATAAAAAGGTAGCCAGCCATACAACGATTCAAGGAAAAAAAAAAAAAGAAAAATACCAAAGTAAGATAAAAAAAAAACGTTTATTATATCAGTTTAACAAAGACTAACGGCGTTTCACCAGAAACACACGAATATTCGGCAAAGACTAAAGATTGTGCCCCAAAAACTAACGGATATTGAGTAAAAGCTAACCACCTTTTTGTAATGGCTCTTTGCTCTCTATCATAATACTATTCAAATGATCAAGAACGTCAGCTTTCTCCAGACTTTTGTCCTCTGCGTTGTTCGCGTGTTCTGACTTTCCTGCAACACCTGTTTTTTTCGCATATGTCTTACTGTAAGCTTCTTTGTTTTCTTCTGATTTTATGCTTTCTACTAGAGCAGCATTTTCTGTAAGTTCATCGTCATCATCTAAATCGTCAAGAGAAAATAAAGGGTTTTTCTCTTCTCCACAACCACAATCGTAATCATTTAGAATATTAGTGCAATCATATATCTTCTTTCCCAATCTCTCGTTAACCTTATTATGGATATGACAACCCCATAAGGCTGCATTCTGTTTACTATCAACCTGCGGTGGATACATCTCAAGTAACTTTTGGAAATGTTGTGCGCAGTCACCACATGGATATACTTTGACAAAATAACGGAAAAAGTGACGCAAACTTGCCTTTTCCTCTTCGCTAGGCTTTGCAGGATATCTGGCTAGCACGTTATGGAGTAGTTTCCAAGTTGATCTTCCTAATTCTGCCTTCAATTCTTCGTTTTCCATCTTAGGCATGAAAGGAGCTAAGCTGATCTCAGCAGCCTCTTCGGCAGCGCCTTTTGCCTTTTGTTTACTTATATTGTCATTCTGTAGTGACAGTTTATCATCACTGGTTGATAATGATTTTTTTTGCTCGCTGGCTTTGCCATTAATCTTTGAATCCAGAGCTTGGTTGTTCTGACTCTGCCCTTTGGTCTTTATTGGTACATATACATCAAGCTGACTGCTTGACTTGGATGTGTAAAACACTGAAAAGATAACTAAAAAAAATATCACAAGCAAGACCACTGGTCTTTTAAAGACTCTGCTGTTGCTAAACATCGGTCGAGTTGAAGTGCTTAATCACTAACGATATCTGATTATAATATACTGTTGCTGAAATGATGGTATTGTTCAACAATAAATGAACCACTAACTGTCATAGCTGGTTTTTGCTGATGTGAAGTGTATGTCATTAGGTTCTGGATTATTCTCTTACAAACGATGAAATAAAACGTATGTTATAGACTTTCTCAAAAAAATTAGAAAAAAATAATTGACATTTAGTGCCCTCTAATATAGCACGTGATATTTATTTCTGTGTCACGTGAATGTTTTTTCTATAAAATTTATTTTTCCTCAGAATATTCATTTCGCGAAAAATTCATGTTTTGGAGTTTTTCCAAAAACTCAAGAATACTCGAATATGCGTTCTTTTTCGCTCTTCTTCAATATTTTTGTTTCCTGAATTTGAACTTCGGTTTTTCCAAACTTGCTATTACACCATATTAATACTATCGAAAACAGCTAATGCTTTAGAAAACTGTATCAGTGCGTCAAACCCACCTGTACACCATGTATCGCCAAAATATAGTGTATTGAAAACATGAAGATTACTGAGCGTCGCATTCAGTGAATCTATTCTAGGGTGCGATCCTACATAATAAAATCTCCAACTATGGCCGTTTTCTTAGTAAGTACTCATTAATATGGTTCTCCTATAGCTGTAAAATACATGAGCGAGAAAACCCAGCCATAAAAAAAAATATTGAAAAAAAAAAAAAAAAAAAAGGAAAAGTAAATGATAGTGAAATTTTACCGGTATTCTCTTTTCTAAATACTCGTATTAACAGGATATCTTTATCATACACAATATAGCTAAAATTAAAGATGGGTATGTGAATTAACTTGGGTGATAGAATAATCAAATGGGGAGCTAGACATAATGAAACAAATATAGTGGCCTTGAAAACAAAATTCGTTTCCTAAGTATTGCTATGGCAACAGACGGATATATTTAAATAAATGTCGAGAAGTTTTTGGATCAATGATATTGGGAGAAAGAGGAATATGAGTTCTGATAATGCGATAAAATTACGTTAAACCCGGACTCAAGCCTGTGATACATCATTTAATTTTGGTTCTATCAATGATAGATCTGCGAATTTTCACATAGATGGCTCTGAGAAAGTGAGCCAGTTATGATATCCTAGTGTACCTATGGGAGGAGTTTTTTGACTACTGTTCGGGATCTATTGATCATGGGCTAGCAGGATACCACGTTTTCTGTTATGTTTATTGGATGCCAGATGAATTTGTGTAGAAGTTATTTTCATTCTCGGCCTGTTTGATTAATGTTTTTTTACCAACCTACTATTTCTCAGGGTAAATTACTAACAAGTTTTTATAGTTAACGTTCCAAAGACCAGAAAGACCTACTGTAAAGGTAAAGAGTGCAGAAAGCACACCCAACACAAGGTTACTCAGTACAAGGCTGGTAAAGCTTCCTTATTCGCTCAAGGTAAGAGACGTTACGACCGTAAACAAAGTGGTTATGGTGGTCAAACCAAACAAATTTTCCACAAGAAAGCTAAGACTACCAAGAAGGTTGTTTTGCGTTTAGAATGTGTTAAATGTAAGTACAAGGCTCAATTACCATTGAAGAGATGTAAGCATTTCGAATTAGGTGGTGACAAGAAACAAAAGGGTGCTGCTTTACAATTTTAAGTTTGTTTATGAATAGTTCTATATTTTTTCAATAAATAAATTCCTACTTATATTAATAACTGTTAACGACTCTTGAAACATTTTTGTAGTTACCCCTGAAAAATTGAATTTTTAAACAATCCATTGAGCTTTTTTCTTTTGCAAAAACCTCAAATGTCTAACCATATGTAATCAAAGCAGATATCAATAGTAGCAGGTCTGTAATGTCTTGTACCTATTCTGAGGAATTTCTTACAATGATTGTGATAAAGTATTTGGCTTCAATGTATAAAGACCAGGAGAAAGTAAAACAGCACTAAGAATTTTAGTGTTACACTAAGAAAAAATGAAGTAAATCAAACGGCACATCAGCGGAAAAAAACATGATTTATAGTGGATGGAAAAAAAACATCAATAGAATAGGAAAAATTCCACCAATAGCATCTTCTTAACTTCACTTTATTCAACCTATTATTGATGAATTATTCAGTACTATTACTCCAGAGATTGTGCCCCATGAAGATACTAAATTATTAAATTACTGGCTAAAATAATACTCAATTACTATCATACTCTATATTGAAATGCCGTTCAACAATTTTTTCAGACAAGTGTCTCACAGCACAAACCAAAACCTGCAACAACAACAACAACAGCAACAACAACAGCAACAGCAACAACAGCAGCAGCAGCAGCAGCAGCAGCAGCAAAAACAACAACAACAGCAACGTCAATTTCAGCCAACAAAACAGATCATCAACCAACAACCAAAGAGAATATCATATTTGAATATAAACAAATTCAATAAGAATAGTAGCAATAACTCCTCCCCTACGATAAATGAATTTCAGCAGAAAGCTGTTCAAAATAACCAGGAGAACAACAGTTCACAAAAAGTCTTGAGTCCAACATCAAATTATCATATTAGCAGTCCAAACAACAATGATGGAAAGTTTGCTGGTGAAGTTTCTACAAACGGGGATATTGTAATGTCTTCTGATGACAAAAATGTAAAGTCTATGGTGCCCGTTGCAGCTGAAGTTCAGTTCACTCGAAAACCAGAATTATTCCCCAAGGAATCTCAGCAGAAAGCTGCAGCTACTCTGCTTAAAATTGAAAATTTTTATCATCAGTCAGTGACTCACGCAATTGATCGTAACAAGAGAAGATTGAAATTAGAACGCGAATTGGTTTCAGAGGGCAGTGAGGAACGGAAAACTAGAGCAAAATTAATGTTGAAACAAAAAGAATCACAGTTCATTAGACTTAGAAGAACAAGACTTTCATTAGATGATTTCAAATCCATAAAAGTTATAGGAAAAGGTGCATTTGGTGAAGTTAGATTGGTTCAGAAGCTTGACAATGGGAAAGTTTTTGCTATGAAGACTTTGATAAAACTGGAAATGTCAAAAAGAGATCAATTGGCTCATGTAAAGGCTGAAAGAGATGTTTTGGCCGGAGCAGACTCTGAATGGGTTGTCTCTTTGTTCTATTCTTTCCAAGATTCTGACTTTTTATACTTGATCATGGAGTTCTTACCTGGTGGAGATTTGATGACTATGTTAATCAAATGGCAAGTTTTCACCGAAGACATTACCAGATTTTATATCGCCGAATGTGTATTGGCTATAGAGGCTATTCATAAACTTGGGTTTATTCACAGAGATATTAAGCCTGACAATATTTTGATAGATATTGACGGTCATATCAAATTGAGTGATTTTGGATTGGCCACAGGATTTCACAAGACCCATGATTCCAACTATTACAGAAAGCTTTTAGGTAAAGAGCCAATAAATAAGAAGAAATATAGTCATCAAAGAACAGTGTCATCAGTGGGAATTGATGGTGACCAACAAGAGATTCATTTGACCATTAATAATAGAGACAAAATTCAAACGTGGAGAAAAAACAGAAGGCTAATGGCATATTCTACTGTAGGTACTCCTGATTACATTGCTCCCGAAATCTTTATTCATCAGGGATATGGCCAAGAATGTGACTGGTGGTCTTTGGGTGCTATTATGTATGAATGTCTAGTGGGTTGGCCTCCATTTGCTAGTGATACTCCACAAGAGACATATAGAAAGATTCTAAACTGGAGAGAATCTTTAGAGATTCCCGAAGAAGTACATTTAACATATGAAAGTGAGTCTTTGATGAGACAATTATTGACAAGCTCAGAACAGAGGCTAGGTAAAAATGGTGCCTATGAGATCAAGCAGCACCCATTTTTCAGAGGTGTTGATTGGGGTACCATTAGAAATGTTCGTGCTCCATTCATTCCTAAATTGAGTAGTATCACTGATACCAGATTTTTCCCAACTGATGAATTGGAAAACGTTCCAGACACATTGCCTACAGTCTCCTCTACAACACATACAAGCGATGTGAAGAACGAGTTACCATTCATTGGCTACACGTATTCTAAATTCGATTATTTAACAAAGAAGTTTTAAGTTGTTTTTCTTAGTCAGTTGCCTTATCCTCAGCATTTCTGTTGACATGTATTTGCAACTTTATATACATAGTATTCGTTTTTTTTAATTATTTCGAGGATAACAGGTTACTCATTATTTTTATGAATACGTTTATAGAATATTGGCTTGAAATAAAAGCGGATCTGTATCTGTCTGACGCATAGCGTTTGATCTGTCCAAAACTGTTACAGCTACAATTAGATTCCAGAAGGTTTAAAAGAACTAATAATAATAAAAAAAAACAGAACTTAAGGTAAATTACTAAAGGATTTACCACAACTGATTCCCAGTGTATCAATTACGAATATCAACAGCAGGCGCCCAGCAACGTGGCTATTATTCTACTCTACGCATCAAGATTCTCAAGATAAAAAAAGAATTGATTTCTCCCAAATCTGTTTTAATAGGAACCTAAATGGCGATAATTGATGTTGAGGAAAGAAAAAGAATATTATGAATAATCTAAGATTGAAGAAAGAAGAGTAACGAGAATTTATTATTGAAATATATATATTTTTTTTTTTTTTTTTTTCCCAGCTTTGAATATTTTTAATTATTTTTTCTTGAAAGTGTTGGCAAGATGCCACAGCCGGGTAAATACATAGTAGTATTTTTTCGAATTAAATGTAACAGCATTAGAAGGTAAGTATACTAAGTATATTAACCATATTAACCTGTCTTAAGTGATTATAAATGAGAAATAGACTTTTAATTATGAAGCCAACCTCAGAAATGAATTCAAAGTTAAGCTTCAGAAAATTTTCTCGTGGATCTTCATTATAAATTTCATTTTACCCATATTTTCAAAAAGAATTTGAGGACAATTTGAATTCGACAAAAATCTTATAAAAACAATTACAGATTTGAACGTAACCTATCGTTTTGGCTTCTTGAATTCCTTTTTTTTCTTTTTTTCTTTTGATTCGAATAACTATGTTTTACGCCTAAAATGTTTCCAGCAGGTACTTCAATTTATGGTTGCAAAAAGAAAACGAGAAGCTAGCGGTGTTAGTTTTCGGAGTATCATACTCTTGCATATTTGCATTTTTCTTGTTAAATTGAAGAAACGAAGAACATAGAGACACATCATTGGTGGACGCTTTAGCGCAGCCAAATGAGTAAGGTTCTTACAAAAGGTACATATGTTCCATATCAAAACCAATGAGGAAAGGGAGAATGTTTGCATTCATGTAAAATAGACCCTGATTTATCTTTACTAATCTTTTTTTAAAACAGGGATATTGTTTAATTGTTGATCAAGAACAAGGATTCAACTATGTAGGGCGTCTGAAAGTTCTATTTTCAAATTTCCTTTTTTCGAATTAATAATTTTAACTACATTAAGCTTTATCTAGGGCTCTATGCGAGTGCCAAAAACATAGATTCATCTCTTAGACTCCAGGTGTTTATATTCTTTGGAAATGTTTGTTGTTGTGACCTTTTAGATTTCTTTTTTTATTACCTACCAAGGAAACTTTGCTGGTGACCTGCATATTTGTAATAACAACGCCTCTAATACCATATTTTGGGGTGCTAGATTTTTTTCGAGTCAGAATTTCAACATGCATGAAAAAAGAAATTGTATCATACTATACCTATTTTAAACATAGCATTCCAGAGGCTTGAATACTTAGATACGGCATCTAAAAAAAAACACTAATAATGAATTCTGATGAAATTTAGCACACTATTTTTTTCCAGAAAAGTAAGACAACTATAGCTGTAGAAGGTATTTATTATATAGAATATCCGGTCGAGAATATGAGTTTTTGGGATTGTATAACAATTCCGTTTAGCTGATTTTTATTAATTTCTTTCTTGGTCTTTCTATTTAAAACAAACTTCATATCCTGCGAGAATAAATTAATCGCATCCCCGTTTGTAATATATAATCATTAACCGAAAAACTCCCAGTTTTTATATCATATCTTATTGATTATTCCATCAAAATTTAATAATATAATATCAAGAAGAACAAGTCTCCTCAAAGAAGTATATAAGAATGATACTTTTCAGCATAATCTGCACCTTGTTATTGGTCCACTCAGCAGCAGCAAGTTTTGCAAGCACATGTGACCCTTTGAAATCAACCTGTGAACCTGATACTGCTTTAGGAAAATCTATCTATTTGGATTTTAAGAGTGAGAGTAGTTACTTTTCTCCATATGCATGCGCCTCAGATATCTCTTATTCCGATAAAGGTTTACAAACTGTTTGGAAAACATTCGGTGACAGTCCAAGTTTGAGATCCAACTTTTATATTATGTACGGTAAAATGGAAATCAAGGCAAAGACTTCTCTTGGTGTTGGATTGATTTCCACCATGTTTTTACAATCTGACGATGGTGATGAAATTGATTTCGAATGGGTTTCTACTTTTAAAAATAAGGTCCAAACTAACTACTTTGGAAAGGGTGTTACTGGTGGTTACGATAGAGGTACTACTGTTGATTTAAGCTTTGATACTACAGCCGATTATCACACTTATGCTATTGAATGGAAAGAAGATGAAACTATCTGGTATATTGACGGTAAATCTGTTAGAAGTTTACAAAAATCATCTGTGAAAAACGATGGAGAACATGATTATCCACAATCGCCAATGAGAATATTCCTCGGTTTATGGGCAGGTGGTGACCCATCAAATGCTGCAAGTACCATTGAATGGGCCGGTGGTAAAACTTCTACAAGTGGCGCTCCATTTTATTATGATATTGAATACATTAAGGTGAGCGATTATTCCACTGGTTCTCAATACTCATATGCTGATAAGACTGGTAACTCCATTACTGCCAAAGACGGTAAAATCAATGGAAGATCAAACGCTGAATTTGCTAGCAGTGTCTCAAAAGATCAACTCCTGTCTGTTGCATCTAAGTCTACAACCTCTGCAATAGTTTCAATGTCAGGTTTTGTTAACGCTACACAAACCATCTCTGTTTCATTCACTAGTTCCAATACTCTTTCTTCCTCTTTCATAAGTTCCACTGCCTCATCTTCTACCGTTGCCGCAGCAGCAGTCCAAGCTGAAGTTTCCACAAACACCAGCTCCATTTCAGAAGCTACTCTTGCAGGCTCCAGTTCTGACATAATTTCTGGCAGCTCTAACTACAGTTCAAGTACATCTTATGCTGTTTATGGTGCTAGCGATCTCAGCGACGAAACTTCCTCTATCACAGATACCTCTGTATTTGTTGCTTCAATAACCACAACATTGGCAAATGGTGAAACCACCGGTGTTTCATATGGTATCTCCACAGATTCTGACGGTAACCTTGATACATACACCACTGAATATGTTCCATTGACATCCACTCATACCAACTTACATTTTGTTACAATAAAAAGAAGTAACAAGACCGATGGAATTTCTTTTGAAGGTGGCGCCGAATCTACTTTCCAAACTAGATTGTTCTTTTCGTTCATGTTAACTGTTTTTGCTGGAATCATTATCTTTTAACTGTAACCCTTTTTAAAAGGATCTCAAAAATGTTTGACTACATTTTTAACCCTTAATTTCAATTCTTAGAGCAAAATCTGTGATTTTACCTCTGCTCATTTTCTCTTTTAGTTATTTATTTTTGTTTAGCTATTATTTATTTAATATAGTCTATTAGTTCCGATAATCCAATAATTGTAGGAATCTATATATCTGTTTGAATTGATGATTTACATTGTGATTTATAGATTTAATTATTTCAACTTTTTCGTTAAAACACGCGCATGTTAAAAAAAGAAATTCTAAACTCTAAAAAAAAAAAGAAAACAAATATTGACAAAAATTAAACAAGAAGAACAAAAAAGTTTAAGTCATTTGAAATTACATTTCATTAGTCGCTAATAAATACACAAGACTTTTCCGAATACTGTAACTTCAGGGATAAGGAAAATTGCAGAAAAAGTGAATTGCTTTCTTCATATTGTCAATATTAGTGAGCTATAATGTCAGATCTCAAATTGCACCAAGATTATTCTTTCAGAAAAGTGGAAGAAAACGATTTTGAACAAGTTGTTTCCACTTTGAGTGTTCTTACCAAAGTTGGTGATCTTTCGAAAGAAAAATTTGCTAAAACTATTGAGTACTTGAATAAGCATCCAGATATATACAACACTTGCGTTATTGTCAATAAAGCTGGTAAAGTTGTCGCAATTGGATCTATTATTATTGAGCAAAAAATAATTCATGAGTGTGGTAAAGTTGGCCATATTGAGGATATAGCTGTGAATAAGGATGAGCAAGGTAAGAAATTAGGCTACCATTTGATACAACATTTGACCAACATAGGAAAAGAAAGCGGTTGTTACAAAGTTATTTTAGATTGTGCTGAAAAGAACATCAAGTTTTACGAAAAGTGTGGTTATAAATATGAAGGTGTTGAAATGGCAATCCGATTTTAACAAAAAACATTTTGCGATTTGCATTCTAGTCACAATAGAGTCACTTCTATAGTATATAATAATAGATCTTCATCTTTTTTTCTTTTTGGCGGTACCTTTTTTTTTGCCAAATAGCTTTCTGCTTTTGATGATGCTCTTGATTATTTCTCCGTATTTTTCTGATTCAGTCCAGGAATATATCAGCCAAAATGAGCTATACATAAAATGTAGAAAAGCCCAACAATAGATTGCTACAAAATTATAAAAACAGCAAACGTAATTAGAAATTAGTAAATAGCAATATGTTAGCATACAATGTTACGAGAAATACTCCAATCTATCAAGGAGCTGGATATTCTATTCCTTAAAGTCCACGATGTCTTGAAAAAGTTTCGACCCAGATGGAGCAGAGTTTTTTCGATTGCTGTTTTGTAATATCTCCAATAGCAGAGGTAGGTATCATTCTATGGTACATTTTTGAACATTTCTGGAAAACAGTAACGACGAAAAGTCCACGAGATTGTATGAAAGTTAACCACGACTATATTTTATCTAAAACCTCAATACTCAATACGGTATTTCCTCGAATTACTGATGATCCAAGCTGCACTTTATTGTTCGGTAGATTTTTACCAGTAGCTATTATTAACACAGTGTTTTCCAAAGTTAAATTCAAAAACATATCGTATCCACGCAAGGTTCCAATGATGCATCTTGAACCATTCAACTTGATAGATAGATTTTTATCCATATACTGAAAAAATAAAAATGTTAGTAATCCCAGAAAGAATAAAACAAACAATCTATTTTATAATATGCCAAATTGAATGCAGCGATTCAATTCCAAATACTTACATTTTTTAATTCTGTAGAGGATACCATTCTTGCTACTGTCTTATCCGTCCTTAATGACTTCAACTAATCTATGTTTCTCCTGATTCCCCAAATTCTATTAGATCTCCAAGTTGGTGTACTCGAATAATTGATCGCATCTATGTGTTTTCGCGATGCCAACTATTAGTCTATTGATGTTGTTATACAAATGATATATAGTATCAGTATTATACATGAAAAAAAAAAAAAAAATGAAAACCAAAGAATTAATATGCTTAATCGATGCATATATTATTAGCAACCTATCAATCGCTCCTGACCATCTCGAGGATAACCTAATCTAACATTCTATGAAACCTACAAGTGGGTAATTACGAGTAATCACAGTTTTTAGGCTTAAGTATTTGGTTGACAAAAGCTTTATATTCTATATATCGAATACTGTATCTACGTAAGATTTGAGGCCTTTGAATACACCATATCGCTTGATCAACTGCTCTATGATCTTATCATCTTTCTCAATGAAAGAAACTCCATGATTATTATTACTATTATATAAAACACTTGTAATAATTGATCTCGGCTCGTTAATTTTTGAAATAGGGACATCTTCGAATGATATAAGCCATGTGAGATCCAAGCAAGAACCATCTTCTCCTTCGAGTTTCAATTCTTTAAGGTTAGGAAATAACAATCCCATCGATTTAAATGCAGTGTATTTATCTTGACTCACGGTTAACTTTTCCGTGGGCAATATTTCGAATGTTTGACAGTTTTGTTCAAACGATAATTCAGGATCTGCATCCATCGTCCGTAAGTAATCACCTAGTATGTCTAGTGAATTTTTCAATGTCTTAGTGAATGGCATGAACGATTTAATTTTAGCAATTATGGAAACCCATTGAACTTTGTTGATAAATGACTTATAATGATAAGCAAGCAGTAAAAAATAAAATGTTCTTTTCATGTGTAAAAGAGAATAATAGTTAAGTTTTTGGAGCAAATCTGTGAAATTATATATAAGAGGCATTTCAATGGATTTTTTTGGAAAATAATAGTCTATCACATATGAGAGCTCTGATTCACATACATGGCTGATAAAAAATTTACCAATCAATGCAAACGAGTCTAGCAGTAAATTGTTTGAGGTTTTTAAAGAAAACTCAAAAGAAAAATTGTCAAAAAATGAAACTTTGAAATTTAGTGAGTTTTCTGTATCTGTATGTGTTTTGGAAATACTCAAAAATGGAGTGAATTTGGTAAGGATTTTGGCCAGTAAGTCGGTAAAGGTGACAGGAAGCACACTGAATTCTGAATGATGTGGCTCAGCCGATTTTTTGTCATCGCTCTCTAAGAAAATTAGATCTTGAACATTTGGTAGTTTGTATTCAAGTAGCATAGAGATCAATTCATTATCCATAAGACTTAATGGCGTATCATTATCGGATATTGCTGCTGGATCAATATTTTTCAAAAACTTATTGATCACTAATAGTCTTTCTTTTTTTTCTATGATTTTGCGAAACCTGGGATTGTTGAGCAATTTATCAGGATATTCAGATATCTGTGATAAATCTCCTCGATTTTTAGGACCTTTGTTTCTGATGACATTGGCTCTGGGTATATTTGCTAGATCAAGAGATGAATTCGAATCATCTAAGCTGTTGGAGTCTGATTCAATATCATTGATATCAATGAATTTAGAATTATCATTACTACTGTCACTTTTTGTCTCTGAAGGCATCTCTATATCGTGAGTAAATTCTTATTGATTATATCAAAATCTAAAGCTATCAAGATTTATCCAGATTCACTTGGGATCATTAATCCCCTTTGATAAAAATATGGTTAATATAAACATTTGATGTATCGTAAGATCGAGGTGCGCATAAATTGTTTCTTGACAATGTGTGCATTCTTATTTTTCTTCAATATCACTATAATTTCTTATTTGTAATGAAGTTGCATACAATTTTTCTAATGTATACTTCAAATTTCAGATCGATTGACCACATTTTGAATAAGAAGTATGAACAGTCCTTTCAAGAAGCATCATTTGAAGTAACTAAGTGTAGCTGGAACTAAACTAAAAAAAGATATATAAGTAACTTTGGTGGAAAGAAAATAAAGCAGTGATGTCAATTAACGATGATTATATGGAAGATTTGTCAAACGATGTCTGTCCAATATGTAAGACAGATAAATATTTAAATTCCAATATGGTGTTTCTCATAAACACTGAGTGCTACCACAAAATGTGTGATTCATGTGTGGATCGTATTTTCTCATTGGGTCCTACCAAATGCCCATACCCTCAATGTGATAAGATATTGAGAAAGCTGAAATTCAAAACGCAAATATTTGAGGATATAACCGTTGAAAAAGAGATTGATATAAGAAAAAAAATATTCAAAATATTCAATAAACTGCAAAGCGAATTTAAAAGTTTAGATGAATATAACACTTACATAGAAAAAATAGAAGAGTTAATATATAACCTACTACACAAGGTCAACTTGAAAGAAACCAATGACTACATAGAGCAATATCAGAAACAGAACTCAAAATTGATTCGTCAGAACAATATTAATCTAGCTAGAAATCATGAGCTATTCTTGAAGAAAGAGTTGGAGAAAGATCAGTTAAATTTAAAGAAAAAAGAGGCAGCAAGAAGGTTGATCAAGGACCTTATGCAGGAAGAGAAAATGGCCAAACTACAGATCACAAATGGATTACTAAATTCGTCAATGGAGAGTGAGATGGTAGTGCAGACGGTGAAGAGAAATTTATTGAAGCAAACCTCTGCCAGAAGAAAAAAATTCATGGAGGAAACCAGATTGTTGAATGAGCAATTAATGGACGCTATAGAAGAAGAAGAGTATATATTAGATGGAACTAGAAAGCCTACGAGCAGGAGAGCCAAATTTTTGCTCCAGCAGAAAAAATTACAGCAGTTGTCACCATTTACTCCATTCAATGGAGACCATACACACATTTTTGACGATATACAAGAAGATTACCAATATTTTGATCTAGATTGTCTCTCCAAAATTGCTGACGACGAGTCCTTTTTGGCGGGGGGTGTCAGACCTGCTGTGGTTGTTCAGTACGGTGTTTTTGAGTCGCTTATGGGGTTAAACTGTATAATAGAGGAAGAGAAAGCCAGCAGTGCTGCTTGAAGGATTTGTTTTTCTGTGAGTGTGCTAAATTCAAAAAAACAAAAAAAAAAAACAAATACAGGTATTCCTTGCTACGAGAATTGATATTTACACTAGTGGTTGTTAATTTGTATAGAGAAATAACTGAATAATTGCTTGTTTTTATTTTTGTGGATGATTGTAATTTTTTCGGCTTGTGGTGCTGTCAGGTTTTTCGCATGTTTTTTTTTCTCAATTTAGACTTGATGTGCTTTTAATGTCAATTATTGGAATATGTCATTGTTGCCAGCATGGTCTATGACAAGTATTATGCGGTACATCTAAATTGGTAACAATTCTTAAATATCTAAAAAGATGTTGAATTATGTAGCCATATTGGACAACCTTAAGAAAATTATGGCGGTTATTGCCAGCTTAGCTTAGTGGTAAAGCGCAGCACTTGTAATGCTGAGATCCATGGTTCAATCCCGTGAGTTGGCTTTAATTTTTTTTTTTTTTTTTTTTCTAATTTTTTCTTTCTCTCCATTTGTTCAGTTTTGTAAGCAGTGATTTTCAAAAGTTTTGTCCGTTTGCTGGTAATAAGCTTGATCTCTGATCTGAATTGTAGATGATTGACTAGGGCGAAGGCTATTCTCAGATTCAATGTGTAGATGTAGAGCTGCAAAACACCGTGATGTTAGGATGTATGTGGGAAATAATGTTTTTCATACTCGTGATGAGTAGATAAAGCTGGAAAAATTGTTTTTGGAAATCGAAAAATTTTTATTGGCTCAGAATGCTCGAATCGCGAAGACCATGTTAAATGTGAATATTTTCCCCCAATAATTTTTTTTCTCTCTCTGTTTATGATGTTCCGGCTTACTCTAAGTAAATTTTTTTTTTTAGAGAATTTTTTTATCCAATACAATGAAAAAAAATTGTAAACCACACACAGAGAAAAAAAAACTATAATATACAGAGAAAAGAAAAAATACACCAATTGGTGCTGAGAAGGTTAATACAGACTATTCTGTAGCACACTTACTTACTTCTGAAGACCGTTTCCTTACACTTCTATTACTAGTAGTCTATAAAGATCTTTCATTATCATTTGGGGATTTGAAATATCACTAGATTAAGATTAATTTAATAGGTTTCAAAATGTTTTCTTCATTCAAATCTACTTCCTCTAAGCTTTTTACCGTATGTTTACGACCTGGCGAATCGTGGGATTGAACTTGGGATTTTGAGCGGGTGTTCGTGTTTCTGGAGGAATCAGAGAGTCTGGGATTATCTGTTTGTTTCCCCCAAAAGATAACGGACACACATTTGGTTGGGAAAACCGCGGGCTGGGCTTGTTAAAACGATGTTTTGTCTTTTTTTCGACCAACCAGCAGAGTGGACCCATTCAGACCTGGCGTGGCCTGGATGGTCTATTTCCCTGTTAGATCGTCCAGAAAGCATGATCGGGGTTTTCCAATAAAGTACCAACTAGAAATAATAGGAAAGTGAACAGCACGACCAGCCCATATCGAATTTTCAGAAGATGTTATGGTGCTTGTGTTTAATGATAAATTGGCTTGATTATCGTCAAATTCCCAGGGCTCCGAAATTGTGTTCCTCTGATCTGGTAGTTTTCGATTCAATGTCCGAATCTTGTGAGATCCTACTCCGATTATTCAAAGGGATATCAATAAAAAGTAACACTCTTTGTTGAAAATTCAACTAATCGTGTCAGCTTCTCACGGTGATCGAAATTGTTTTCGCTAGAACAAACCGTTCTTGAACCACTGTGATTTTTTCTACTAGAACTGAGCACCCCTGTCAAAAATTTAAACCCAATCCTTGATTTTAACAATACTAGCAAAATTGATATTCAACGATTCGCAAATTCTGTTTGTTTTTCTCTTTTTTCAAAGAAAGAGAAACCTATGGACGAAAGTTTACTAACATTTTTTATTTATAGACCAACACCAAGAGATTCTTGAACGGTGCTGTTGCTGCTACAGGTTTGAGTGCTTCATACTTGTTATGGGCTGACTCTCAATTTGCTGATGCTTTGACTGCTGCTGAACACGGTTTGCATCCTCCAGCATATGGCTGGTCTCATAACGGTATGTTTGAAACCTTTGACCATGCTTCCATCAGAAGAGGTTTCCATGTCTACCGTGAAGTCTGTGCTGCTTGTCACTCTTTGGACAGAGTTGCATGGAGAACTCTTATTGGTGTTTCCCACACCAATGCCGAAATCAAAGAAATGTGTGAACAATTCGAATATGATGATGAACCAGATGACCAAGGTAACCCAAGAAAGAGACCAGGTAAGTTGGCTGACTACATTCCAGGTCCATACGCCAACGAACAAGCTGCCAGAGCTGCTAACCAAGGTGCTTTACCACCAGATTTATCTTTAATTGTCAAGGCTAGACACGGTGCTTGTGATTACATTTTCTCCTTATTAACTGGTTACCCAGAAGAACCACCTGCCGGTGTTGTCTTACCAGTTGGTGCCAACTATAACCCATACTTCCCAGGTGGATCTATTGCTATGGGTAGAGTCTTATTCGATGACTTGGTTGAATATGAAGATGGTACCAAGGCCACAACCTCTCAAATGGCTAAGGACGTTACCACTTTCTTGAACTGGGCTGCTGAACCAGAACACGATGACAGAAAGAAGGCTGGTTTGAAAGCCTTGATCGTTCTTTCCTCTTTATACTTGATATCTGTCTGGGTTAAGAAATTCAAATGGACTCCAATTAAGAACAGAAAGATTGTTTACAACCCACCAAAGAAATAAGCTAGATCTTTAGTAGCTAAATATCATTTTGATCCTCGTAACTTTTATCGAAGGGATGAGCGATCTTCAATAATAAAGAGCAATGACGTTGACAAAATAAAAGAAAAAGAAGCAGGCTCAGAACTGAAAAAAAAGATATAAACAGACCAGCATAATAATAACTATTGATGGGACACCACAATAAGGAGCTATATCTCCTGAATCAAAGAATTATAGAAGTAAGTGAATTCTTTTTTTCTCTTTATATTCTGTTTTACGAAAAAAAATAATACAACAATATTGGGGGGATTTTTTTTTCTTCAAGATCAAAACCACAAAAATAAAAGTCAAAAAATGCAAAAAAGAGACATATACAAAATCTATCTCACACACGTTCCTATTTTTATATCATTCATATTCTATCTTTTTGTTCATAGAATGGATATCTTTTGCACAACGCTCACATGTTTCTAAGGATTTTTTGATTCATTGTATCCATATCGTTGTAGTTGTAGCTGCGCATGATTATTAGGGCAAAACTAGATATGTTCGAGAACACTAATAGGCTGGTTGAAAACATTTTATATATATTGTTTTTGAATATATTCGATTAATAAATATACACATCATATTGAAAATTAATTACATTTTCAAACCCAGGTTTTCGCTGTAAGGTTATCCAACAGCTTGATACTTGATTTTCGGTTTTCCACAGTTCGTGTGTGTTTTCAAAGGTCTACGCAGTGCATAGTATGTTCTGAACTCTATACTGTGCTTCAACAAGTACTGTAGTTTCCTAATATTAGATAAAGATTTCAGATACCTATTTATGTGTTATAGCGCATAAATACCTATAGCAATGCACAGATCACATTGTTAGAATATTGTGGATATTAGCTGCATAAATGTGCAAGTCAGATAATGCTTTGATTTTTTTTTTTTTTTTCTTTTGAGCACCTTCGTGGCTCTTTGCTTGATTTTGAGATTAAGAAAGTACGAAAATTTTTTTTAAATAAAGAATCGTCAGTGTAGAGATTTATCAAGCATATGTGATGAAAAGTTGATAGCTTGCAGTCAATTCTCTAAAGGAAGACAACCAAAAGCTATAAAAGACCTCAAATAAGAGACTAAGAATATCGTATATACTTATATGGATATCAGAAAGCTCTGCGAATGAAAAAATTATAGGCTTTTTTTTTGTTTGTTTGTTTGTTTTAAAAAGATTAAATTACCAGTGAATATAAATACAATTCTAAGTTAAATATTAATAATTATGTCAGGATTGCAACGCCGTCGTGTTAAAAATGCCACAGCCGTGTCATCGGAGTCCAGTCCTATGCAATCCCCAACAATTCCAATTGATTCAGAGCATCGTGTTGCGTTTGATCCAGACGATTTAAGACATAAAGACGACCATGCTCCTTTGTTGACATTGATGGAGGAGGTTTTGCTCATGGGGATCAAAGATAAAGAGGGATATTTGTCGTTCTGGAATGACAATATATCGTATGCGTTACGAGGCTGTATCATTTTAGAACTAGCCTTCAGAAATAAGATCAGAATGGTCCAAGACCCCGCAAGAAAGAGATTTGAATTGAGCGAAAGATTAATTGAGGTTGTAGACGACAGTTTAACGGGAGAGACTTTGCTAGACGAAACCTTGAAACTTATGAAGAATGACCCATCTCATTTGAGCGTTTCTAACTGGATTGACTTGCTCAGCGGAGAGACTTGGAACTTGATGAAGATTAACTATCAATTGAAACAAGTCAGAGAAAGATTAGCAAAAGGTTTGGTTGACAAGGGAGTCTTGAGAACTGAACGTAAAAATTTTTTGCTATTCGATATGGCTACGCATCCAGTAGCTGATATGAATAGCAAGGAACCAATAAAAAAGAGAATTTTAATGTTGTTGACTAACAGAACAGTTAGCTTACAGTCATTCGCCAATAATAAATATTTCAATACAGATGCTGTCTCTTATAAGTGGCTCAGATCTATTGCCTTGGTTTGTGGTTGTTACGCTGCCAATGTTTTGGAGAACGTTCTTGTGAATTTAAATTACGATCAAAGAGATAACGCTTTTGCAAGGGCCGATGAATTGTTGAATGAATACTCAGAATATCCATTTTTAATGCAAAATAGCAACGTGAGTAGCGGATCAAATTTGGCAGAAGAAGTCAACAAAGAAATCGAGGAAATGGGAAGTAAGGAGTTACAATTGGAGGTAATTGCTGCCGTTTTGAATGTTTTCTCAAAAATGGATTCTATAATGTAATATGATTTTTCAATTAGCATACTTTGATTTGGCATAAAGGGGTCGGAATTTTTTAGAATCTTAATTTATTATCCCCACTCGAACTGTATAGTTATTGCTCTCACAATAATTATATTAAAATCAGTTTTCATTTCTTTTTCTTTTTTATATCACTTCCAACTTGGTTTTATTTAAAAATAAATTATAGAAGAATACTTCCAATTTTTCATACTTTTATCATTAGTGACTATTTTGTAAATTTCGCTTTCACATTCTTAATTATAACGTTTGTTCGAATGGTGACTAAAGACTCAGTTGACAATTAAGTAATTTGAAATTTGTCATAACATTTATTGTAACACAGAATGTATCGCGTTATTTATGCATTTTGATTTAAAAAATTCAACATTAAAACCAAACGAAAAAAAAAAATACTTAACTCTGATTTATAATTAATTCATTGAAATAGAACAATAGTTATTAAACTATTTGTATAAATATAGTGCGATAAAGAATATTCTTTCAGAATTATTGACTAAGGATAAATCTGGTGTTTTCATAGTACTTCTCAGTCCTTGATGTTTCGCGAGTTATCAGCTATATTCTGTCCGATGTCTAGCCTGTTAGCAAGACCGCTTACCCAAGTGCAATCTCATAAATTAATTGCTCGCTCATATTCTTCGAAAAAGTCTGCATCCTCAACAAGGTGGCTAAACAGGGCAAATAATGACATTTTTTCGAGAAAAGCAAAAGAATTGAATATGAGATCAAGAGCGGGCTTCAAGCTTGAGGAAATAAATAAAAAGTTTCATATTTTTTCTAAGAATGATCAGAAAAAAAAGAAATCCACAAAAGATAGTGTAGCAAGTAGAAAAAACGGTCAGAATATTGTTGATCTAGGATTTGCTCCAGGTGCTTGGTCACAGGTTGCCTCAAGATTATCTTCACCTGAATCAAGAATATTAGGAGTAGATATTCTACCATGCAGACCTCCAGAAGGTGTTCTGCTGTTACAAGCAAATATTCTTAGTAGAAAAACTCATGACTTGATAAGGGAATTTTTCGTCAGAAATAATGAGATAATGAAAAATTTGAGAAACCGCAGTGAGATAACGAAAAAGGTCGTAACTGAATCAGACACTCATCTGATCGTCGCAGAGTCCGAACCAATTTCAAGTGATAATGATTTGATCAAAATAAAAACAGATCCTGATGCGACTGAATTCAAAAAGGAGATCAATAATCATGATATTGAAACATCAAGTGATGGAGCAGTAGATGAGAACATAGAACCATCAACTGAAAAAATTTCGTTAGATCAAAACACTGAACCTCTGTCTGCGCAAACTGATAAGTTTGTCGTCGATATAGTTCTTAGCGATATGTATGAACCTTTCCCTCAAGTTACTGGATTTTGGAACAACACAACTAATACAGCTTATTATAGGATGTCAAATACAACGGGTTTGAAAGCCAAAGATCATATGCTGAGCATGGATCTTTGTGAAGCGGGTTTAATTTTATGCTTGGAATTGTTGAAACCTGGTGGAACATATGTCTGCAAGTTTTTCAGTGGAAAAGAAGATATACTACTTGAGCATCATTTAAAAAGAACATTTGAGAGAGTTGTAAGGTATAAACCAGGTTCTTCAAGATCTGAGTCAACAGAAGCATACTTTGTGTGTATGGATAAAAGGCACAATGTTACTATAGAAAAAGTTTATCATCACGATTAAATTTTACACTCAATTTTTATTATTCATCGTTATGTATTTATGTATACTATGTGTATTTGTAAATATTCTCAAGATTCAAAGATACTCTAGAATAGATTAAGTCATGTTTTTGCTTATTTGAGGTAAATTTCATACGCAAAAGGCTGTCATTATTAGATCAGTAGCCGAAATGTGTGTGTGACAAAAAAAAAAAAGTAAATATAGAAAACTAATTCATTAGGGCTATTTAATAGTTTATAAAAGTGAATCATTCTTATTAATCGACTTTAACGTATTGTCATATAACACATGTCTTAGATTAAAAAAATTTAACCAATATGGGTGTACATAAGCTTTGGAATATTGTTGAAAAAGCTGGTAAACCAATTAGGTTGGAAACTCTTCAAAATAAGAAATTAGCAATTGATGCACTGATCTGGGTTTACCAGTTTTTAAAGGCAGTTCGTAATGCTCAAGGTGAAAACTTGAAAAATTCCCATATTGTTGGATTTTTCAGAAGAATAATAAAGCTTCTATATTTTGGGATTTTGCCTGTGTTCGTTTTTGATGGGGGAGCCCCATATTTGAAAATAAATACCATTAAAAAGAGACGAGAGCAACGCGAGGGTCAACGCACCAATGCCAAAGCTACAGCTCAGCGACTTCTATTTCTACAAATGAACAAACTGAAAGAAGGTAGCGACTCTTCTACAAGTATAGACAAAAAAGTTAAAGAAATGATGAATGATTCCAATTCCAGTAATCAGAGATTTAGAAAAGAAGATGAATATCACTTACCAACATTGAATAGTTTATATTATATGGAATCAGATAAAAGAGTTTTACCCAAAGAGAAATATGACTCATATATCCAGTCTTTGAAACTTAATAACATCGAGAATGTTGATTTAGATAATGTTGATCCAAATTCTGAAGAATTCAATGCTTTGCCATTAGAACATCAATATAAACTCTTGCATACTTTAAGAGTACGTTCAAGACTTAGAATGGGATATCTGAAAGAGCAGTTGCAGGAACTTTTTCCAAATTCTTTAGATTTTTCTAAGTTTCAGATTCAAATGGTGACCAAAAGAAATTTCCTCACGCAAAAACTATTGAATGTTGTTGGGCTAGATGAAAATTTACCCAATGTGGCAATTGGCAGAATGAATAATGAAATGGAAAAAGCTTATACACTACAAAGAATGAAGAATGGTTGGGAACTATCTTTGGGTGAACCAAAGGAAGGATCTTCTTTAGAAAATGCAATAGATATCACAAAAGATTCTGACATCCCGAGTGAAAATTCTAAATCACCAACCAAAAAAAGAAAAAGGGAAGAAGATAGCGAAGTAAGTTGCTCTGATGACGATTTTGATGATTGGGAAGACGTAGAGATCGAGCTGAAAAAGCCAAAGGAAAATTTTTCATTGAATTCGTTACCTTTACCCCCAGCTAATTTTTCAACAGGAGGAAATTCTTTTTTATCATCAAATAGCCGTTCAGGAACGAACGGTGTTAATTATGAAGCCAAATATGAAGCAGAGTTGCAAAAGGCGTTGAAAGTTTCCGATTCTGACGCGCAAAATTTCGATGAAAGTTTGAGACAGGCTAGAAATATTTCAAAAGCCGTCTACGATAAGAGTAATGATGCTCAATATAAGACTGATCTAAAAAAGGCAATTGAAGCCTCTAAAAGAGACTTGGACAGAATTAGGGAAGAAAATGAGATGTTTTTAGAGGAAGATATATTTAAAATTGAAAATAGTAAATTGCTTCCTGAAAATCCAAATGAGATTCATAACAAAATAAGTGTGGTTCCTCAGAAGTTCAGCTTAAATTTTAATGAGTCTATTTTCGCGAAGAAGCTGAAAGATGAAGTCGATACACTGATACTGGCAAACACCATAAGATCAAACTCAGAGAGTGATACCGACATAAAAGAAAAGGTTAAAGAAATTCCATCTTGGTTTGATAACTCTAAAAATCTTCCTGAAAACAACCATATAGAGTCTGTACATTCTGGAAATCAATTCTTGAATAAAGATAGACAGATTTCCATGGAATTGGAAGTAAAAGAACTGCAGAAGAAAAATCAGGATGTAATTGTCGAGAACTTTCATTATGAAGAAGATGGAAAATATTACAGGGAGGACGACTCTGCTATTGATAAGGAAGCTTTAGAGGATCAACAAATAATGGTTTTGAATAGCGATTCAGACGCAGAGGTCGAGATAGTTGATAAATCAAACTTGCCAAGGGAATTACCTCGAACTACTGTTGATGAAACTAACGTAATGAAATATAAAGGAGCAGAAATACATACTCCCGCTACAAGTGAGGAAGATAAAGATATATCAGCGGAAGTGAAAGATAAAGACCAAAAAAAGGAAGTCAAAGGTGTCATGCTGGAATCAAATATTGAAAACGAAAAATCTGAAAAGAAAAGTCAGATCAAATATTATGATTTCAATGAAGATGAAGAAGAAGAATTAATTGAGTCATTATCCAAAGAAGCTGAAGTGCACTCAGATTTTACAACAAATCTCAAAGAACAATATCAACCAATAACAAAAATGCCAACGCCGATTATTCCTGATCAATTCAATCCGACTAAAAATTATATTGATTATACTAAGAGCATTGAAGAGTTGGAACAAAAAAAGAAGCAGCAAATGAGAGATTCGGACGAAGTAACCGACATTATGATTGAAGAAGTCAAAGAGCTACTCACTTGCTTTGGAATCCCATATATTGTATCACCAATGGAAGCAGAGGCACAATGTGCAGTTCTTTTAAAATTGAAACTTGTTGACGGCATAGTTACAGATGATTCTGATTGCTTTTTGTTCGGAGGTAGTTGTGTATATAGACACTTATTTGTTGAGAAGAAATTTGCAGAACTTTACCAGATGGATGCTATTCAAGAAAAATGTGATTTGAATAGAGAGGATCTAATCAGTTTAGCATATCTTTTGGGAAGTGATTATACTGAGGGATTAAAAGGTATAGGCCCTGTGAATGCAATGAAAATTTTGAAGATTTTTGGTGGCAATCTTTCAAAATTCAAAGACTGGTTCAATAGTACAACAGAGGATCAAAAGTTTTACAATCAATTAAATGGAAGTGTAAAGGAGAGACTGGCGGCTGAAAACTTCTTGAAATCCTTGAAGAAAAGGTTGATTAAAAGTGAGATATCGATGGATGATAATTTTCCAAGCACAGAAGTGAAGAATGCTTATTTATACCCGGAAGTGGATGACGATGAAACTCAATTTGTTTGGGGAGCGCCAGACCTCGATATGTTAAGAGACTATTTGCTACTGCATGTTGGCTGGAACAAGCAGAAAGTGGATGAAATTTTAATTCCATTAATGAGACGATACAATTCACCATTCAAAGTAAAGAGAAAATAGAGAATATTTTTACATTTGAGTAATTCTTTTTGATTTATTGTGTTTTGAAATAAATCAAAGATAATTCATTTTGACTATTTTCCAAAATAGAATTGTGTACATATATATAAATGCGGTTAATATAGTAAAAGTTTATCTGTAATTAGAAGCCTCAAAATCTAAAACCTCAATCCATGCTTCACCATTTCTTTGCACTGCAGATATGCACATTTTATCATTAAATTTCACTTGCCACATATTACAGTTTTGTGAATTGTTGAATTTTCGAATCATGTTACCAGTGCGAACATCCCATACGACAAGGTTGGCAGAACCCAGAACTATTCTTTTATTGTTATTTTGAAAGCAAGTCACTGCACCATCATGGCCCTTAAGAGTATGCTTGCAAACTCCTGAAACCGGATCCCATATACGCACAGTAGAATCCGCTGCAGCTGTAACAAGATAATCTTCACTTAGCTGGATTAATCCAACTAGAGACTCGTGCTCTTCCAAAGACATCAAAAACTGACCGGTGTATAAATCCCAGACATTAACTGTAGCATCCAAAGATCCACTGAGCACTCTTTGTCTGTATGGATCAATAGCAGTAGTATAGACTTTTGAGGAATGCCCGGACAATATGTGAACACATGAGAGGGTTTCCAAATCCCAAACGCGAACACTTGAATCGTAAGATCCAGAGACAATATGTCTTCCATACACTGATATCGATCTTACAGAATCGGTATGGCCTCGAAGGGTTCCAATGAAAAATTCATTGTTCGTGTTTAAAGTCTCAGTTTGCAAAGAAGGATCATCAATATCAACTGAATTAGGATGACGGCAATCTGGTAAGTCATATTTCTTATTAATAAGTGGATCATTCACCATAGACAAATCCCAGAGGTTCAAATTAAAATCTCTAGAACCAGACACAAGAACAGGTCTTTTAGGATACATAATCTTCTTACCAAACTCATCGTATCCAATTAATTTTGGTTCAATAATATCTAGACATCTAACAGTGGATGTGTGACCTTTCAAAATATAAATACATTTTCCCGTGGTAAGATTCCATAATCTGAGTGTTTTGTCTGTAGAGGCTGTAATCAATGTGTTACCTATATATTTGAGACCCCAAACACCACCTTCATGACCTGATAAGTGTAAAAGTTTTCGGCCAGTTTTGGTATCAAAGACGTTAATTATTTGATCATCTGCACCTGTAACTATTCTTTCTTGATCGAATTGCAAGCATGTTATTACGTTTTCGCCATGTGCTTTAAGACAGATCTTTCGTGGATTGAATCTAGGATCATTCCAGTTCTTTTCTATGAGGAAATATTTTTTGTAAATCAATTTATAAATACAGGGCTTGAAGCACTGCATTGAAAGGGTATGTTTGACATCTATTGATTTGTTAATTGGAGAATAAAATCTCTGAGGTACTTGATAGTATTTTTCTATCAAAGAGTCTTGATATTCAAGCTCCGTTTGTATTACAGATTGATCTGTTATTAGCTCATCCTTGAGTAATAACTTAATCCAAAGAAAGTCTTGCTTATTGACAGTCAATGCCCAATTTTTGCAGACCAATTGTGCGTTCAACAAGGACTTGAAATCAAGGAACGAGAAAACAATTTTGTTGATCTCATGGGGGAGATTGGAAATAATATCAAATCTAAGAGACTGTGATATGTGCTCTGTTATTGTTGATAGAAAAGATCTATCTGAACATTGAAGAAGTTTATAGATAAGTAATGAGCGCAGATTACTGCTCATATTTTTGCTAAGTTGACTTATTAAATCTGCGTTATTGCGAATCAGCGATCTATTGTTCAACAATATTTTTAAAATATCACTATCTGACTGAATAAGTTCCAGTTGCTCATCGGGATTATTAACGAAAGGAGAGGTAGGCAATACTGCAGGAAGGTAACCTGGCAGATGAGTAGGAGAGGCAGATGGAGAAGGTAGCGGATACGTTGCTGAGGTAGTATCTATGACTGTATTAGCAGTGTTAACATTGGTAGACTCCTCATTAATAGTTGCTATTGATACACTATTTGTTTTATTGGTATTGATTACGAATTTTCCAGAAATAGGTATAGAGTTTTGACCATGCTGAGCGACACTAGGATTCACCGCAGGACTAGAACACTTTTCTGAGATCATTTCAGCGGCCTGCGCGTTGAACAGATATTCTGATGGGCTTTTTGTTGCCAGAAGTGGGTCATCAGATGTATATGTGATCTCTTTTAGATTCTGGGGAGCAAAGTTAGAGGCATCGCTCAACAATCTTCTTTTTTTAGGCCGAAGATAATTCTGCAGCACCTGGGTTCTTTTGTTGTTGGTTGTGCCGTCTTCTTGAGAATTATTATTGATGCTACTACTGTCAAAGGGGTCTGCTGGACACTCTTCGGGTGTATATGTGGGATTGGGAGAACAAGTTAGCTTGTGATGGGAAATTGAAGAGACAGGAACATGTGGAGGATCTGCGACATCGAATATATAGGGGACGGACAGGTGAAGAAGCGGATACTGTGGAGGAAGCAGGCTGTGGAAGGAAATCTTAGAATTATCTGTGCTCTCGGGCACGACCTCAACAAGCTCGTTGTCGCTGGAAGACATTTTGGGGGAGAAACGTCTGGGTTGCAGCAAATCAATGTCAAAGAGGATGTGGGATCTCAGTAGCAGAAGCTGCAGAGAAACTTAGTGTGCCTGAAAACCACCCTGGAATATATTTTTCTCCAAAGTAGAGAGAAACAAAATAGAGAGAAAGGCAAAGGCTGTCGATGTTGCTGGTGGTCATCCAGAAGATGGACTTTTTGTTGATTTCACTATATTAATGTATGTATATACCACAGTATATAGATGTAAATATCAGAGAGAAAAAAATTAGATAGGGGGGGTCAGCAGACACCAGGGAAACTACATCAAAAGGGCTACAAACCTTTGTTTGATCGAATCCACACACTTTTGCATTTATACAATGGCGAGTCTGGACATTGATACATTATTACACCAGACTCAATTTTTTCCTATACGGTATTTCCGGAACTTATTTCCTACCGGTACGGCTACAAAATCATTGGGTATCCACGTGATGAATATACCGGTACCGGTGTGTCCGGAAACCAGAAAAACAGTTGAAAAAAATGTGGGCAAACAAAGAAAACCCTTTTAGTTTGGCTCAAACAAAAAAAGATCCTCTCAGTTTGGTCCAAACAACTCAGTTCATGTATGCGGAGTTAGGGTTGAGTATACATTCATGTGAAAAAAAATATGACACCTATTGGCAGTCTACATGACAATCATGCAAAAGTAAGGAAGTGCGAAAAAGTTTCGAACATCTAGATAAACAGCTAAATAATCATCTAGATGTACAGATATTTGTTTGTAAGACAGCCAAGAAAAGGAAACAATCAAAAACAGAAAACCACAAAAAAGACCGTTGCTATTTGAGGTTTTTGCACTGTAGTATATTTTTGAGTTTTGAGTAACCGGTTATAGTGTATTTCTTTTTTTTTTTTTAATATTTTCTAGCTTTTTTTTTCTATTACTTTTTTTAGTTTATTTTTATTTTTTTTGACAAGAATACCTAACAATAAAATAGAGGATACTCAACGGTTGCTAACAGCTTTTTTTCTTTTTTTTTTTTTTCTGTCGGCAGCATCTAGCAGAAAGTAGCCTAGATTAGACCGGGCCAACGGCTGGAAATTTTAAAATATAAAATAACACACAAGTAAACGATAACAGTATTATCTATTATTTTTTGAACCAATATCCTATTCATTTCTGGCTACCAATGGACATTTACCGGTGGAATCCAAGTTAATTCAACCAGAATATATCAGTTTTGTTCTTTGATATCCTGTTAACTGATTACCGTTTATTTATTGCCGTTCACTGATCACCCGTTTACTTAGTACCACGTATCGTGCAATAGCAGCAAATATCCCAAGAAAAAATAAGAACTGCTGTCTCCATCTTGTGTCAATCTTGTGTCCACTTTGTATTCATCTTGTGTCCAAATCTGAACTCCCTGAGCAAATATCGAGCTACCTCGCGAGACCTACCGCAACATTCCTCTTTTTGAAATCGTTTCTCACTCTCTCGCATGTCCAAAGAGTCCTCCTCCTCAGTGTCGTCCGACTCGTCCACGGCTTCCAACAACACCACCTTGGACAAGCAGATTAAGAACTTGTTAACATCCTGTTTGCCCAATATAGAGTCTCCTAAGCTCCATCGCCATTTCAAAAAGGCCATATCCTTGTCTCCCTCCACATTTTCTTCCTCCTCCACCACGTTTTCTCTGCCAGGTACCAGCATAGGCATAACCACAAGTTCTTCCAGCTCCTCCCGCTCATTTTCAAAATTCCATTCCAAAAAATCTGCTACTTTCAACTCAGTCTCAGGTGTTCCCATCGAAAAACTCATATTGCCCTTAAGCGACTATAATGCCCATGATTCTAACAATGATGAAAAACTCGTTCTGTCTACACTTACCTCTACTAATTCGTGGTCTGCCGAGTCTGCAAGCTCTCCTAGAAAGCTCATGTTGTCTTCCAGTCTATCAGACTCTTCACCCTCCTCAGCAGAAAAACTCACCAAGCTTCGTCAATTGATGCATAAGCAAAAAATCGGGGTCTATATAGTTCCTTCCACTGACGAACATCAATCTGAATATACCTCGTCTACTGACCAAAGACGAGAATGGATATCCGGATTCAAAGGAAGTGCGAGGCATCGCTATTATTTCGCAAAATAATGCTGCTCTTTCTACAGATTCCCGCTATTTCTTAGAAGCAGAAAAGTCTCTCGACCCAAAATATTGGTCTTTACTCAAACAAAATGTGAAAGGTCATAAAACTTGGAAACAATTCGCCCTTGATGAAGCTACTGCAGACGTTGATTTTAAAAGTATTGCTATAGATGCAAAGTTGATCAATTTAAATGATGGTTTGGAAATACAACAAGCATGTAGCTCCCGTGGATTAAGGTTCATACCAATGTTTGATAATAACTTAATTGACAAAATTTGGGAAAATAGACCTTCTTTATCAGATTCCAAAGTTATTCAATTAAATGATCGATTAACCGGGAAATCGTCAACAACGAAGATCAATCAAATTAGAAAAGAATTGCAAAAAGAAAGTTCCGATGGGATCATAATAAGTAATTTAGATGAAATAGCATGGATTTTAAATTTAAGAAATGAATTCCCTGGTGGCGATTTCGAATTTACTCCTGTTTTTTTCTCGTATCTAATAATTACTTTAAATTCCATACATTTCTATATTCATAAATTCAAGTTGACTTCCTCTATTGGAAAATATCTTGAATCTTTGGATCCTAATTTCATCATTAAATCATACGCTGATTTTTGGATCGATATAGATTTAATGTCTCAGAATCTAGATAAAACATTCTTAATCTCTAAAAACATCTCGTTAGGATTAGTTTTGAAATTAAATGTGCTCAATCATAGATTTAGTGATTTTGTTGAATTCCAAAAATCCATTAAAACCGAACTAGAAATTAAGTATATGAAACTTTCTCAGTTAAAAGATGCTATTGCTATCATTCGTTACTTATCATGGCTAGAAGAAAAACTAACTGTTAACAAAATGGTTATTAATGAGTATCAAGGTGCCTTCAAACTTCATTATTATAGATCTTTGATGCGAAACTTCAATGCTGAGAGTTTCCAAACGATTTCTGCATCTGGAGCTAATGCTGCCTCAAATCATTATGAGCCAACCGCGGAGAATAATTCATTAATTGATCCAAAAAAAATATATCTCCTCGACTCTGGTGCTCAATACTTTGGTGAAGGTACAACGGATATTACAAGAACTATCCATTTCGGGTCAGGGAACCATGGTCCGTCTAAATTTGAAAAAACTGCTTACACTTCTGTTCTTAAGCTGCATATTGCGATTGCTTCTGCCAAGTTTCCCAAACTGACAGATGCTGTAACATTGGATGGAATTGCAAGACTACCTTTATGGAAAGCTGGTCTAGACTATCGACATGGAACAGGACATGGTGTAGGCAGTTATTTGTCAGTTCATGAGGGCCCAAATTATTTTGGTAGAAAAGGTGTTTTATTCTATCCTGGACAGGTTACTTCAATAGAACCTGGTTATTACCAGGATTATAAATTTGGAGTTAGATTAGAATCAGAGGTCAAGGTCATAAATTGTACCACCAAGGATCTCAATGATGATCCATTCTTAAAATTTGAATATTTGACTTTAGTCCCGTTCTGCAATAATTTAATCGATTGGAGTTTGTTGAATGATGAGGAAATTTTCTGGTTAAAATCATACAATAAACACCTAAGAAAAACTTTAATTCCTTATTTGATGAAATTTAACGATGTGAGAGCCAGTAAATGGTTGTTCAAAGAAACTGAGAAAATTTTTGAGTAAAAAGCTTGACTTAATTTTGCTTCATTTCGTTCATTGTATTTCATTTTCAGGTTTTAAAGCTCCATTTATTCATTTTACAATTCGATTTCAATAAATGAGATCATCTCTTTGTTTGATTCCTATTTTTGGACTATCTTTTTCATATAATTTATATTCGTTTATTTACCACAATTCTTCCAATAAATTGAGGCATGCTGCTATTTATATTCAAAAATCAAATGATCATAAAACGTAGATCGGCAAAATACTAAAAAAAAAAATAGAATCATGTAGCTTAATTGGCAACACAAATTAATACTTCAGCTGTCAAAGCTTCTTATATTATCAAGCATGTCACCTGCTAGAGTACCTTCGTCACGTAAGTTACTTGGATTTCTGTTAACACCAACCCTTGATGGGTCAATGCTATCATCAGCATATAAAGCTGATTCTGAATCTGATCCCGGCAATTCAGCCGTTGTTGCTTCAATTCCACTCGAAGTATCTCTTAAGGGATCGAAGCCTGTGCTCGTGGCTTTGCAATAAAGTCTATGCAATCTTTTGAACAAAGGAACCTGCCAATGAATACCTGGAAGAATTTCCAAATTAATTAAAATGCAAATTAGATAACCTTGAATACTAGGAACTATGGAGGAGATTCCATCACTAATAAATAGTTGAAAGCATAGAGCATAAAGAAAAGTTTTGTCTGAGAGTAAAATTCGAGTACCTAATCTTCCTGGTAAAATCCCAGATAGCTGCCACTGGTATACCACGGGTATTTTTATGTTATAGTCGCATAAAAGAGCTCCAATCAAGCAAAATGGACCTGTTGAATAATCCAAATACTGTATCACATTGAGTTTTTCCAATAGATACAACTTGAATAGCAAATTACTCATGGTTACAAATACCGCATTGTAAAAATAAACCAATATCAAGTTTGAGAGAAATCTCACTGGCGACTTGTGTCTCTCCAAGCATCTGAAATAATATAGGAGTATAGTACTTAGCATGACCTGCAGTTCGTTCAGGAACGATAGACCATTTATTAATATTCGATAATACTGATGCCATTCATATATGTGCGGATTGAACTTCAAATTCAAATAGTATTTTATGTCAACCAACGAAAGTATTACTGGAATTGTAACATTTGAAATTATCAAGCATGAAGTTACGGGGAGATGTTTGAGCCCTTTGGGTAGGCCAACTGACATGCTTTGCTTATTTGGTTTCAATGAGTTGAAATAATAACTTTGAAAAGGGAAACAAAAAAAGCAGCAAGTTTTATGTTCTCTATCCTTATTGTGTATTCACAACTGGTGAATAATAATACCTGTCCAAATCTTAAAGCTTATGTTGACAGTTACCTGCTGAAGATGATAAAGCTGATATTATAACCATTTTTGCTAATTTAGAACCGACTGTCTAGTCATGTGAAATATCCGTATCACCGTACCTGTTAATGACTCGATGATTAAAAAGAAAAAAAAATTTTTAAACCTCTGTAGAGCTACGACACCCTATCTAATCTTGTATACCAAAGATGGCTCACCTCAATAAAGGGTTAACCACATACCAGGCAATAATAGCAGCACTAATTTGATCCATATTTCATTGTTTTTGAATCAGGATTAACAGATATTGAGGATACCATTGCAATTTGTGAAACTTTTGTGGGGGTTTTTTTTTTTTGAGAATTGCATACATTTGAGATTCAATACAGATAATAACTGACATCATGGCGACCAACTCGATCAAATTAATTTCCAGTGACATTCATAGAAACTTGGCTAATAAGGTTGCTGCCAGTCTTGGTATCCAGTTATGTAAAGTAGATATCAAGAGAGAGTCAAGTGGTGAAGTTTTATTCTCGATTGCAGAATCCGTCAGAGACGAAGATGTGTACATCATTTCCCAGATAAGTTCTGGTGATGTAAATGATCGCTTGGTGGAGTTGTTGATCATGATCAACGCATGTAGAACTGCGAGTGCTAGAACCATAACTGCGGTGATTCCAAATTTTCCATACGCAAGACAGGATAGAAAAGACAAAAGTAGAGCTCCAATAAGTGCCAAGTTAGTCGCCGATATGTTGACTACCGCAGGTGTGAATCACATAATCACTATGGATTTACATGCTGCTCAGATTCAAGGTTTTTTTGATGTTCCTGCTGATAACTTGTACGCTGAGCCAAGTGTTCTCAGATACATTAAAGAAAACATCGATTATAAGAACTCTATTTTAGTTTCTCCAGATGCTGGTGGTGCAAAGAGAGCTGCTTCTTTAGCTGATCGTTTGAACACAAATTTTGCTTTAATCCATAAAGAAAGAGCTGTTGCAAACGAAGTGAGCAGAATGTTGTTAGTTGGAGATGTCACCGGTAAAGTTTGTATAATTGTGGATGATATGGCTGATACATGTGGGACATTGGCTAAAGCTGCCGAAATTTTGCTAGAACATAATGCCAAGGAAGTTATTGCGATCGTAACTCACGGAATCCTATCTGGAAATGCTCTTAAGAATATCAATAATAGTAAATTGACAAAGGTTGTTTGCACAAATACTGTTCCTTTCGAAGAAAAAAAATTGGCTTGTCCAAAATTGGACACCATTGATATTTCAGGTGTTTTAGCTGAAGCTATCAGAAGATTACATAATGGTGAGAGTGTTTCATATTTGTTTAAACACGCTCCATTGTAGTTAAATTATTAGCGATGTCATATATGTCTTCAAATAACTCCTTCATAGGCATTTTTTTTCTTTACAACAATCATCATAACTTATAAGTAAATATATTTTTATAAATCAATATATTCCAATCCAATGCTAAATTATTCAATTCAAAGTTCGAAGAAACTTCACTCGAAATTTTTCAAGTCTGTCTGCTGGTAAACAGATCTTTCAACAACTAGTTGCTACAGCACTTTTGTTGAGTTCAATTTCAAAAAAAAAAACTATTATAATTTATCAAGGCAAAATAAGAAATCAAACAGATATTAGATAAAAAGATAAAATTAAATTTAAATTAAAGTTATTGGGATAGAAACAGAAGGGAATATACAAAACAAACGATTTTCAAAAAAAAAATAAAACTAAAATAAATAAATATAAATATAAGCATAAGTATAGATATCTATATATAGACATTCAATGATAAAAGGGGTACTCAATAATAAAAACGATATTCAAATATCATCATTATCAGCTCAAGCTGCTGGAAAAAATTTGTGGAATTGAAAAGTATGGGGAAGTCAAACGAAATGAATTTCTTGTTCAAAATTTCATTTGTCTAGAAAATATGAAACTATCGATTTCCTAAAAAACAATTATTGCTGGATCTCGATTATAACCCATGTAAATCATTAAGCTCAAGCGCAATAAAAAGTAATATAGTGTATAGATCTATTGAAATTCAATATTATCATTTTCTCTTGAAAAAATCAAACATTTTCTTACCAACAGATTCATTTGCTTCATTCACTGAAGGCATTCTTCCTCTACCAACAATACCGTTACTGGAGTCATACATCGTATCGAAATGTGATGCCGAAATTCCTTTGGATGGGATGTTGTACGCACTGACACTTCTAACATGGCCAGATCTTCGTCCTGATGTGGGAGGTACAACGTTAGACACCATTATTTCAGGATCAACTCCAGAATTGTGATTATGACCGGAAAAATAGGAGCCAAAAAGACTGAATCTCTTTTTTTCAGGTTTCAAAAAGCTTGAACCATCACTATTCTTGGAATATTTAACCTCTTTGGTGCCAAGTTGAGGCAGTGGTGGCCTACCATTAGTAATGATATCAATATCTTTATTGTTACCTGAATCATCGAAATCCATCTCGGTTCCGTCATCCTTGGCAAATACTGTCATATCATTCTCTGTTTGAAAACTACTATTCACGGAACTATGATTGAGAATATTATGCATTGTACTACTACTCGTTATTCTGTTACCAGCAACAGGCGACGTTCTTTTGGTTGAAATATTATTAGATTTATTCATATCATTTGTTGATGCACTTACTGGAATTGCAGTATTTGAATTACTGATATAGCCATTAACATTTGATCCATTAACCATAGAGCGCTTTTGCAAATTAATATTATTGGTGATCTTCTGAAGTGGTTCTAGCTTTAAAACTTGCGGAGTAGTCACTACGTTAGCCTTGTTAGTGGAAGGCGCTGATGATTCATCAGAAATTTTAGACTTGTTTGGATTTATTGAGACATATTGCATTAAACTTTCAAAATCTTCCTCCTCTTGTATTGCAGGTGCCTCCACTTTTCTAGAATTACTGTTTGGAATCAGAGGTTTAGCATTACTAACATTTTCATTGTCATTACTACTAATCGAGATGGAATTTTTCAAGAAATCAAAATCGGCAGCCAATGGGCCTTCTGGAAGCAGCCCTGGATGGTAAGAAGATGGTCTTGGACGATGTGCATTAGATGGCAAAGATTTACCACTGTTACTGGAAACTTGACGCGCACGAATTTTTGTGCTTTGATTAAGTTTTTCCAGTTCTTCTGACTCTTCAGAAAGAGCCACCGTATTTTTTTGCTTAGAAGAAGGAGGTGAAGATGGTGCAACAACATTAGAATATGCGCTAGTTGAATTGAAAATATTTGATGAACTATTATTCATAGCTGTGGCGACCTGGTAGGAAGAATAAGGTCTTGAAGTTGGGTGTTTCTGAGTTCTCAAATTGATTGGATTGCCTGTAGAAGATGTATTTGGGGGATAGTTCATAATTCCTAGAGAGGTAGTAGAAGGTTCAACCATGGAATATCTTTTGCTTGTGAATTGTTGTTCATCAATAACGGTTGCAGTAGACACACTTGTTTGATCACTAGCGATGGGCTTCAACGGTGCGATTCTAGCATCATGTGGAGTAGCATCATTATTACTAAAGCTAGAGCTGGCAACTTTTCTTCTATCTGAAGCATTAACCAAATGAGAATTCGTTGAATCAATCATCTTTTTCGATCTCATGTGCTCATTTCCCTTGTCATCTAAAATAGCCAGCTCATTAGAATATCTAGATAGCATAGCATTGCGATCCCATTCGGCAGCTGAAATTGACAAGAAATTAAAGTGAGGAGCAAGCCAGGAGTGTTGACAAACTTGTTTCAATGTGTATCTATATTTTGGTTCCGGAACCAAAATATTACGCAACAAATTTCTCGGAAGGGGTTGAACATACTCTGGGAAAGTCAACTCAGTTGTGCTGATGTAATTATATAGTTTGGAAATGTTAGAGCCTTCTGGGTTGTCTGGGTCATCGTCAAATGGTAAGTAACCGGCTAACATTGCATATAAGATGACACCACAAGACCAGACATCTACTTTTCGAGCCTCGTATGGTTCATGTTTCAAAACTAATTCAGGAGCTGCGTAACAAGGAGAGCCACAAGAAGTTTTCATTAATTCACTTTCGCTGAAACTATTTACGAACCCAAAATCACTGATTATAATGTTTTTATGCTTATCTAAAAGCAAATTTTCCAACTTTAAATCACGATGAACGATCTTTTTTGAATGCATATATTGAACTCCGCTTACTAATTGAGCAAATAACTTCAGAGCTAACGAGTCTTTCAAATGCTTATGATTGTAGATGTAGTCAAATAATTCACCACCACTGGCATAATCCAACACAATTCCGACATATTTATCATTCTGCAAGACTTCTTCTAATCTAACAATATTTGGATGAGACAATTTTTTGAGAGCATTAATTTCTCTATGAACTTTACACTCTCTTTCAGAACCTTTAGGAATGGAATCTCTTTTAATTAATTTGATGGCGACCTGACTAGGCATTTTACCGTCTTTTCGCCAGCCTAGCTTGACTTTTCCAAATTCACCTTCACCTAATGTGGAACCCAAAACATAGGCCCCGAACCTGACTTCCCTGTGAGCTCTTCTGATAATGCCTGCTGGCTTTTGTTGAGAATGTGTTGCAGATGATGCCATGATCAACAAATTAATAATAGGAATGAATGAATAAAGGCAAAAGAGCGACTAAATTTATAATTTCTGCTGGACAAATGAAACAAAGTAATTTTTTTTTTGTTGGCAGCAGATGCTTTAGAAAAGCGTAACTTGAGATACAATATTTGTTAAAGAATGGTAAATAAAGGATCTCTGCAGCAGAATATACAACACGCTTTTGTTGTTTTATCTAAAACTATAGATATTAGAGAGGAAAGAAAAACAAGAAGCACGTTTTCAAAACTATATGCTTTCAAGTATGATTTTCAAGATTTTGAGATGGAATAAATAGTAGATATCTGTCGTGTTTTCTAGGGAAAGCGAGAACCTTAATGCAACCACAATAAATTGACCTTATACTTTTCTAAAATACAGATCCGAAACTGAAAATATGCAACCAAATACGTTTCCAAGGACGCTTGTTCGACCGAACAAAAAGAAACTAGTCCAACACAAGCAAAATATAAAAGATATGTTTGTAAAAGCTGTTGTACTGTTACTATCTCTGTCCGTACCAAAACAGAATAATTAACAATATATCACCAATGCAAATTTTCAGGGTATAAAATTCATCAAGACACCAATTTTAGGGGTATCTGTGTAAATGAATATATCTGAAATCTGGCCTCTTCAAGTCAGCTGAATATATTGCAGAGATAGTAGTTGATGCTTGGCTCTGTTGATGCTATTAGTTTAGGTGTTAGTTAGGTATCAAGTATTTGGTATAAATTAATAGCTTTCCAAAAAATATCGTACTGTTTTTAAAGAAAGATAATAGCTGTCTCCATTTATTCTGCAAACAAAACGAGAAAAAAAAAGTGCTTTTCATACGCTGGCTACTATTTTTCTAAGCCAAAAGTTACTGAAAAAAACTTGTACACACAGTATACTCTTAAAGCGCTTCAATTTCAAGTAAAAAAATATTTCAGCATGCATGTAAATCTATAATTACAACGCAAACTTCAATTTAAACTTTCTAGAGGATTGATAAAATGCTACACTATAAATAAACCTGAAGGTGGTTCTTTGTAGGCGTAATAATTATGGTGATGACAAGTTAAAGAAAGTGGTTATTCTTGGGGGACAAAAAAGAAAAAGAAAAAAAAAGCAAAACATCATTAAATTTCAAAAAGACTAACTCAGAATGAAGAAATTTCGAGAACTATCAGCTAACCGCTATGATTCATGCAATCAACAACTAATAGATCCTCTGCCAAGGCCACACTGTACCAGGGATAACTGGCCATTGTATCGCACCACTTGACCTTGGAAACCAGCAATTGGATAGGGTAAATGATAGGTTTTTGAGGTGTGATATAGGGCTCATCCGACCGCATGAAGAGAATATTATCACGCTTTATATCTATCTCAGAGCAATTTTCATCTTTCAGTAGTTGTTTCTTATACTTTGCTGCAGTGGCGGCAGCCTCAGAGCTGAAAGTCTTGGTGTCCCTCAAATTCACGGAACTGTTGATCTTGTAACCTTTTAATTTGGCATTGTATTCAAACTTCAAGGGACTTATTTGATACTGCCGTAGAAATCCTGTGTCCAAAACTGTCTTTTTGGAGAGCTTTTTTTTGCGAAAATACTCACATATATAATTTTTTATTATAACCTCACCATTGCTAGATCCACTGATTAAAAAAGGATGTAAGTATGAAGCATCCAACGAGAGGGCAGTACTATGCTGTGTATGCTTGACCACCAGGTTCATGACTGCTTTGACATTTCTTGAAGTGTAGCATCGACCTTCGTTTATATTTCCATATATCACACAGTTTATGAATGGTAAATACTCGAAAAAGCTTGTTTCAAACATGAATCTTCGAGTGGGTAAATTTGCTGATGCTTCTGCTATGTCTCTTATCAGGCAAAGCTTGATGGTGTGATCAGCTGATATTGTATGGATCAAAGTATCTTCCAAGTATGAAGACTTTTCACTCTTCGTTGAACGCTCTAGAACTATCCTCCAAATTGCCCCGAAATGTTTTCTAACAAAATAAACGGGACTTTGAGGATTAGAAATATTGAACTCGGATAGATATCCCAGCTGCGTGCCCACTAGCACTCTTTGATCATCTAAGAACTCAAAAGCACTAATAAAGTGTGGCGAAGGCATTTTGATTTCTCTAAGTGGCGTTTGCATTAGCTTGTATTTTCCTTCGCGTTGCATTTCGTCATCGAATTTATGAAACCTTAGAGTTCCATCACCAAATAAAAGTCCAACAACAGTTTTCAACTTGTTGGATCCTTCGATATCTGCTCTAGCATATGCAAACTTAATTTCTTTAATGTGCCCAACTCCTTTGAAAACCCATACTTGATCAACATCTAAGGTTAAAAGCTTGTGATTAAATCTATATATTTTGAGAAAGCTAATGAAATCCTGGTCATAATTTGTATTGAAATTTGATAATTGTTGATCTGTGATTTCATGTTTATGGCTAACCATTCCCAAAAATAGATAATTGAAACATTCATTATACTCAAAGCTTAAATTATTTAACCATTGCATATCTGTAACAACACCATTGAAGTTCAATATTAACTTACTTCTACCTTTTTGATCAAGAAAAAATTCATCTGAATCCAAACTAACCCAGTCTTTTTCCTCATCATATCTGAATTTTAAAGTATTATCAAATTTGTGATAAATATTCTTATACTCGTCTTCTGATAAAATTATGAATGTATCCTTTTCCAGCATCTCTGAATTATTTTGTTTTAAAGATGAAATTGTACATACAGGAAGTCGCTTATGATTAATCTGATAAAATCCTGCCAGATCTTCCTTTATGTCTTCTAATATTTGATTCTTATCTATATGAAACAATAAATTTCTCCATTTCAAATTATTTCGATATAAGTTCAATAGCATTCCTCTGTTATGCCCATACAAAAATTGAACTCTATGCTTTGATTTGATGGCTCCCGCATAAATCTGTGCATTTGTATTGTTGATGATCGAATCAAAAACATTGTGAATGATATCCTCTTCAAAAAACTTTTCAATGTCCAAAACAGCCTTTCCATTTCTACGCTTTTTTGGTTTCACTTCCTTTGTTAACGAAGACTTCGTACTAATTTTGCTTTTATCATTTGCCTTTATCTTTCTCTTTCTCTTTTTCCTGCTGTTAGGCTTTGCCAAAACTTCGGCATCTACTTCACTGTCTGCACTATCTTCTGATTTCTCATCATTTTCATCTCCACCATCCTCCTCTTTATATTCTTCTTCTTCTCCAGATTCAGCATAATACCCCAAATCAGTGGACTTTAAAGCGGCTTCAGCAATCCTTGAAGCATTTCTACGAAGTCTTTGTTTTCTATTTACAGTTATTTCTTCGTGGATATATTCTTCTGCAATGCTGCGATTTGTCTTGATCACCTTTTTACTCAATGATTCATCAGTATTGGAGGTGTCATTTGATGATTTAGAGCCTAATTCTGCAATAACGGATTGAGATTCGACCTTTTTAGAGGAACTAGTGGAATCATCTAAGAGAATTGATTGATAGAAATTCTCTTCTTGCCTACTACTATCATTTAGCTCCAGTATTTTGGCACTTTCAACTTTTTTTTTGAAGTAATTCGTCAAAGTCAGTTGTGTCTTGTTTTTTTCTGAATATTGATCTTTCGCATGAGCATTTTTATTTGATGAATTTATACCTTTATCTCCTGATGAATGCAATGAATTCTTGTTCTGATTTTCTTCTGAATCCAATTCTTTATTGTGAGATCTAGTTTTACGATCAGTAGACAATTCATCCAAAGAAGAAGAGCTCGAGGCATCCATTTTTTCTTTGCTTCTGGATCCAATATTCTGTCCTCGTATGGAAGTCATACTTAAATAACCTGAAGAAATAGGCTTTACCTAGACCTTGCAAATAATAATTATGCTTTCTGGTTCTTGCACATCAATAAACTAATATTAATGGAAGGGTGCAATTGCAAGAAGGCTTTTTTAGTGGTACTGTTATACAGACAGTTCATGATTTAAAAGGAATTGTAAGTTGTTTTTTTTTTTAGTTATGCTTGCTGCATGTTGATAGAAAAAAATTATTAGATTTGTCTACATTAAAATATACAAAGAGATAAGCTATTTAGCCAACATGAGATTATAATACAATACATAACGAATTGAAAAAGTTTAAATATAAATATAATATAACGATCTTGCAGAAGTAAAAGTGATAGCGAATTATTTTACGAACTTTGGGGAAAATGTATAGAGGAAATTTTATCTGATTTCAACCAACTTTGTAGAATTCCTTATAATCTCATTCAAGACTTTTTCTTTTCCTGTGATTGCTTCTCCAATATCTATTCCAAGATTCACTGCAGTATCAACGAGTGAACAAATCACAAAAAAGCCACAAATGAATTCACCAACTCCTGTGGCAAACTTTAAGAAAGATTTGTTTTGAATTTCTGAAGATACTTCGGAACTCAAATTTCCAATTCTTGAACCTTTGACTAAACTATTTGTGCTATTGATACTATTTTCAAGACCGGAAGAAAGATTGGAATTTGTATTAAGGGAGGATGTTGCCATATCAGTATTCCAAAGAGAGGTAACAGAGGCTGTATTCCAAAGAATAATCGATTGATAGTTAGAATCCAATAAAGAAACTGGTTTTAAAGGAGTTAGTGTTGCTGTATTTGTGGATAATAATGAAGTTATTATGGAACTAGAGGATAAATCAGATGTAATTGTTCCATATGAATAGTTGTCATCATCATAGTCACCAAATTGTTCGGGGTCAAAGTCATCCTCTAATTTCTTATTGATCTCACTGTCATCACTTTCTTGTGTGGTTGTCGGTGTAGCTATTGTAATGATCGAAATACTTTCATAAAATTCAGTACCTAAAACGTAGTCAGCTGTATCTAAATACGGATTATATGCCTCAATGAACTGAAACAGATGTACCAAAACATAAATTATCGGTATAATTTTCATTGATTGTCGATTTATTTATTGGGAAGATCTTTTCAGTGATAGCAGGTTGATATTTTTGTTAATGACAATAGGTTCAATTATCAATATAATTCTTGAAAGTACAGAACGATAGTTAAATAGAAACTGGACCGTTTATATTTTCTGGATTTTTTGAATATTATTCTTTTAAATACAATAATTACATCTTAAAAAAAAAAGTCTTAGGTTTCTTGGTTTCTATTTTTAACTTAATTATAGTTTCAAAAATCCATATTCAAAGATCTCAAGATGTATGATTTAGTAATGTAGACATTCAAAAGGTGCGCAGGTAAAAATTAAAGATCATGCATGTTAGCTAAAAAAAACAGTAAATCCAAGCAATACTGTAGAATGGTAAACAAAAAACACTTATAGAGAAACCCCATGAGTAGAAAAGATAGATCTGTCAATTGATATTCTTATCCAGTTTCACAGAGCTGATAATCAACAACTTAACACTTCTCGTCTTTCATTTTTGATTTTTCAAAGATATTTACGTTAGAAAAAACTACTAAGTTTTAAAATAATTCTTCATTAAAAATAAAAAAAAAGAAGCATTCTGCGAAAGCTCATCATTGAAAGTGTAGGCGGTGAAATCTGCACAAACTTTGTAATTTTTTCTACATAACACCGAAGGAATAATTTATTTTATTTCTTGTATATTTACTAGCTGACTGAACTTACTCGATTTGATTCTAGTAATAATAATGATAAAAGCTCCGAGAATCAAAATACGACAGAGATTTATGTATGCATGATAGTTAGAGAGAGAGAGCAAAATGAGAATGTCAGGGAAATTAAACAATATGGGCATATTATTCTTGTAATTTCTTTTGCTTATTGCCCATAAATCGCAAATGGATACCAACTCATGAAAATTCGTAAACTGTTTTACAAAAAGTAATCAAAAAAATCTGATAGCACGCTTACCAGTAATCCACAATTCAGAAGGAGCTATGTCCACGAACCTTATATAGCATTTTTATAACCCATGAAAATGTATTTTCTTTGTTTTACTTATGGGCAGTGATAATTGGATATTAAATAATTTGATCAATTCGGTTAATCTTTCTTCAGGTCAAGTAATGTTCTCCTTTTTTTTTCTTGTTTTTTTTATTGATGTATGTAAAAACTATCCCGTTTGTCAGTTATTGTTATACTAACTCCCCAAATTAACAATTCTATTCAATCTTGATATAGATAAAAATTGGAAGTGACTCGAACTGGCACGAGAAAAAATTTTTAGCACTCCAGAATTCTTTATTTTGATATTACGGAGAATTTCGTTTTGTAATCAGTCTAACCGTTGCCATTTTTATCAACCAGACGAGCTTTTTGATTCGAATATCAAATCAACAGAGGATTTCTGAGGAAAAACATATAAAACAGAAGACTTAAAAATGCGATAACCAATTTAAAGAATATTTGAGGATCTATAATTTACCACCATTTGCTGACTTTTTCCAATTTTCTGAAACCGTTAGTGGCAAAGTTTTCTGGGGCTTCAACGCTATCTGATTGCCCTCTGTAAACACCTGTGAGTCTATAATCTCTTTCCATGAGTTGACGGTCCCAGCTGTCTAAGCCAAATCTGTCCTTTTTGTAGCCGTTTTGCCAGTAGTGAATGGCACTAACGGAACCACCACAGATGGTAAAGAAACCAAACATGATGGTATATGGAATTGCACCCTCCCATGGAAACATCTTTATGTATTTTTTTGTATATTATCGATTATGCTAATTGATTTTAACAATAAATCAGGTCAACAGTCTCCTTTTAGGGTATGTTAGAATAGAAAGCATTTGAATGTTACTGCTGCTAGTAATACTTCTTCTAAGCTGCTTATTCTTACAAAAAGCCAAAAAAAAAAAAAAAAATTTTAACTAGCGTATGGAGGGATTTTGTCTGTTTTATTGTTTGAAGTACTAACAATTTCGAATTTTTTCTGAAGTGATAATAATTTTTGCTAAATGCACCCTTGGTATTATAAAATACTATGTTTTCATTGGATAAAGGTTCTTCAGCCTGATTTCGACTGCTGCTAGTTCTGGTTTAAGAGATTCGAGTTTTAGTTCAAATTGTCTTTTTGATGAACCTCAGATGAGAACTGATTAGTGAAAGAAACTAGTAGTTTTTGGATCTTAGATTTGTGAAAGTGTAGCTCACCCAGAATACAGGCTGAGTATGGATTTAAAGAATTGATCACCTATGAGAAAGTCACGTGCCCAAGGTAGACTCAGAGAAGCCAGTATTCGATGTTTAAGTTTCTGAATCACTGCCAGACCAATCCCAAAACAATTGGAAAATACGATTGTGATGTCTTAGTGTACTCTTGAATGCACACCTTAAAATCCAAAAATACGAAATCACGCATTTAGGACTCTCGCCGAGCTATATGTGAAAGAAATATGAACTGACTTTGATTTTGATATGCACTTCTCTATAGATTTTTATTTTGTCTTTGTAAATAATCATTTTATTGTAGAAGACTGTGTATTTTGTAATTCACAGATTAATATTTCAACTCTGTTTTTATGTAGAAAGTGTAGACTTTTGTGTAGTTCAATGAAAGCTAACATAATTTTAAAAAAAAACATCTTCTGGTTAAATAATTATAAGGTTTAAAGTACGTTTTGTTGATAGTCTTCTAAAATTCAAGACTTGTTGTAAAGGGATATTTGGCTTCTCATTTGATTGGTGACAACAATAAACACTCTCGAGGGCACATTGTCTGAAGAGTGTTCCATACGGTTGGAATTACCAATAAAACACTCAACTCAAGGTCTCGTGCTACGATACTCAATTATTACAAAGAAAAAATGTTTCAACGATCCAAAAATTTATCATTTAAGTGCAATAAAATGTCAAATATCAATAAATTTGCCTATATATTATCTGACTTTCAACAATCACCGAGTATAAAATTGTAATCATACAGCTTCTTGAAGTGAACAACAAGAATACCAGGTAAACAGAAAATTTCTTGATTTTCAGTATCACCACAAATCAAATCAAAAATGTCCGTCACTTGGCAGTCCAGACTGGTCTTGAAATCTCCAAAAGTATACTTTAGTTCTACATTTGACTTTCAGAGCTGAGCCAATATTCTTCAAAAAAAAAATTAAATATTTTTCAACGATAGATTATAGGTTGGACTTTTTTTTAAAATTTTTTTCATATTATTCTCCTGGTAAATTACTGTATACCTGAAAATACATAGGGCTCGATAGGACAATTTCCAATCTACATAGAAGATACTCCAATAGTCGAGCAAATGTATTACCAAAGCCAAAATCGAACTTTATTGATCCATAGTACTGGAAACTGATGGAACAAAATCCATCTACGCCCTAGGTCCTGGTAGTAAAACCGTACACCGCACGCGTGCTGTTTGTCTTCTTCTTTCTTACTAAGTTAAATTTTCCCACGCAATAAATCGCAACAAACAGAAAAACAACCAAAAAAAAAAATATTAAAAACAGCTACTGAAAGCATTTTCTTTGCAATGAAAACCGACAGACAGCCGCCTGAAAGAAGCCTCCAAATATCAAGACAAGCCCTAAAATGTGGGCACTTCTAGGAGTGCAGCTAAAATAACAGTAGAGAGGTAATAAAAAAAAAAAAAGAAAAAGAAAAAGAAAAAAAAAGGGCCACAACAGCCCTCGCTCGGCTTCCCTATTAAGCAGTGAAATATGACTAAAACAGTGACCACCAGCAAAAATCTCTTCTGTAGGATACCAGTAATTTCAATATCATCACATATAATCTATTTAATCAACATTTTCAATAGGAAATAGTCAACAATATATCCAGCCGAAATAGTCTAAAACATATTCAACAGAAACAGTATTGAGTATACAAAGCAAAAGAATTTAAGTCATACAGCGAATAAAGCACAAATATCAAATTTTAGGGACCATCAATATCCGCTCAGTAAACACATATCCCAAAAATCAGCAGTCTCCTTTAAGCAGGTACCTACCACAAACAGTGCTTTTTTAGTATTATTTCAAATCAAAAGTGCTCCTCTATAAGCTGTTTCAACAAGAATCTGCCGAAATACCCTTTATTTGGTCAATTTTCAGTACATTTTTTTTTTTGCTTGAAACAGTCAGGAAGATAGTGTCAAAGAATCGTTTGCGATCCAGGCTCCAATCACTTAGAAATAGATTCATTGTCCAAATAGGCTATTCAGCATTCACAGCGTCATACATACAAAAGTCTACAGCTGAGATTTCAATATAATACACGATAGTGTTGAAAACATAATTATAAACTGTTGTGGATATCTGTCGTTGCAGCCCAGAGAGTTAAAGAGAAAGGAAAAGCAGATCAGCTGCTATTAAGCAAAAAGAAAAGCCACAGTCAATATTCAGCATACTCGTAAAAACTAAAACAGAACAAATAAGAATAAACAATTCCAGAATGGACAACAATAACAAACCCCAGATCTCCAACCTATCCTTCGCTTTGAAGTCTGTTCATCTAAGCAATGAAAATAATGAATCAAATCAAAGCAATTCTGATGATTTCCAGCAGCATCCAGATTTGCTAGCCCCTGATAACCAAATTCCATCAGATTCAAATAACCTCGCTAGTGATCCTCCTCAAATCTCTCGTATATCAAATTTTTTCCAGAATCAACCTACTTCCGGTATAACTCTTTTCTCTCACCGCTCTGCTCCAAACGGTTTCAAAGTAGCCATTATTTTGAGTGAGCTAAATCTTAAATATCGTACAATTTTTTTAGATTTCAATAACGGTGAACAGCGTGCACCAGAATTTGTCGCCATAAATCCAAATGCTCGTGTTCCCGCTATCATCGATCATGATAACAGCAACTTACCTGTATGGGAATCTGGTGCAATTATACTTTACTTGATAGACAAATACATTCTTTCCAATTATTCCAACTCCAACTCATGTTCTCTTTATTCCTCTGACATTGGCTTAAAATCACAAATCCTTTCTTGGTTGTTTTTTCAAACTTCAGGTCATGCTCCGATGATTGGCCAGGCTTTGCATTTTCGTTACTTTCACTCTCAAAGCGTGCCTAGCGCTGTTGAAAGATATACGGACGAAGTTCGTAGAGTCTATGGTGTGGTTGAAATGGCTCTAGCTGAACGTCGAGAAGCACTTATTATGGAATTGGATGTTGATAATGCTGCAAACTACTCTGCAGGTATCACTCCATTATCTCAATCGAAGTTTTTCGATTATCCTGTCTGGCTTGTAGGTGATCACGTAAGTGTCGCAGATTTGAGTTTCGTGCCTTGGAATAATGTTGTTGATCGTATAGGAATCAATATTAAAGTCGAGTTTCCAGAAGTTTATAAATGGACTAAGCATATGATGAGAAGACCAAGTGTCATCAGAGCATTAAGAGGAGAATGATCATCTCTGCTATGTATTGTACGTTTTGCTGATTGCCACTCTTGAAAAATGCTGACACTATTCAAGCCCATTTTTAAGACACGTTGTGAATAAGAGATTCACGCGAATGTTACTTTTTTGATTTATGATAGTTTGTGCTATTACCAGAGTATTCATCATAATGTAGAAGAGCAAGACAAATAAATTGTATTCAGGAAATACAAAAAGTGTATGAGAGGCGTAAAGCAGGCGGAGGATACAAATTCCTTTACGTTTATGATCACTTAATTCTTATTATTTATTCAAGAAGTCAAAAAATAGAAATATCAGTCAAGAGATCAGGATTTATGTGTATTTGTATAGAAGGAATTTCTTACATTTATTTCAGCTCATAGAAGAAATTCCCGTTTGATTGTTTTTAGTATTTAAAACTTTATTTTAATTTGCTTATTTATTTTTATTATGTATTCGAAAGCATTCTTTCTATTTTTTTCATTCTATACTAATTTATTATTGTTCATGTTTATCGTAATCCCACTTTAGAAATATTAAAGAGGAAATATTGAGTTTTATTTGTGGAATAATTCGATGCAGGATTTTTCTTTTCCAAATTGAAACATTGTTTGATTCAAATACTTTAAAGTCTTACTGAATGCTTCTGCAGCTATTATCTCAATGCCTGTATATTTCAGCAAAAAATAGACAATAATAACGATAATTCTCTCTTCTATAGACTTTCTTCTTTAGTTGATGATACTAAACATGCGAACCAGCAAGTAAACAAAACATTTCGTGATAAGGCAAATGCCCGAATATACAAAATGTAATTATTTTGTTTCAATTTTTTAATTTTAATTAATGGTGGCTTTGGATTGCTTCTGTTCAAGTAACCTCTGATTTTCCTGAAGTAGAAATTCACCCAATACTTTCAATGGCTGATCTGGTTGCGTCACGCTGACCATTTTCATTCCTTTCAACAATGAAGGTGTAATTTCTGAATTAATCCACTGCCTCACTGGAGCTCCTCCAATTACTTTGCTAGCATTTAAATCATTTTTAGAAATGCACTGGTTTGCATCATCCACATCTTGCTTAGGCTCAACCAGACTTTGCGAGACGGACTTTTCGTGAATATCATCAGGGGATACGTCGGTGTTTGTTTCGCTTTTAACTGCTACTACTTTCAGGTCAGAATTCATTTCTTTATGCTCAATTGAAGGGCCTATTTGGTCAGCCTTCACCAGCGCTGGTGTTTCTATATTCTCATTTTCAGAAGTAGTTTTCTCAGACATTTCTTTAGACTTGTATTGCAGTTTGTTTGAATTAATCAACAAATGTCTTCAATTCAATTAAAAAAAAATTCTAGCTCTGACTAATCTTATTATATCTAGTTGTGTTAAAAATAAATTAAATTTACTTATTAAACCAAATTACAGATGAGTATTATCAGAAATGGATTAGCATGCGCGTCACTGATTGTGTAAGATGAAAATTCAGTTTAACAGTAAAAGTGGAAAAACACCAAAAAAAAAAAAAAACAAATAGCTACATACATAAAGAGAACAAAAGAAAAAGCTTAACATCTTTCTCGCTAGATATATTCGCAATAACGAGCAGCCTCTACTAACTCCTATGATAGTAAAACCAGATATAAATTTCTATAATTAGGGGTTATTTCTCAGTTTCCGTTGCTCTTCGAAACTGCACAATCAGTAGATTTTGTAAAGCAAATCCAGAATGTGTTCAGATGATCAGCTTAGGATAACTTCAGAACTGAATAGTTATGGATTTGGGTTATGCCATAAGGCTTGGGAATATTTAAAGAGTTTCCTAGTAAGTGAAGATAATGTCCAAGAATCAAGTAGCCAGAATGATAGGACCAAAAATCCTGAACCTAGAATTGTTAGAGTGAGAAATGAACCGGCAAACAATATAAGATTTGCAAAAAACTCATTGAATTCTAGTAGTAATTCCAATATTGAATCTACCAAAAAGCCAGGTATAACTGACGTTAGAAAAAGAAAAAGTGTTTTCAAACTAATTCCTGGGAATCTCAACACAGAATCGAGTGAACTGGCTCGCAACAGAATAAATAAACATGATATCGCTCGCCAAGAAGTCAACAGATTAGTTAACGAAAAAAGTACAAAGAAGTATGGAAAACATCTAAATCTTAAAAGGCAAACATATAGCAAACATAATCAATTCAGAAATTCGAATAAAAGTTCAAACAAGACCAATTTACAATTTTTGAATTTCGGTAATGTTACAAGTTTTGCTCATTCTAATAAAAGCCTTCTAGATGATTCGTATACCAACTTTTACAACAGTAATCGCTCATATAATCATAATCCTCTGAACCTAACGAGCCAGATATACTCAAAAAATAATCGAACTTTCAATAATGTCACTCAATTAGTCATGGCAGCTAATATCACAACAAATAATAATAACAGTCTCATTCATCCAAACAATAGTAATACATCGTACTTACTACCTAACACCAGTGTATTCAATACAAGCGGAATACCTAATTCAAACAGATCCACTATAACTCTCAATGGTACTAATAAGAAATTGTTTCTCAATTCAGCGACTTCAAGATCATCAAATAGCGAGGACCTTCGCATAGTTAAAATTAAAAAAATTGCCAAAAGAGACAATCATATTTCAGATATCGCTAACAACTATTTGAAAAATTTCCAATACAAATCATATCAGGATATTCTCAAATCCAAGCGAGAACTTCAGCGTCTAATTGAGGAAAGAAAAGATACTTTTGTAAAGAGAAGCACAATTCAGGATCTAAACCCTGAACAATATGCCAAGGTCAAAAATTTCTGGGATTTTAGGGGTGGCTCCAACGATATAATTTGTACTATTAGTAATATAGATATAAGGGTAAATGATTTAAAGACTTTGAAAAACGGAGAATGGTTGAATGACAATATTATTGATTCGTATCTTTCGATGATTGTACAGAGAAACAGCTCGTCGGAGGGTTCACTTCCCAAGATTTTCATTTTCACTACCCATTTTTTCACTACTTTACAAACAAAGGGTTATAATGGTGTCAGAAGATGGGCAATGAGAAAAAAAATTAATGTTCTTGAATTAGATTATGTTTTTGTACCAATTAACATAATGAATTCCCATTGGACATTAGCAATAATTAATAATAAAGAAAAAAAATTTCAATATTATGACTCTCTTCCTGGATCTCATGACGGAACGGCCATCATGGAGAACTTGGCACACTACATGAACAACGAAAGAAAGCGTTTACTAGGTAATATGGACTTGAAATACGAAAATGAATACAAATTTGAGAACTGTAATGATAGCCCAAAGCAGAAAAATGGGTTTGATTGTGGTGTGTTTGCTTGCATGGAAATTGAGTACTTGGCCAGAGAAACCCCTTTAGATTTTGGGCAGAATGACATGCTGACCTTTAGAAAGAGAATGGCATACGAGTTGATAACTGAAAAATTATTGTAGAGCTTTACGGGATGGGATACCTTTACACTGAACTTCAATTTTCTTGTTTGATCTTACTGATATTTTGGTTTTTCTTAGTTTTTGTCATTGTTTTTTTAATATTTTTTTTTTGTTTTCTTCTAAATACTTACTCAGCTACTTTTATACGGCTGAAAAATCAATTAATAGAATATAAGATAGTTTTTTCAGATCTCGCCATATATTGTACATATTCAAGTTCAATACCAATATGCTGATAACAAAGGATTTTTTATTCTGTAATCATAAAATGGCTTGAGCCTCAACTCATTCTATGAAACTTAGAAATTGTATTTTCGCTCAGATGATATTGAAACATAATTTCCCTGTTAGTCCTCTAAAATATATAATAAAAATAAAGAAAAGACGATATTAGTTGACGTGAATACGTCGATGAAATATGCGATTATACTGATATTCAATGGAATAAATATTCTGCTAAAAAGAGAATCTGGTTTTTATTTTTCGATCTGCATGAATGTTTATTGATATTTTTTCCACGATTTTCATTTCTGCATGTTTTAAACGAGGAAAGAAAACGAAAACCATAACCTATATAAATATGACTGAAAATGCAATGAAAAATTCGGATAAATAATTTGATTTCGAAGTGATACTATTTTGTTTTACGCTATAGAATCTTAAAAGAAGAAGCTATATATTACATTGAATAAAGTGGAGTTTATGACTAGTATTGACTCAAAAATGGCTGAAAAACATAATATTAGAACGGGAAATGTGAGCATCCGTGAGAAAATGGAGGCATTGATTAGAGCCAAGCAAAAGAAGATCAATCAAGCTTTGGAGGAACTCGACGATGTGAAATTTCATTTCGATGAATGGCAAAGACCTAATGGTGGTGGTGGTTTGACTTCTGTGATCAGTGAGGGTAAAACTTTTGAGAAAGGAGGTGTCAATATTAGTGTGGTTTTTGGTGAGTTACCACCTGGTGCTGTTGAAAAAATGAGAGCAGATCACAAAGATTTGATTGGTACTGATGGTGAAAACTTGAAGTTTTTCGCTTGTGGTTTGAGTATGGTCATTCATCCATTCAGTCCACAACTTCCTACTACTCATTTGAATTATAGATACTTTGAAACTTGGAACAGTGATGGAACCCCACAAACTTGGTGGTTTGGAGGTGGAGCGGATTTGACTCCATACATTTTGTATCCAGAAGATTGTAAAGAATTTCACCTCAAGCATAAACAAGTTTTGGATAAATACGATTCCTCTCTTTACGGAAATTGGAAAAAATGGTGTGATGATTACTTTTGGATCACTCACAGAAATGAAAATCGTGGAGTTGGTGGTATTTTCTTCGATGATTTCAATAATGGCTGGCAGCCTGAAAAAATTGTTAACATGATCGATGAATTATTTGACGCCTGGATTCTGGCATACACCTCTATTATCAAAAGAAGAAAAGGGTTATCATACACCGAAGAAGAGAAGAACTGGCAATTGATCAGAAGAGGCAGATACGTAGAATTCAATCTTGTTTATGATAGAGGTACCAAGTTCGGATTGCAAACACCTGGCTCTAGAATCGAATCTATTTTAATGTCATTGCCTACTCATGTCAGTTGGGTCTACGATCACAATCCGGCACCAGGTACAAAGGAGGCGGATTTAGTTGCCATTTTGAAGAAGCCTATTGACTGGGTATAAAGGATTCAATACTGTGATTCTTTATTTTGTAAATAAAAATTTAAGCTTAATTATTTTTTTTTTGTTATATGTATACATTGATACCAGCTTTTGTTTAGTCAATCATCTGATTTGTAGCTCGTAATTATATTTTTTAGTACGGATACTCTTCTGAATACGCTGTTAGAATGCCGATTATAGTAGCAATAGATATATATGTATTGAAAAATAAAAGAAAAAAAAAAACATGGTGTAAATTTAGAAACAAAGAAGAGATAATTTTATCAGAATATTTACATGAAAATAAAGCAGGAAAAATGATCCAATTGTATGCATGGTATTATTCAGCTTAAATATGTTGTTCTAAAAGATCTGTGACTTCTCTCACGTAGTTACCACTGATGACAACTTTGTTACTTTCCAGGACAACTCTGAAGGAATCTGGGTTGATGAAAGGCAAAGCATGTTGAAGATCTTTTTTCAATTGAACAGCATCACCCACGATACGTCTGATAACGGTTTCGTATATTTGCTGGCGACGGATCTCCAAATAAACTGGTGCTTTGCGCAGTTTGGTGCTTCTGGTAATTGAATATTTTCTGTGATACAAATTGGACATCAGTTGAGGAAGGTCTGTTTTTGGGTTTATGGAGTCTATGCTAGGGAATAAGGTATTTACATTCTGGCTGCTTTTGGTTTTTGTAGTAGCGAATATTGGTGGATTGTTTTTCAAGTATTTAGCTTTGCTGATCTCGTACAACTCTTTATCCAAGTTCAACGATGATGCCCTTTTGAAGCCTGGGTTGGCCACGCTTGAGTTGAATCTTTTTGTGATTTGTTTTAGCACTGCCAGTGATCCTTGCATTTTTATTGTCTCTTTTGTATTTTTGTCTATATTTCTAGGCTTGTGAGGTTTCCTCGATCATAGATTAGGGGTTAAGTCGTATGAATTATATCATATAATTCAGCTTGAAATTTTTCAAGTAGTAGTGAAATAAAATTTTTTTTTTCTGAAAGACTTGAAATGAAGAAATAGAAAAAAGAAAAAAAAATTAGAAGAAACTGAGGAAAAATCCGGAATGCCGTGCATTATTATCATAATATGAACCAAGACAATAAATGCTCTGTTTCTGTTAAAAATGAACCTCAGTTTACATCTATACTAGATCTTGTAGACGCAGGAAAATGCTTTATCTTCTTTTACCACCAATGCTTTATCCCCTCAGAAATCAAATTACCAGGGTCATGGTTATCGTTATTGTTTTCGATGCCCACATGTCTATATCAGACTAAAATGAGAAAGAGATTTACGGATAGTCCTAATTAACAAATTGCTGTTATACCTTTACATTTTTACAGTTGAAACTATATATGTTTTGAGATGCATAAAAATAATTGAAAAACAATTGTGACTCTTGTAGTTCTCAAAATGCAAAAACTGACAAGCATTTTATGAAGACATTCCAGCTCCTGTGTCCATTCTTGCCAACAAAATGATATTTTAAAGGGAGCTGCACGATTTCAGTCCACTTTGGGTGGCAGCTAATCTTTAACAAATTTATTCTTTTACATTAAATAAGTTTTGAAAAGTCTCAGAATCATCTATTTTTTTGCGAGGGAAGCTATATTTAGTGGGGGTTTTAATACTGTATTACAGTAATACTGTATTTAATTTTCATATATGCAGCAGATGCATGCAGTATTTATTTTCAACATTGCATAAAAGCGCTGATACCACAAATTTCTGGTGTCATATAGATGCGCTTTGTTTTAGTACCATAAAATTGTAGGTTTCGTTTGGAGTACCCCAGAATAGTAGGTTTTTATATAGCCCTTGAGCATCAATTAGGCTTGGATATTACCTTCTATTCATTTTTCAAAAAAGAGCACATTGATGGTAATGCTTCGAATTCAGAACAATAAACTACTAGCGAGCAAAATGCCAAGTTGTGACAAGAAAATCAGATATATAAAACACTTAGATCCTCCAAAATTCCGAGGAAGTAATCTTGACATTAGACATTTGTCACTAGAACAAATTTCTTGTATTTCTAGGCTCCCAGGATATAATTTTGAAGATACATATTCAAGCTTAACACTTTGAATAATAAAACTTATTGACTCCAAAAATGAAGGTTGCTCATCTAGTATTTTTATCTCTTTACGCGTTGCAAACATCTGGATTAAATGCCAGTCCCGAATCACCACAAGACCTCGAAAAGCGTCTGTTCCACCTAGGATCTTTTTTCAAGGGCTTTAAATCCCATACTTCTGGCGAATCCACAGGTTCCACTAAACCATCAAGCGCTAAGTCAGGTTCTTCTGAATCATCAAGCTCTAATTCAGGTTCTGAATCATCAAGCTCTAATTCAGGTTCTGAATCATCAGGCTCTAAGTCAGATGATGAAAGCAATTCGAGCCCATCAAAAAGTATTACAACCTTAGAGCCAACCAAATCTGCTACAACTGGTGCCACCAAGTCTGCTACAACTGGTGCCACCAAGTCTGCTACAACTGATGCCACCAAGTCTGCTACAACTGATGCCACCAAAGCTGCTACAACTGATGCCACCAAATCTGTATCAACTGATGTCACCAAAGTCTCCTCAACCGATACTGCCACCGGTATTGCTTCTGCGGACGCAAGTGAAAACAAAGACGAAGCAGAAAAGAAGAAAAACTTTCTTTCTAAATCTGGGGACATTATAAAAGACGTTGCTATCGAGGCTGTAGGGGGTATTATTGTTGACGTTGCGGTGAATGAAATTATGAACGGAGAATCTAATTCCTCCACTGATTCAGATTCGTCAACTGATGAAGATTTACAAACTGTTCAGTTTGTGATAACGACTTCTGGTATTATTGAGACTACCACTATCGTTGCCCCTTCCTCTGACTTTTCAACTGGTGCCAACGAAGTTCTCTACCTCAAGACAGACGCAATCAGTGATGCCATCGACGCGGCTAGTTCGAATATTTATGCTTCTACTTCTACGGCCACTTCTTTGCTTTGAATTATCCCGAGTAATTCGGCAAAAAGTGTCTGGCCAAGCAGCACCAGCAGAGTATGTCCACAATAAGATTATCTCACTAATTTTTTTTCATTCCTTAAATTGTACAATCACATTCTTTTTCACAAATTCTCAGATGAGACTTTTAACTACGCTTTTTTCTTAACTAACACACACTTGATAGAATAAATATATAATTTTCTAGATTTATAAAAAAAAAAAAATTGTAACTCATCTGTTTGCTCTAGTCTGGTAGTGCTGTACTTGAAAGCCAAATTTTATGTTTGGAAAAGAAGTAGATGGGAGTCAAAAAGAGGCCGCTGTGGACCTCCCCGTGGGGGTTCATCCTTGGTAACCAGGATCATGGATAAGACCAACATTTCCACAGCTTTCAAGGCCAGGCGTGCACTATAGTAGCTGCCTACTCCACATGCAGGAAAAGAACAAGAAGAAAACTCTGTCTCCATCTGGCAGGTCGCCCACCAATTCGCGGGCGGAGTTTTCTCTAGGAGTGTAATGATAGACCCAACCGGCTCGGCAATCCGGTGCATGTTGGTTACTGCGACAAGACGTCTATATATGCATCTAGTAAGCGTACCTGCCGATACTTACTAGGTTCAAATTACAAACTAATTCTTTAGTGTGTGGCGAGACCTTTTTTCTGTGTACAGAATTACGTTGATTGGGGTTTTCCATTTTAGCTATTGGGGTGACAAACGGGGAAATGACATCATTCGAAGGAACATTAAAAAAGGGATTTGTTACTTTTTTTTTCTTCAACCTTGCTGTGGATGCATGCATAATTGTTTGTGAACAATCTGTCGGATAGGAAGTTTGCACGCCTATGTATATATAAACATTTAATGCAGCTTTGCAGTCCCAAGTGCATGTTTCGTATCATAGATCTATTATTAGTTGGAGAATTGCTCACAATAGCAAACACAAAAAAAAACAGGGCTATTCACTATTATGATAACAATTGATTCTATCTAACGAGAATTCTGATCTAATAAAACAGATTGCTCGTATGTTCTTGGGAGGATTAATTGTTCTTTTTTCTGGAGAGCTATTGTTGTTTTCTTAGTTGTTTGTTGTTTGGTTTATGATTTTTCTTGTTTCAGGAGAGTGATCGATTTTGTTTGTAGTTTATGGGTTTTTTTTTGGTTTATAATTGTTCTGGTTTATGTTTATTCTTATTTCTGGGGAGCGATTATCTGTTTTAAGCAGTATTAATTCCTCAAATGGATTATTCTAGACAGCTTCACAATACAGTTTCACAATACAAGTTTACAATACAGTTTCACAATACACTTTCACAGTTGTGAGCGAGACCAGTTTAAAGTATTTAGTGTTCGATAAAAAAAAATATTTAGTTTTATTGTCAACTATTGCTTCAATTCTCAAGTTCTTCATTTGCTTGTTTGTTATTACTAGTGTGTATCGTAATTTCCACAAATTTGCAACTTCTATGTAAAATTCCTCATTTACCTCTATTTTTTCAATCTTTGGCGAGTCTGCCGACATTAAAATATCTCAAAAGAATCAATGTACACAAATCTTTCAAATAATTCTGTAGTACGTTTTTTTTTGACTGCTGTCTTGATCACGACCCTTAAACAGCAGCAAGCTTCTGTTTAACTTGTTCTTTTTTCTTTTTTTTTCGATTGTTATCTCCTTTATCTTATTGCCGTCATCTTCTATCGAGCTTCTATGGGACAGAACAAGCAACCGCTAGGTAAAATTATGGATTATGTAATTCGCAGCCAGTAACATCTCTGATTACGGATTTATATATCGTCTTGTTCGCTAGTGGTGGGCTCTAGAGCTAAGCTATAACTAACTACGTCATAATACTGTACTTAAAATCGATCGCTGCGCGCGTCCTTTCGCTCTTGCGCATGCTCCAAGCTCCGCCACTGGGGATCGTCGATCGTTCCTCACTGGCCGACATTTTCCCTTCAAACTCTATCAATTCTACAAGTTACCTCGAAACTCACACCAAAAATTATTTCCTGACTCTCGAATATCTTCAAATGTTAATCAAAATATTTGCCTTTTTGTTTTTCCATACCAAATCATCCATTATCAAAAGTGGATGATTTAAAACCAACTTATTTCTTCTTTTGGATTTAACTTTGCTGAGGGCTTGTAGAGCGGGAGCAGTGACGCAAATAAAAAAAAAGAAACATGCATTGAAAACAACAAAAAAAAAAAAAAAAAAAATACTCAAAAAAAAAAAAAAAAAAAAGAGAGTACAAAAGAAACAATACACCAAGCAAGTGAAATGTATAAAACAGTAATTGTTCCTATAGCTAATGGAACTTTCTGTTTAGGGCTGCTGGTTATTCTGTACAATAATCTTATAAATTATATCATTTTGTTTTAAATTATTCTAGTGCATTAGCAATTTATTGTTTTCTATTATTGAAATCTGCCCCCTTACTGATCTATTATCGGTGAGAAAAAAAAATTATTACAATCAATACGCTAGTTTTGTTTTTTTTGCGGATTTAATTTATTTATAATTCAAACTTGTTCCTGAATATTTGCTTTATTGTTTTCCCAAACTTGATTCTTTTAAGAAGTCCTGGATATCTTCTCAAGTTTAGCCTCATTTTGATATTTTTATTTATTTATTTTTTTTTTTTGTTATTTTTTTTTTAGTTATGAAAACATTTTTCTAGTACTATCTTGACTTGTTTTGTCTCACGCTTATCTACATAAAAGCCTCTTACCCAAGCAAAACACTCAAATTCAAACATATCAAACTCATTTTAAAAATTGAATTAACTTCTATTTTTCTGTTTCAGAGCCTTTGAATAACACATATATACCCTTAGAACCTGACCTCTGTCTTCGGGTTTGTCTTATTTTTCAACTGCTCGGATCAAGAAACTCTTATAATTCTCAAAACAGCTTAACTTCATTTATTTTTTGCCTACGGAGAAAATCCACTGTTTACTTTTGTTCCAGCTACCTGATTCTACCAAATTTATTGTTTCATTGCATCCAAATCTGCTTTTACTCAGCAATCATGATGAATTTTTCAATGTCTGGCAACCCCAATAGCAAGTGGACTTTTGCTCAACAACCCCAGACCTTCTCCACAACCTCTACCCAACAACAACCACAATTGCCTCCTTTGTCCCAAATGGTTTCCGCCAACAACTTCTCTGCATCCTCTGTTATAGGTAAACAGTTTCATGTTCCTCCTGCCCTGCAGCAAGTTCCCCAGTTCAGCACTCAGAACTTTGTGCTTTCTCAACCAGTGTCAGCCATTCCTTCAAACACCAAGCTTTATTCTATTCCTATGAGTACAACCGTCAACAACTCATTCATCCAGCCCGGAGCAATCCCTCCGCTGTCACTGCAGACTTCGAATCATATTAATTCTCTTACCACCCCTCAATCATCATATACTCCCTCTAATCAGGGTGTTATAGTCCCATCTAGTAGCAATCAATCAAAAAAATCTATTGTTCAGCATGATGTGAATTGTCTTTTTAAAAGTAATAAAAAACGTATCCCTCGCCCAAGAAATGCATTTATTTTGTTTAGACAACATCATCATCAACAAGTCTTAGATGAGGAAAACAAAATCAAGACAAACCCAGATGTTTCAAGAGAATTGGGTAAACGTTGGAGATCTTTATCTCAATCAGAAAAAGATTACTGGAATCAGAAAGCTGAAGACGAAAAAAGAATGCATAATTTAAAATATCCGAACTACAAATATATTCCTAGAAGAAATAGCAAGAATAATAATTGCCCAGCTTGCAAAGCCAAGGAATTGTCAAAGATTACCAAAAATGGTGGTAGCTTAAACTCTACTTCTAATCATAGCTCCAATTCTGCTTCTATCAACAGATTCAGTTCCAGTTCTTTGAACACTGCGTTGAATTCAAGTTCTGGTTCAAATGCTAACATGAATTTCCAATCAATGAGTAGTATTCCTTCAAACACCATGAGTAGTTCTACTTTTCTCGAGCCTCAGACAATGGCTTTTCCACATGTGATTTCATCAACATCTTCATTAGATACTCACAATAATGACTACAATTTACTTCTCAATAACATCAATACAACCAACAGTAATCAGTATACTGTTGGCGGTCATACAGAGATCGAAGACAATACAGACGACCAATTAGCTGCAGCCACTACGAATAATTCTTCTACCTTACCGCCTCCAAATTCTAATCACTTACCTTCATTTAACTCGGCGACTACTATGGGATCGTCTGTAAATGGGTATTCTAACTCATCAATACCTCCACAGTTGCCGCTGTTTTTCTCCCATAATTCGGGAAATCATGGTTTTAATCTTCAACCCCTTCTGGCACAATCCGGAATAAATAACAATAATTTAAATGGTCAGCTTTCTATCTTTGGTCCTCCGGCATCTGCCAACAGTGGCAAAACTTCGAATCAACAATCTATTCCTAACAACAATCTGTATGTTGTTGCTAATGCCAATGCGAATAAGCTGCTGACTCTTAACACATTATTTTCAAGTTAATGTGGACCAAGGGGGAAATTATCGTCTAATTCTTGTTTTTTTTTCTTATTAGTTGGAGCTGTTTTTTGTTTCCATGTTTTTTTGGTTATTTTTCAATAGAATTGCATAATCATCATTATTTATCTACATTTTTTTCAACTTTTTTACTGGGGTTTTTAATCTACTTTTTTATTTTTCAAAAATAGGGCAGCACTTTACAAAGTAAGTTGAATTACTATTATATCTATTTTTACAATTGAGTATGAATTCTTTTCTGCTCTTTATTGAATCACTTATGCATTTCAGATCAATACATTTATTATTATTCGAAACCTTCTGAACAGTAGAATGTAAACCTCTTATACAGTTCTTATTTGAATGTTGTATTTATTATTTCATGAGAGCAAAGGTCTTCATGAGTACAAGCTGTACTTGCTAGGTTGCTAGATTGCTACGGATATTTGTTTTCAGGACAAAATAATTCATAACAGAGAAGAGCAAGCACGCTAGTTATCTCTATTAAACGAGTATGGAATTATTGCTTGAATATCTTTAGCCTTAATTTTTTGCTCCCCTTGTTTATTATTGGGGTTCTCTTTAAAGAGAATAAAAGATAAAGCTTTATCCTCAAAATTATGGATAGCGTACCACTCATCTAGACAAAACATTTCTTCGTGTTCCCCTCCACGAGATAAACACCTCGAAAGAAAAGCCCTGATCTACGAATAGGAAACTGCTGTCCTTTTATTACTACTTATTTTGAACAACTAAAATGGCGATACTTTTTGTTGAAGTCGAGGGGATTCTTAGGGCAGGTGTATTACTTTTTACATATACTCATTTATCTCAAAAAAAAGATATGTAGGTTTTTGAAGGGGTTTTATTTGACATTTTACTCATAAAATAATAGAGAAATATCTCTATAGTATCTGTTTTGCTCAACGTCTCCAGTTAAGGATATTCATTTCACCAAATTGTTTGCCAGCTGTAAATAGTTCGAAAGAAACAGGAAAACAAGTTTTCTACCTAGAATTATTTTGATTTGGAAGCACATCATATTAGTACTGTAATATTACTACTTTCACCTTAAAAAGTTGCTTAAAATTGGTAAAAATCCCACCGAAACATCGTTTTGTCATTGAAGGTGATATCACCATCAATAATATCAAACCTCTCTTTTTATGTGACTTGTTATAGACAAAGCTCGGATATGGCTTGCCCAATCTGGTAAATTTTCACAATACTTTTTAAGCAAACAAGATGGTCCAACAGACGGGCGCACCTTATAAAAAAATTAGAGCGCATTAAATCAGTTAATCGAAAAACTACAGAACAAAAATTACAGAGAAATTGGCAAGTATTATGCAGAGTGTGCATTTATACACATTTGAACAAAGCAGAATCTAATTTCCAAAGTTTAATAGACAGCATGCATTCGATTGCATGAACCCTTTTCCTGCTGAAATTGGGAGGTTCGGCTAATTTTAGCAAAGTATTGATGAAAGATATATCTGGTTTGTTCAAGCTGATCTCTTTAGATGGAAATAAAAGTTGAGCTTGATATTCACTAAATCTTGACATCAATTCCTCCAAAACATCTTTTCATTAGTGTTATTCATTACCAATTTTTTTCTTTTTCATACCTAAGTATAGTGATTTTTAGATCCTGCGTTTGGAAATTTGCAAGCATGCAAACTCCTCAATGTTTTGATATTTACTCCTATTTTCACTTAGTATAATGCTATACGTTGTTAGAACGTTTGATTAGTGTTTTGGTGTTTCAAATAATTTCTTTTTTGGTTGATTGAATGTTCCAGGTTTTCGTTTTTTCTAAAGATGTACCAATATGCATGTTCCTGAATTTAGCCTGTTTTCTTCATGTTGCAGATTTTTGGCTAAATCGGGGCTAGGTAATAGATGCAGTACACAATAGAAATAAAAATAGTTACTGGAGAAGCTAAAAGTGGAAAATCAAAAAAAAAAAAGAAAAAGGAACTAATTTCAAATTTCTTATTACAAAACAAGGAATGGTGCAAAGTGAGAAAGAAAGAAAAAGATCGAGATTTACATTAGTGCTTGAATAGCTTACTATAGTATACATTTATGCAAAAATTGATGAGTAAATAAGATTTACTCTTGATTCAAAGACTAACGTTTGTATTATTATATTATATAAATCATATTGTAACAAGATCATATTTTGCAACAGATTATTCAAACAAGCAGCGTATTTGCTGGTCTGTCAAGAACGTGTATTTGAAAGCTTAAACTGCTTACATCTTCGTATAATCGGCTCATACCCAAGAAGCTTGATTAGCAAATCCAAGAAATTTTAAGCGTATTTCCACTTATTTCTCTTGAAACGTTGCTGACTTAGAAAAAAATAACAAAAAACACATAGGGTCCCGAGAAGAGTGCTCACGGAAAGCGTAAAGATAATAACCAAGCCAACGTACTGCAAAAAAAAAAAGGTGCATCGCTGGTGCAGTCAGCAGAGAAAAATAGTGCCAACATTGCAATAAATCGGTTATTGTATCTTGGGAAATTTCAAGCCTGGTTTCTCAGATAGCCAAGTGCGTATTCTGTTGCATACATGTACCTGAAAACTATCTAGAAATCAAAAGTGAAACTTGCTTTTTCTTGTATGGCAGCTATCATGTATTAGATATATTGTTTCAAGCGCAAATCGACTGCAGTCAGAGAGACATTTTGTTTCTACTGGATTTCGATTCAGGTACGGAAAAGCATGCTATAGATAGCAGCTTTTCGTATTGTGGTCCAGAACCACAGAAAGACTTTGGCTCTCATATAGTATCAGCATTTTTCTAATTGTTTGTAGGTGTAGATCTTTATAGATACCTTATCTTTGGAATAGCGTCTTTTTGATCTGCGTTTCCAAGGTGCTGTTTGCTGTATTTACTCAAACGACGTAGGAAAGTCTGCTTCGCCTTTGCACATCTTTTTAAAGTGAAAAATTATTGTTAGCTAAATATGAGTGAGAATAGAAGAAAAAGAATGCAGAATCTGCGAAAGAAAAACCCCGGAGAGAATCCCATAATCACATGAAAAGCACGTGCAAACATTCTACCAAGAAAAGTCTTATATAAGCTCCACTGAAAAATATACAGTAGCTTTGTAAATGATCTTATTCTAGAAACTATAAAACAAATGCGTCAGGTTTTTTGATTGACTGATACTCAAGCCTCACATGATTTACTTTATGTAGCTGCTCCTCTAAATATGGGAATTTATCAAAACCGAAAGCCATTGAATCATCGGAAGCAGCAGAGGAGGTTGTGCTCTTAAGAAGATCATCAATAGTCATGCTATTAAGTTGATTGATATCATCAACAATATCGGCTTTCGGTATGGTCAATACTTCCTGATTATCTTGGTTTTTGTCTTGCTGTTTTTGAAATTCTGACTTAGAAATATTAATAGTTCGAACCAAATACTCTTCTAATTGATTTATAGACAAATATATCCTCGTTAGCTCCTGATAGTCGTCGCCGATATGATTTGTGTCTGATTCGTCTTTATCTTCTCTGATAATTAGTTTAGAAAAATCAAAGTCTTCCAAATTTCCGTTCTCCAATAACTCTGAAATCTCCTGCTCTTTAGAACCACTAGCATTGAAGTCCCGCACATTTAATAAGCTCTGGAAATTGGAGATCAACTTATTCAAAATAATTATGATCTCTAACACTTGATTTTTCAAGAAAAATATTTTCCGTTTTATTTTGAGACCTTCCTTGATCTGGCTATAGTTTTTCTGAAAATTATCCTGCTGTTGAGTCTCAAGTATTTTTCTATAATTGTTAACATTATACTTGATATTATTTAACAAACTAACAAAATTTTCGTTATTTATAGATTTACCCAATTTGATGAAATCATTATAATCTTCATTAACTAAGTTTAGTAATTCATCATTTAAACTTGTATTCAAAGCACTTAATTCTTTGTATAAGCTATTCAAAGCACTAAAGCGAAAATTTTTGTATAAAAATTCGTCTACATTGAAATCGTCTTCTTTTTTCTCTCTAATAATATTCTCTATGTTTCCAGAAAAAGATTCCTTGGAAACCTGATTTAGCAACGGAAACGCATCATTTCCATTTAGTATATCAAATATATCGTCTGACATTGACTTATTTTTTAGAAAGACTTCTTTATTATCTAAGGCTAGACTTCCTTATGTTTGGCTTTTATTCGCTTGTCAAAACAATAGTAATGTCAACCGATTCACACTTCAAATGAGAACTGTTATTAACACATTGAAAGAAATATTATTCATGCCTCAAAAAATGTAATTAAAGAATAAATATCTAGTATTTTTTTCTTAGTTCACTAAATGCACTCAAAGATTTTGCAGACCGTTCGATTGAATTTTCAACATGCATTTAACTTAATTCTAAGAATTATCATATTATAAAATTACAAATCAGAAGAAAAAAAGATGGTGAGCAGATTATTTTATATATACAGGTTAGGTTTATATTTATATGTCTATGATATATAGTTGTTGTTTTTCGGGTTCGAAAAATTGATTTGCTTCAATGTTCTAAAAAGGATGAAAAGCAAAGCTGTAAATAACTGTTGAGGGGCACAACCTGTATGTCTTTAACACTTCTAATTGATTGAAAGAATGAATAGGCTATATTCTCGTTGAACTCAGTTCTCAATAGAACTAAGTTTGTTTTGGTTGCTGCTAAGAACGTAAGAGGGCGGGTTTTCAAAATCAAGAGATTTTTTCTTTTTTGTCAAGCTTTTCAAGTTCAAAGCCTCTGAGATTTTTTTTTCGCATAAATGTCTGAGATGCGTAGCAGTCTCTCTTTCAACAAAATATCTAGGATATCTATAACTTAGCCAACAGAAAACCATGATTAAAATATGCAAACATTCTAATTTTTCTAATCTACTCAAGTCAATATCCGAACTCGCCAGATTAGAATCAAATTCATCTAGAAATGCAGATGTGCCCAGAAATATTTGACCATTGTAAGAAGCTTTCTCATCAACATCCAGTAACAAGTGAAATGGCATAGTAAAATCGAAAATACATCTTGTTCGACAATCCTTTATAGTTCTTGTATATTCTTGAAATACCGAGGAAATTAATGGGAATTTAAATCTGCTAAGAGGAACAGTTAGCAAAGTCAATTTATCCCCCAAAAGTAGCGAATCTCCCACATTTTTTTGTTCGAACACATCGCAAATTTCAACACGAGGTTGAACTGAACTCGAAAAAAATATATCACTATTTGTAACTTCTTTCTGATAAACTTGTAAGATATCTTTCAATTTGGCGTTCACAGGAAACGCTGAAATATATTCGCTCCATATGTGGTTAGGTGGCCATAAACATGCCTCAGCTAATGATTCGTCATCTGTTGATAAGCATGAACGTATGTGCTTTAACCCCGAAGTGTTGAAGCAGGTTACGTATCCTGTAGATGCTTTTGTCTTCTTTTCAAGTATGAGTTCATCCGCTCTGACATCCGATAAATCATCTCCAACTGTGTCTAAGCTAGTATCTGATTCTATTGTTTGTTTGACTTCATCTCCGAAAGAAGCAGTTTTGTAACGACCAGCACGACCAGCAATTTGCTTGACTTCAGATACAGATAGTGCACGCGTTCCAATCCCATCAAATTTCTTTGAATCAGAAAAAACTACTCTTCTGATAGCTAAGTTTAAACCCATACCAACAGCATCAGATGCAACTAAAATATCCGATTTTCCACTATTAAATAACTTCGCCTGTATAACTCTGGTTTCTGCAGGCAAAGCACCATAGATAACGCTCACCTTGAGATCAGTTTTCAGTTCGATATTTTGTTTAAAATTTAGAATCTTATTCTTGCTGAAGGCAACTAAGCAATCACCTTTCTTCAAAGAACCATAAAAGTCCCTCCCAATGGGTGTTTCTTCAACTTTCAATGCACCCAATCTCTCGTATTTGTTAATGGTCAATTTGTCGCCTGTTAACTTGCATATCTTTTCAATTAAGGGAACTGACCTTTCTTCTCCACATAAATGAATTTCCTTCAGCCTTACACCTAATAGAGCTTGAGTCCAAGCCCAGCCTCTTTGAGGATCCGATATCATTTGAATTTCATCCAATACGACGACATCATATTTATTATTGAAGGAAATCATTTCAACGGTTCCACTTGACAAGGTTGCTTTCATTCCAGTTTTTGGGTGAATATCTTCGATAATCTCTTCCCCTGTTACTAAATTACAACGGATACCTTCTTCCTTAAACCTTTCGTAAACTTCACGAGCTAGCAATCGTAATGGTCCAGCAAAATAACCCAGCTCAGACGCTTTCAATTTTTGTAAGGCATTATAGGTTTTACCACTGTTGGTTGGACCAACATGCATTATGATATGTCTTTTCAACTCACGGGCTAATGGAAACCATTTAGCTGGATTTCTGAAATCAATTTTAGCATTTGATAGATTTGATATATCCGATTTTGCTAGGTAATTACAGTAGTTAAACGCCAAATTTATGAAATACTGAAACCTCTTATTCAAAGAATTCTCATCTGTAATTCCATGCAATTCATATTTTTCAGTAAGATAATTAGGAAATTCGTACGATGGGTTCTTATGAAGAAAATACAATATAAGTGGGATATCCTTCATATTGGGAGTAAAAAGATTTTCATATGTCATCTGAAAATTCTGAAGTGCTCTGCTCTGCTTTGATTTTATATTCTGAAGATTGGGCTTCATGTATTCTATGAACTTCATCATTATGTTATAAGAAATCGGTTTATTATGCTTCAGACTTAAAGTAAGTATTGCCTCCAAATTATTCAAGAATCTAGTTATAAAATACCGAAAGTCTTCATCAGTTGAATCATTTTCTAGTTCACCAAATAAATCGCGACATATTATGTGAAAATTTTCTGAAACAGAGTCATTTCGCTGAATACTTCTGTCTATATTTTGAAATGCTTTATTGCTCTGTATATCATCTTCTTTTCTATCCGAAATCAATTTAACAAGCCTATGATTTAGCCGAGGCTGACCTTGATACGAATTTTGACTTTGCCGATCACCATATGAATAGTTTTTAGATCTAGCATCTCTCCTTTTCCCAGAAATAATTTGTCCTCTTTGCGTGAAGCTTTTGATTTGAAAGAATCTTGCATATAGGAAAGGATGGTGTGGGAATGCTGTTTTATTGTTTAAAACTCTTGACGTGTATTTAGGTACTAGCATTTAGAATGTACTATTATCGTCATTTGAGGTTAAAAGCAAGGAAAGTTGAAGGTTTAATTTGTGTAGAAAACCAAATTTGTATATTATTAAAAGTGAAATTTTATATTTGGAATGACCATCATCTATCGTATTTTTGTGATAGACTTATTAATTTCTATGCAAGCCATCTGCTTCATGTAATTTTTTTTTATACAAGATCAATGCAAATCATTTGAAAAATCATCCTTATGAATACTCTAGAAGTCATAACAGAAATTCACCAATAACACCAAAAATGAAAATTCATCTACTAAAGAAATGAAATCAAAAAATATAGTACAATTTATTAAGAAAAATTATTTATAAAAAGCAATAATGCGAGAATGACCGAATTATAATGCTTCTTTGTAAGCATCCACCAATAATTTGAAATGTTCTTGCTCATGCTGTATTATTTCGCTTTTAGGCAAGTCTTCCAAACAATCATGAATATAATTATAATTAACATAAAAAAAGAGTTCTCTTCTTTTATCAATTGTTGGTTGCTTCGATGAAGGATTACTGATAATATGTTTAGAAATTTTGTTTAATATTGTTTCGAATTCATTACGAAGTTTAGGGATGCTTGTGGATAAGGGATCCTGCAAATTCTCGCTTTGAGAAAATTCTTTTATCAAGTTCACATCAATTGGATCATTAATGCCATCATTACTATCACTTTTGAGATTTTCTACCTGCTTTTCAAAATTAATCGACGCAATTTTTAACAATGAAGACAACACCTCTGAAAACTGAATTGTTATCGGCCTAGGATTTTGAAGTAACTCTTGAGTTTCTTTGGATGAATTTGGAGCTACCACAGCAGTTGAAACAAAAGAGTTGATCATAAATTTCTGTTGTAGATTCTTGCAATTTAATTCGATCAAATTTTGAAAAACGGGCCAGAGTTGTAGTTTTGCGAATTGGATGTAATTATTCAAACAATTTGGCAAATTCATGCTTTTTAAGAGCAACAAATCACAGAATTTAATTGACAATAATATTGATATATAGTCATGATTGGTAGGGTTAATTAAATAGTATTTTGTGTAATTCGACCCTAAACTAAAAACTTTGCCAAAAATTTCTTGGAAAGAGGATTGTAAAAAAGATTGCTTGGAAGATTCGTCTTTTTGATCTCTTGCGTTATTATTATCCGTATCATCCATATCACCTGGATTATTCTGCTTCTGATATAAAAAGTGCTCCAAAAAATAGTACTCAACTTTACAATTATCTACTATACATAGATTCAAATTCTTGAATCCAAATTCAGTCCAGAAGTTTAAGGGATTTGTTTCTGCAATTTGAGCTGGGAGACAAGTTTCATCATCAAATAGCGTTTTTAATCTTGAATCTGTAGAATTTAAATATTCGTTCAAGGAGATACTGCCTTGCAGGGAATTTGAATCAAACATATAGTTACCAAAATTGGTAGATGATGATGATGAAGCTGCCATGCTTGTCTGATTACTTCCCGGGGCATTTGAATTAAAAGATCTTAACCATGATGAACCCGTGCTCAATAATTTAGAACCACTATAAGATAAACCTGACCCCTTAGATTGATCATCAATATTATTACCTAGGAGAAAATTTTCGTTAATTTTATGATACTTCAATTTTTCTAAAGAATATAAATATTTACCAAAGTTTTTGTAATAATACCATTTAACAGTTAAAATGTACGCGTTTTGAAAATCTTTAACAAGTTGTGACTTGTAAATCTGTATAAATCGAAAAATTTGAGCAACTTGTAATAGTTGATATTGAATCACTTGTAAGCTAACTTCCTTGAACCTTATCATTTTGATCTTGTGAATTAAATAATGCTTTATTTTATCAATTGATTTAATGATTAGTAAGTTGTGAAGATTGAAAATCTCTTTTATAAATCTATAATTTTGCAAGTAGTTGTACTTCTTCAAAAATTGAGACTTTAGCTCTAAATATGTCAAATTTTCACACCAAGAGGCATCTATTTTATCGTTAATTATGGAATTGATAACTTTGGGGTTGATAATTAGATCGTTGACAATAGGTAATAATTCGTGTTTCAAATCGTTGTATTTGTCCAAATTTTGGTTTATCTCCCTAGATTTAAAATCTAAACTGTTCATCTGTTTTGATAAGTCTTGCAACTGCTTAGAAAAATCTGAGATTTCTGAATCTATGTTCTGCACTATTTTTTGCGAATTCTGTATTTTTCTCTCAATTCTTCTAAAGTCTTTCTCCTGTGAGCTTATAAAGTTTTCAAAATCCTGTATGAGCACAGGATCAGTTTTCTGTATTTTATCCAAGAACTCTTTCTCAAATTCATCAAGATCAGTCAAACACACATCTAACGAAGAAATAGACGAAGAGGATGATAAAGGGGGTTCAAGAAGATTATTTTTGTTCAATTCTGATTGCTTTCTTCCATTGGAAGTATCATTGAAAGGAGGCGCCGTTTCTTCATTTCCTGATATCACAATTGTAGGGTTTTTCTCAAAAGAATCCAATGCTGAAGAATTTTCATTGGTGGCGGGATCATTCAATATTCTCCTCAAGATATCTATGCTACTAGACATTATTTATTAGAATTTCTCAGATTCTGAATTTTATCTTTTTTGATCAACAATTTATGCATGTATCTACAGACATACACTGTATTATATCAAAAGAAAAATAAATTCCTTTACCCTTGCTTATTATTTTTTGAGCTGTCCAATAGCCTGACAAAACTTTTAACGATTAGATTGTGGAAGTCAATCTTGCTTCAACTTGACGTTGTTTTGAAGGGCTATCATGTATTGTTATTGTCTACGTCTACTAAAAGTGATAATAACTCACCTCAACGGAGATGAAAAAGAAAAAAAAATAGTAGTAGGAGTGAAAAATAACCAAAATTATGAGCGATTACAGGGTAAAACTAGAAAAAGTTGAAAGAAAAATAATATGTGGTGATGAGGTGAATCTGATCAAGAGTGTATCATGTGAATTACAAGTGAAACATTGTTTAGTCAAGTGAACAACTGAAAGGCCAATCAAACAAATAGTTGAGTGATAAACTTTCGAATACATAGATTCCAAAATTCGTCGAGGGAAATCCAAAAAGAGATTACAAATATAAATAATAGAAAATGTCGGAGTTGTACTCACCAGAGGGCCTTAGAATGGATGGAAGAAGATGGAACGAGCTCAGGTCATTTCAGTGTAAAGTGAATACGCATCCAAACTCATCAGATGGATCTTCATATGTGGAACAAGGAAATACTAAGGTGATATGTTTAGTTAACGGTCCAAAAGAGCGTATTGGAAATTCTTCATCGTCGTCTAATGAGGCAGCTGTCAGCGTGAACTTGATCGTGGGGGCATTTTCCACAATGGAGCGTCGAAAGAGAAGCAAAAATGACAAAAGAATCAAAGAAATGGTGAAGCTCGTAGAAGACAGTTTTAGCTCAATTATAATGGTTGATTTGTATCCAACAACTGAGATCCAGGTTAACTGTTATGTGTTAAGTCAGGATGGAGGCATGCTCGCAGGAGTGATGAATAGTGTAAATTTGGCGATTATTGATGCGGGAATTTCTATGTATGACTCAGTGAGCTGCTCAGGAGTAGGTTTATTCAACAATGCTGTAAATTTGTTGGATTTGAATGCGATGGAGGAGAAAGAATTGAGTTGTTTAACTTTGGCCATAGTAGGAAAGTCCGAGAAGGTATCTAGTTTGTTTTTGGAGGAAAAGATTCCTTTCGATAAATTACAGGGATTGATAGAAGTAGGCATAGCAGGATGTCATCGAATAAAGGATTTAATGGATGAAGAGTTGAGAAGACATGGCAAAAAGTTTATAGAAAGAAGTGTCAATAGTAGCTAGAAATTGTTTGAAGTGGAATATAGAGGCCAAGAGATGATATTTAATTCGAGTAGTGGAGAAGTGAAAGAATGCTTCAAAAGATGAAAATTTGATATAAAACAAAAAATAGTACAACTTTATGAAAACTCACGAGGGACATGGGGCAAATTGTTATGGTTTTTGAATTCATTTTTATTTCTTTTCTTAACGATTTATATACATAGTAATAATGTAAGAAGCAGATATTTAATATACGTGTCTATTTTTGTTTTCGTTTTCGAAATAGCAAAAAAAAAGTTTGTAATTTGGACCAGATACGAAATAATCCTCAATGGAGATCAAATCTTTTTCTTAACTTGGTTTTAATTGTGGGAATTGCAATCAACAAACAAGAAGAAGAGGACAACGTCAACGTGTGCATGGACCACTGACTTATTTTTGGAAACATTTCAAAATAGAATCCCAGACCTTTGAAGGAGATTGGGAAGCGTCAACTCCACTCCAAATACCAGTTTTCTTGTAGTAGTCAACAATTGGTTCTGTTTGTTTGTGGTAGGTTACCAATCTCTTTTTCAAGGCTTCAGCATTGTCATCGGATCTTTGGATCAAAGGTTCGCCAGTGACATCATCTTTCATTTCAACCTTTGGTGGGTTGAATTCCTTGTGGTAGGATCTACCACTGGCAGGATGGACCAATCTTCCGGTGATTCTGGAGACCAATAATTCATCATCGATCTTCAATTCAAGGGCTTTTTGTAATGGGGTGTCTCTTTCCTTCAACATTTCGTCCAATTTTTCAGCTTGGTTGATGGTTCTTGGGAAACCATCCAAGATGAAACCGTTTTTACATTCTGAGTTGTTGGTCAATTCAGATTTAATCATGTTGACCATGATTTCGTCACTGACCAAGCCACCTGCGTCCATAATTTTTTTGGCAGCAAGACCCAACTTGGTTTTGCTGCTGACTTGGGATCTCAACATGTCACCTGTGGCCAAGTGACATGCACAGAATTTCTCCTTCAACTTAGGGGCTTGAGTACCCTTACCTGCGCCCGGAGGACCGATTAAGATCATTCTGATCGACTTTGGGAGCTCGAAGGCTTCCTTTTTTGGGGAGCCAAAGCTTGATTCAAGCTGGGTGATTCTTGACTCCAATTTTTCAATGTATGACTTCAATTCTTCGACTTGGTTGCTCATTTTTGAGTAGATGTGCTAGCACTTGTTGCGGGTAGATAGCTGATGTAAAAAAACAGTGGTTTTGTAAAGATGCGGTGACAGTGGAAGTTGGATGACCTTGTGGGTTCAACAGGTTCGTTCATCTTTTTCATATGTATATATTCAATATTCAACAGCTGTTTTTCAGTCAACAGGGGGTCGGGTAACGCAATTTTTCACCGCGGCCGTACTGTGGGGAGAGGGAAAAAAAAAAAAAAAAAAAAAAAAAGGTAAAAAGAAAGGGCGGATCCGCATTCAAAAATTCTCTAACGAGTTGCCTCTGGGGTCCTGTGGCCCGAAATCTTTCTTCTACACCAGCCAGAAGTCACCAGCCTCACTCGTAGACTGTTTTTTTTGTTGGCAAGAAAATGGATTGGTGGAAAAAAATATTTTTTTTTTTTTTTTTTTTTGCACACAATTATTACCAGTGTTTCTTCACTGTATTATTGTATTTACTGCTACTGTAGCTTTTCAGCATAAATTATGACTTTGCTGTAATTTTTGTTTTCTTATTGGCTGCATCTTTTCTAAACAACACTCCAAACGCACTCCGAAGCTGAGTGCCATGTGATGCAGTACAAATTCCTTCGAGAAACTGCACATACTGGCTTCTAACCCCTGAGTGTATTATAAACCGAAAAACCTCTTACATGGAACATCCAAACAGTTGGTTTGTTGGATGTGGCTTCCGGATACCGTTCCGAATAAACCCAACACCAAAAACCCAAAAACCTCATACATATAACAGTGTCACATCCAGAAACCACAAGTGAAATTCTCGTCGCATCACTGTGCTCTCCAAAATAACCACCGTGTTCCTGACAAACTTTTTCTCGTTCTGCTATTTTCTTACTGCACAGATTTTAACAACATCTGCTAAGCTGTGCGCCGAAAAAAAAAAACCTAGCTAGAAAATTTGTAGCAGTAAATACTGGCTCTTCCTACAAAGCAAAGAAAACAACATACAACAACCTTGGACACAAGAACAGAGATAGCTGTACCTGCCAATCTTGGGAATATCAAACATAGTATCAAAACACAACTAGTCGTCCAGGAAAACGCCTGAATAACAAAAAGGGATATTCTCAGAGTCTTTCTTGGTTTTTTCAAGCATTGCAATACGAAAACTACCAAGCATCTAGTTCCGCACACGAACCCTCAAAAAAAACACCAGCCATCTAGAAAAACAGTCCTCCATTTGGAAGAGCAGCCCTTAAGTAGTCTCCATTTACCTCCCCCAGCCACTCCAGAAAACCCTCCTAACCTTTCCGGTTTTTTCTAAGTCAGAAATAGCGCCAGATAGGTCTAAAGCTGAACCCTTAGACAGAGAAAGTCTAATACTCATCCCTCTTTCATAGTTCAACAGCCTGCACACTTCATTATGGGTTCGTTGAAAACTTTCATCAAGTCGGTTAGATACTCCAAGACAATTGCGGACGAACGTGCCACTATCAGAAAAGAATCCGCTAATATCCGTACCTCTTTCAAAGATGTCAACTTGTCTCAAAATAAGAGACGCGTTAACATCCAAAAGTTACTCTATTTGTACATTCTCGGCGAGAAAACTCATTTTGGTCAAATAGAATGTATCAAGTTATTGGCTAGCAATCGGTTCATTGACAAAAGATTGGGTTATTTGGCCACCAGCTTGTTATTAGATGAAAACCAGCAAATATTGACTCTTTTGACAAACTCTTTGGTCAACGATTTGAATCATCCAAACCAATTCTTTGTGTCTTTGGCTTTGTCCACCTCTGCCAACATTATGTCCTATGACTTATCAAACGATATATATAACGACATAATCAGAATATTGGCCTCTAATAACAACTACTTGAAGAAAAAGGCAATGTTGGTAGCTAGCAAAATCATTGAGAAAAATCCAGACTTGATAGATATTTTTTACCAAAATTTTGTGAAATTGAATTTGTTAACTATAGATGAAAGAGATCATTCCATAATTTTGTCTGTATGTCAATTGATTCAATCATTTTATAATACTGAAATTCAATTGATCCAGGCTTCCTTGTACATTAACGTGCTTCCTAAATTGTTGATTATCTTGAAGACCTTATCATCATCCTCAAACTATAACCCAGAATACGATATTCTGGGGATTTCCGACCCATTTTTACATGTTTCATTGTTAAAATCTATTACTCTACTTATCACTGTCAATCCAAATGTGATTCAGCAAAATGCAGAAAAAGTTAACCCAAATAAATACAGTATAGATAAATTAATCTCCAAAATCCATGATCAATTCAATGACTTGTTAACTCAAATATCTTCAAATATAGAATTTGGTAGAAATTCAGGTAATTTGATCTTGTATGAAGTGGTTAGCTCTATATTCAAGTTGAATTCAAACAATAATAATTTGAATGTATTGGGAATCAACTTATTGGGTAAGTTTTTAACTTTGAAAGACAATAATATCAAATACATCTCGTTGAACACATTATTAAATGTGGTCAATATCGAACCTAAAACTATTCAAAGACATCAGTCAATCATTATTAATTGTTTATTTGATCAAGATATCAGTATCAAAAGAAGATCTTTAGAATTGATTTTCAAAATCTTGAACGAACACAACATCCGTGTTCTAATAAATGAATTGATCAAGTTTATTGAAATCAGCAGTGAAAACAACATTAATAACACCGCTAGTGGATCTATGAACGAGTTCATAACATTTAATTACAACGCCGCTAAAGATGTCAATGACTTCTCATTGAATTCCTATAAAAATGACACCGATAATTCATCAGGTACAAGCGGTACTGGTGGTTCTTCTAATAATTTGAACAACTTAGATTTAAAATTCTTCATAACATCAAAGTTAATCTCCTCATTGCGTCACTATTCTCCAAATTTAATTTTCTTTTTCAAGTATTTGATCATACTTTTGAAATTCAATGGTAATTACCTTAGCAATGAAGATATTTCTTTCACTCTTTCTGTGATCTCCAATATTGCAAATAATAATCCAGTAAATATTGGTGTCAATCCTAACACTAACATTAATGACAATTTCCTTCTTATTCGCGACTCATTATATGAATTATTTGAATTGAGTAAGAATAATTTGCATAATAATGGATTAAATTTGGTAAATGTTTGGTGTATCGGTGAATATTTTGATTTATACAATTCCAACAACAAGATTATTCAACCAGCAGAAGTTATACAATACTTTGAAAAATTGAATAAGAGTACCAGTTCACAATTGATACATTCTTATATCTTGACAAGTCTTTTGAAGTTTTCTAAGTTTGTAACAAATGATTTGCCAATATCAGCTAAAATTGAATCCATTTTAAGAGATTACGCTTCAAATTCAATAAATATCAATCTACAAATGAAGGCTGTTGAATATTTGGAAATTTTGGCTCTCAAAGATCAATCTGTTAAAATGGGTCTTTTAGAAAGAGTTCCACCTCATACAATAGTGGAAGAGTCGTCAGAAATTTCTTTATTGTCAGTGAAGCATGGCAAAACTTCAGCCAGTGGACAACTGAATGGGGCAAACGATGCTTTAGGTGGCGTTTCTAATGGTGCAATGAATTCAGGTAATGATTTCTTGCTTGATTTAATGGATGATGCCCCTCCAGCTTCTACAGGTAATAAGTCGACTGATTCTGTACCAGCAATAAAAAACGCAGATTTACTTTCTGATATTTTCGGTAGTAGTAGTGGCACATCAGCGCCATCAAAATTGTCTGGAGGAGCTAAGCCTTCTGCAAGCGATGACATTATGAGTCTTTTTGGCACCACGTCCTCTGCTACCTCTGGTATTGTTAACAACTCGCCAAATCTTAACAAAACAGAGTTTCTTAAAGATTCTTCCAAATATCCTGTCATATTTGATAATGAGGATGTACATATTCAACTTGAATTGAAGTCATTAGTTTCAGGCCAAAGTAATATGGTGATCTACATAACGTGTGGCAGTAATCCGCTTCTAAAGATCACTGATATGAATCTTCTTATTGCAGTCTCAAAGTCCCAAAAGTTGACTATTCTTCCGCATTCGGCAGGTGCAAATAGCGGAGCCAACAATGAGGTTATCTCAGGCGATGGTAACAGTTTCTACATCCAGGAGATTCGTATTACTGGTAAAGAAGGTTCCAAGTTGAAGATGAGGGTCAAGTTCGAATACACAGTAAACAATGAAAAGAAGCAAGTAATGTTTGATTACGCCCTTGGAAGAACATTATAGTTGGTTGTTTCTTTCCTTGTTGTTGCGGCATGAACTTTGCTACTATAGTGTTGCTGGGCTCATATAAACATACATATATATATAGAAGACTGCTTGATCTTTGCTAAGATTCAGTTTTTGATGTATACATATCATTCTGCTCAGTCAACGAGACTCTAAAGAGGTTTTATTGTTGTCTAAAGCAAGCTTTATGTACATTCTTTTTATTATTGTGCTCTGTTTATCGTTATCTGTGGATAATCAATGCTTGTAAGATTTCATGTATGTACCTACTTTTTTGCTCTCGAGACAGAGAGATAAACTTCTGTTTTTTGATGTTTCTATCCTGGTTCATTCCTTTTTTTAATTATTTAATCCTAGTTCATTCCTTTTTTTAATTATTTAATTCGTAAAACATTCATATTTAGTGTCAAGCTCTAAAGCAATGCTAGTTTCATTGTAGTTTAGTGAATGTTGTCAATGTTTACGTAATTCATGAGACAATTCTGTGTGTTAGAAATTGAATAATTTCAATGTGTTTATGAAGTTGCTTAGGCTGAAAAAGCCTATTTTTTTTGCTGCACTCTCTTAGTGAATGAATGACATGTTATTTCTATGTGAAATTGTCATGAAAAAATAAAGTATGACATACATACACGGGAAAAAAACAACCCACTTGGAAAATCATAATGATTTAAACAGGAGAGAATATTTCTTTTCGAGCAATCAAATTAGATTTACTATTGATTCTCCATTTTTTGGTAAAATTACTACGTTTGATTGAATAGTCTGGGCATTAGAGATTATCAAACAATAAGTTATCAGTAAATCTATATAACCAAGCCAAAAGGAGACTATATATTATCGTCATATAAAATATAATCCTAGAAGAAAGGTTTCATGGTTATGCCTGCCAGTAATACATTTCTGATCCCTTCGTCTTTGAAAGTTGGTTCTCTTTCAGCAAAAACACCATCCTTTCCTGAATCACAAGATAGCATGACCAATCCCGATAGCGTTTGTTCGTCTGCAGCGATAGACAGCGAAGCTTATGCTAGCCCCTTGGAACCCACCTCCTCAGGTGGTATCAATCCGATTGAGCCTGACGATCCCGAATATAAAGAATTGAATCTCAGTGGGAGAATAATCAATGCTTTGACAATGCTTCCTAATCGTATTCACTTGAGCAAAAACAATGATGGATCTTTGGATTACCATCTTACCCACGTCCGCGGAAACTCGTCGGTGTACTCCAGCTATTACTATCTATTGCAGCAAACATCTTGGGAAACCCATTTGGTAGCATGGACAGGTGAAATTGACGTTGAAAAAAACAGAAACTTCTATTACGATTCTTCAGCTACAAGTAAAACTATAAATAATGCCAATCTCGAAAGTGGTGATTTGGTTGCTCAATTAACAGCGGATGATAAAGCTAAGATCACTCAAATGATCAAACAGCGTAACAATTCTGAGAATATATATCCTATCTGGCTTTTAGACAGTCTTTCCGATGAATCTGGTAACGGGAGATCCGCTAAAGGTGCTGCGTCGCATCCTTCGGCATCAAGCTCATCATCAGTCTCAGGATCGGCTGTAGGCAGCCGTTGGAGAAAATATGCTGAAAACGTATTATGGCCTGTTTTCCATTATGTTACCCCTACACCAAACTACAGTTCATCCGTGGACAGTCAAGACCTATGGTGGCAAGATTATGTCAAGCTAAATGAGGCTTATGCCAACAGAATTGAGTCCATTTACAAAGATGGTGATATTATTTGGATCCACGACTACAACTTGCTTTTGTTACCTGCTTTGCTTCGTTTGAAACTTCCAAATTGTTATATTGCCTTGTTTGTGCACACCCCATTTCCTTCTCTGGAATACTTCCGCTGTTTGCTGCATCGTTCTGATTTATTAGAGGGTATGTTAGGTGCCAACAAGATCAGTTTCCAATCTTTTTCCTTTGTCAAGCATTTTCTATCATCTTGTACAAGAATTTTAGGTTGTGAGAGTAATACACCTACTTCTGTTACCGCTTATGGAAACGTCACTAAATTGGAAGCTATACCAAATGGTATCGATACAGCACTGGTCATCAATGATGCATTCAAAGATCCTAAAATCGATGAAAAAGTATTAGCCATTAAAGAAATTTACAGTGGTAAGAAAATAATCGTTGCCAGAGATAGAATGGATCCTGTGCGCGGTCTCGTACCAAAGTTGGAAGCATTTGCCAAGTTTCTTCAGTTGTACCCTCAATGGCGTGATAAAGTAGTTTTGATTCAAGTCTCTTCTCCTGTTGAATCTTCTACAGCAAGTAAGGATTATGAAAAACAGGTTGCCGAGCTTGTAGCATACATTAATGGTAACTTCGGTACTCTTCATTCCACTCCAGTTCAGCATTACCAAATGCGTATCGACAAGGAAGAGTACTTGGCACTACTTCGTGTTGCAGACTTAGCTCTTATTACTACTATCCGTGATGGAATGAATACAACTGCATTGGAATTTGTCGCTTGCCAAAAAGAAAATTCCTCTCCTTTGATATTATCTGAGTTTAGTGGTACTAGAACATTATTACAGGATGCAATTATTGTTAATCCCTGGGATATTTTTGGTGTGGCTAAATCTATCAATGATTGTCTCTTGATGTCACAAGCTTCTAAAAATGCCATCGAGAGTAAACTTTTGGAGGTTGTTAAAAAAAACACTGTTCAGTATTCCTCGAATTTATTCCTTCGTCATTTTATTGAAGACTTATCAACTAATCACGAATCTCATGTAACTCCATTATTGGATGTTGCAGTCTTGCTCAAGAAATACCAAAATAGTCAAAGAAGACTTTTCTTATTTGATTATGATGGTACATTGACGCCAATTGTAAAAGATCCTGATGCTGCTATTCCTTCACTGAGAATGATTGATTTGATGAGAAGATTAGCTGGTGATCCAAAAAATGAAATCTGGATTATTAGTGGGCGTGATAGAAACTTCTTGCAAAAGTGGTTAGGAGACAGAATTCCCGAACTAGGTCTTAGTGCAGAACATGGTTGTTTTGTTAAGACTTGTGCAGATTTGAATAATAAAAAAACTGAAACTAACAAGTGGTTTAATTTGACAGAGAACTTTGATATGAGCTGGCAAAAAGATGTTGAAGAAATTTTCGAGTACTATACTGAACGTACACCAGGCTCTTTCATTGAGAAAAAGAGTGTTGCATTGACATGGCACTATCGTAAAGCCGATCCAGAGTATGGTATCTTCCAAGCCAAGGAATTAAAGCAGCATCTTTTGACTACTGTTGCCTTGAACTATGATGTGGAAGTTATGAGTGGTAAAGCCAACATTGAAGTTCGCCCTACTTTCGTCAATAAAGGGGAGATTGTGAAACGTTTAGTGTTGGGAAGATACGGATCTTGCAGAGATTTGGCTTCTTTTGTTGATGATCCATATTCTAAATTTGGGAAGACAAATGATGAGAATTCTGAAGACGCTGTGAAAGAATCTTCAAATTCCAAGAAAACATCAAATAATGCGCAGGGTACTTACGAATGGGAAGCTCTTCCAGATTTTGTATTCTGTGTTGGAGATGATAAGACAGATGAAGACATGTTTGAAGCATTAATCACAATTGATGATAAATTGAACAATTTAACTAGCAGCAGTCCAAACGAAGAAGCTAAAAAGAAAGAGAAGTTGATGAGCATATATCCAGTGACAGTTGGATTGGCTTCCAAAAAAACTATTGCGCTTTCACATTTGTTAGACCCGAAGCTGGTTGTTGACACTATTGGTTTGCTTGTTGGGGAGATATCTATGTTCAACAATATCGGTTCTGTCGAATTGAATGATAGAGGTGAACCTGTTAGGATCAATGACTGAATGTGTCAGCTTAAATAGATATCGCATTTAAAAAAATAAATCATACTTTTTTACATTTATATTTCGGCAATTTTGTAGCACTTAACGTTTAGTAGGCATCTCATCGAGAATAGGTGAGTTTGCAAGGACTATATTTTTGAGGGAACGTTTTATTATGTGGTGTATTCATGTTGTTGGTGTCATCCTTTAGGTATTTTCAAGTTGTGGGGGGTCAAGGTCCCTAGGGCTCATAGTTTAGAATTGCAGATCTTCACGCAGGTAAAAACCCAAGCGTGATCAGCTGAATAACATCGTCAAGATTGAGGCCTAGTTCTCTCTTATTTTCTGCTTTGAAATCTGGAATGACGTGCTCATAGCAGTGATAAGCCAATATATATTTGGAAAATAGCTTTTTTTTTTTCTGAAGAGAAAAGTGCTTTTGCTTACTTGAAGATGCGTATCTCTCAGAAAAACAATTCAACGGCCGAAGACAGATATTGAAAGTTGAAAATGAAGCGACAGAGAAGAGCTTGCAGAGCAATATCAGCGTCCAATAGTACAATATTGGTTGCTAATCCTTGAATATTGAGAAAATGATAATATCAAAAGCTAAAGGAAAATATATTTTTTTTTTTTTTGTTGAAAAACAACAGTGTAATATTTGATTTCAAAATGTCAGGCTCTTGGGATAAGTTTACATTAAATGAAAATTGTAGATGTTAAAAGGCCAATTGTTGAAGTAAACACGAAACACAACAGAGCTGTGCGCAAAGTAATAATCAAGGATCTAACACTTGCGAATTGTTTAAACAGAAAATTTACAACTCCGATCCTGGAATACCAGCAACAAAAATACAATTCAACTTACTATGTGCATACAGCTTGATGTATTTGAAAATGTGGGGCAGCGATAGAAAAATATGGGGAACACATCATGAAAAAAAAAATCATATTTTGCATTTGGTCAAAAATTTGCGCATGAAGGAGATTTCTATTGTTTGAGTGCTACCAGGTACATGCAAGATTGTTAAAATAAATATTTCAGATTTCCCCGGGTTCAAAAAATTGACAGACAGGTTTTGAAAGATATGCAAGGCATTTCCCTGAAGAGTCCGAGAATCAGTGAGATAAAGAAACTTACGTCTAGGCAATTAGTATTCAAATTAAAAGAGATAACCAGAGAAAGATCCACAAATAGAAAAAAAAAAGAGCTGTTAAATTGACGATATCTGGGGTAATTAACAAGCCCTCGCTGCTTGAACTCTATTTGGGACATGTGCGAAGAAATGAGTATGAATAATGCTTCGCAACAGAGCAAGCACCAATTGCAACTGGGATGATCCTGAAAACGATTGTTCAATTCACGCGCTGTAGATTAATTAAGACAATTTTGACACATAGACTTTGTTTAAATAAGAGTAAGACAAACACATAATTCGGGAATATCAAGATTAATTTTGAACTAATTACCCAGGAAGTAAGACACTGTTTGAACGTCAATTTGTTCTGAACAACTAGGCAGTTAAGACTGAAGCTTGTAACTCAACTTCATTGTACATACATATAGGCTACAGAGTTAGGAGGAAATAAACTGGAGTTAAACAAAGAGAGCTGTTGTAGTTGAGGAACTACATACAAGCACGACGCAGCATTGCATATGATGAATGCATCGTTGAAATTCCATATGAATACCACGTAGAATTGCATACAAATATACAGTTCAGAACTACAGTTAGACGGTAATTACCTGTGCTTTACTACAATCATCTCAGCAGGACCCAGCTAGCAACGCCTGTTTAATCAAGCTTGAACAGTTTCAATTTTAAAGTTTGGAAATGTTAACAGCGGGCCACCAGTTTTTTCTAATATTCAATAATAGTATACAAAACAAAAAAATATTCCACGCTTGATGTATGAAGGTAAAAAGTAATCCACAGGGTTTACGAAAATCGCTAGGATTTAAATGCGTGTAAACAGCCATAAAACCCCCATGAATACTGTCATCAATGAAATTATGATTTGTAATTTTATTTTGCATTTTTATGTATTGTCAATATGCACACTAGGTGATGTAAAATACTGGAATTAGCTAAGTTTCTTGAAGTTTTGAATCCTTCCCTACATAAAAAAATTTTTTTGTTTGTTTTATCTAGTGGTTTAATTTCTTGTATGCGCTTTGCTTAATTAGTCATTTATTTCTCTGGCGTCATTTTCACACAGTTACTCCAACTTTCCATCTCTTCTATTAATCATTGAATCACCTATCCCGGTGTTCTTGACAAAAAAAAAAAAAAAAGAGTAATCAAGCATACATGATGTTCTACAAGCACAATTTTATTTTTCCGATACTATAAATCATCTTCTAAATCCCCATATTTTACGAGAAAAAAAAAAATCATGTTGTAAAAAGACTCTTTTCTCTTTTTCCTTTTTGTTCTGTTTTGAGTCTTGTCAAGAGATTAATATTATTAATCAACGTCAAATTACAATACTCTTCCTTAATATTCCTCTAACATGTCTGTTGAAGAAGTTAAATCAAAAAAACTCCATATCACTGAACTTAGAGATGACTCCACCTCGGTTTTGGGCTCTTTGAATAAGATCCTTGTTGCGAACAGAGGTGAAATTCCAATCAGAATATTTAGAACTGCTCACGAGTTGTCGATGAAGACAGTAGCTATCTATTCCCACGAAGATCGTCTTTCCATGCACAGATTAAAGGCTGATGAGGCATATGTGCTTGGAAAGAAAGGCCAATTCTCACCTGTTCAAGCGTACTTAGCAATTGACGAAATTATTAAGATTGCCAAACAACATGGTGTTCAAATGATCCATCCAGGTTACGGTTTTTTGTCTGAAAACTCTGAATTTGCCGCAAAAGTTATCGAAAATGGTATTAGATGGATTGGTCCTCCTCCACATGTCATTGACTCGGTTGGTGACAAGGTCTCTGCTAGAATTTTGGCCGCAAAGGCTAAGGTTCCAACAGTTCCAGGTACGCCTGGTCCTATTGAAAGTCCAGAAGAAGCTGAAGCTTTTGTCCAAGAATATGGTTATCCAGTTATTATCAAAGCTGCTTTTGGTGGTGGTGGTAGAGGTATGAGAGTGGTGCGTGAAGGTGACGATATCAAAGATGCTTTCAACAGAGCAACATCCGAGGCTAAGTCTGCTTTCGGTAATGGCACATGTTTTGTTGAACGTTTCTTAGACAAGCCAAAGCATATTGAAGTTCAATTGTTGGCTGATAAATATGGTAACGTTATCCATCTTTTTGAAAGAGATTGTTCTGTTCAAAGAAGACATCAAAAAGTAGTTGAAATTGCACCAGCTAAAACCTTACCATTAGAAGTTAGAGATGCTATTTTGTCAGATGCCGTTAAATTAGCTAAAGAAGCTAATTACGTCAATGCTGGTACTGCAGAATTCTTGGTTGATAACCAAAATAGACATTACTTTATCGAAATTAATCCTAGAATTCAAGTCGAACATACAATTACCGAAGAAATTACAGGTGTCGACATTGTCGCTGCTCAAATTCAAATTGAAGCTGGTGCCTCCTTAAAAGATTTGGGTTTGTTGCAAGACAAAATCACAACAAGAGGTTTTGCCATTCAATGTAGAATTACTACCGAAGATCCTGCTAAAGGATTCCAGCCAGATACTGGTAAAATCGAAGTTTACAGATCTGCTGGTGGTAATGGTGTGAGATTAGATGGTGGTAACGGATTTGCTGGTTCTGTTATCTCTCCACATTATGATTCTATGTTGGTCAAATGTTCTTGCTCTGGTAGCACATATGAAATTGCCAGACGAAAAATGATTCGTGCTTTGATTGAATTCAGAATTAGAGGTGTTAAGACTAATATTCCTTTCCTTTTAACTTTATTGACTCACCCTACATTCATCAAAAGTGAATGTTGGACAACCTTCATCGACGATACTCCATCATTGTTTGAAATGGTTAGTTCAAGAAACAGAGCCCAAAAAATATTGCACTACATTGCTGATTTGGCTGTCAATGGATCTTCTATCAAGGGTCAAGTTGGTGTTCCAAAATTATTAACTGAACCTGTTCTTCCATCTATTTACTGCCCAAAAACAAAGCAAGAGATTGATGTTTCTGTTCCATCTTCCAAAGGTTGGAGAAATATCTTACTTGAAAAAGGTCCTGAAGCTTTTGCTCAAGCTGTTAGAAAGCATGATGGTACATTGGTCATGGACACAACTTGGAGAGATGCACATCAATCTTTATTAGCAACTAGAGTGAGAACATATGACTTAGCTGCTATTGCTCCTCAAACTTCTCACGCTTTAGCTGGTGCTTTTGCGTTAGAATGTTGGGGTGGTGCTACTTTTGATGTTGCTATGAGATTTTTGTATGAAGACCCATGGGAACGTTTGAGAGTTTTGAGAAAGTTGGTTCCAAATATCCCATTCCAAATGTTGCTTAGAGGTGCTAATGGTGTTGCTTATTCTTCTTTACCAGATAATGCTATTGATCATTTTGTCAAGCAAGCTAAAGACATTGGTGTTGATATTTTCAGAGTTTTTGATGCATTAAATGATTTAGAACAATTAAAGGTAGGTGTAGATGCTGTAAAGAAAGCCGGTGGTGTTGTTGAAGCTACAGTTTGTTATTCTGGTGATATGTTACAGCCAGGCAAAAAATACAACTTAGATTATTACATGTCTGTGGTTGGCGAAATTGTCGAGATGGGTACACATGTTCTTGGTATTAAGGATATGGCAGGTACCATGAAGCCTGCAGCTGCAACTAAATTGATTTCTGCTATTAGAGCTAAATATCCTGATTTACCAATTCATGTTCATACACATGACTCTGCTGGTACTGGTGTTGCTTCCATGGTTGCATGCGCTAATGCTGGTGCTGATGTAGTTGATGTTGCCTCTAACTCTTTGTCTGGATTGACTTCTCAACCTTCTATCAATGCGTTTTTGGCCTCTTTACCAAATCCAGAGTCCACTGGCTTAGATTCTCATCAATTGACAGCAATTGACACTTATTGGGCTCAAATGAGATTATTATACAGTGTTTTTGAAGCAAACTTAAAGGGACCTGATCCGGAAGTATACGAACATGAAATCCCTGGTGGTCAATTAACCAACTTGATTTTCCAAGCACAACAAGTTGGCTTAGGTGAACAATGGTTAGAAACCAAGGCTGCTTATAAAGAAGCTAACGAACTTTTAGGTGATATTGTCAAGGTCACTCCTACTTCTAAGGTTGTTGGAGATTTAGCCCAATTTATGGTATCCAACAAATTAACTGCAGATGATATCAAGAGATTAGCCAACTCTTTGGACTTCCCTGATTCTGTGTTGGACTTTTTTGAAGGAAAAATTGGTAAACCATATGGTGGTTTCCCAGAACCTCTAAGATCTGACGTTTTGAGAGGAAAAAGAAGAAAGTTGAATTGTAGACCAGGTTTAGAAATGGCACCTTTCGACTTAGCTGCAATTAAGGCTGATTTGTCCAACAGATATGAGAAGATTACAGAAGCTGATGTTGCATCCTACAATATGTATCCAAAAGTATATGAAGACTTCCAAAAAATACGCGAAATTTACGGTGATTTATCTGTTGTTCCAACTAGGTACTTTTTGAATGCCCCAAAGATTGACGAAGAAGTATCTATTGTTATCGAAAAGGGAAAAACTTTGATCTTCAAATTAACAGCAATTTCTGAAGTCGTTCCAGGTAAGAAGGATGTTTACTTCGAGTTAAACGGAGAATTAAGAAAGGTTTCTGTTGATGATAAATCTGTTAAAATTGATAAGGTTGTTAAACCAAAGGCAGACGCTCACAAAGCAGAAGAAGTTGGTTCTCCAATGGCTGGTGTTATTGTTGAAGTCAAAGTTCATAACGGCTCAGCTGTTAAAAAAGGTGAAGCATTATGTGTTTTGTCTGCCATGAAGATGGAAATGGTTATCTCTGCTCCTCATGACGGTACTGTTGGTGATTTATCAATCAATGATAATGATAATGTAGATGCTGCAGACTTGATTTGTAGAGTTCTTCCTGATGAAGTAAAGAAGGAAGAGTAAATTTAGTAACCATTAATTCGATTTCAGCATTCTCCCTTTCCCACATTTATTTAATTTTAGTAACAATATTTTAAAAGAATATAATAACATGTTTTTTACGTTTTTATAATTGTTCGTATGATTCTAACAATTTTGTAATAGCTTTCAACTTTTGCGTGACCTAAAAAGGTTGCTCATGAACTTCCTTGAAATCTGATGCGATAATAGAAGTTATTTACAAGAAAATATATTAGCAGAGGTTCAACGAATAAAATAAGTAGAAGAACTAAAAAAAAAATCAATGATTGAATTACTAAACTATAATAGATTAACTGAAAAAGTACTTACTTGATTTAATATTATTAACATCAAAGTTGCCTCTTTTAGGAATATCAGAGCATTGGAATGGAACAAGAATTTTAATGTGATCCGATGCGGATTTCTTATTATTGGAAGAATCTTCGTAAGTATCCAAATTTATTTCAGCATTTTTTTTCAGCTCATCATCAAGACTGAACTCCATTTTTTTGGAATTGGCACCGAAATCTTTAGATACTCCGAATAAATGTTCAACCTCCTCGGTGGACAATATGCTAACAGATGTGTTATTATTTTCTTCACTTATCTCACCCTTCATTCTTTTTCTCTCTAATCTAATTTCTTCTCTCAAGTTTAAGCTCTTACCGGCTTTATCTGAATATTCAGCTCTAAATTTTAAAACTTTTTGAGTGACTTTATCACTCTTAGGAACTGAAATAATCAAAAGATTATTCTTGTATCTATCCTCAAATTCAGTTTTAACTCTACCAATCAAATTAGTTGAGTGTAACTTAATAAAAGCCTCTCTCAAAACAATATTCATCTTATCTATAGAAGATGCATGCGTCCAATAAGAGTCATGAACCGATGCGAAACTAATTCCATTCTTATAGCATTCACTGGCACTTAACAACATGTGTGTTGCATCTAAAGAGTGGATATAGTTTGGCGGGAACGCAGTCACTTGTCTTTGGGAATATACCTCGTTCAACTCGAAAGGATCAGAAATAAACACAGTTTGTAAATTGGTACTTATTTGTCTTTTGTTTGTGATTCTGTAGGGCTGAACTACTGGCAATCCTAAGGGTGTTGTCCAAATTACTGAGCTCATATTTCTTGGCTTACCTGTATTAGTATGGAGTTGATCTTCCTCGAAATCTATGATGTTAACAGACTTTGTAATTCTTTTAGCGCACTCTGACAACCAATCTTGAATCAAATGTGCACCTGTAAATAATGTTCTGATAGCATGGAAAACTCTTCTAGTCAAGAAAATGGACAACTTGTAGCATTCATCCTTATCCTCGAAGTAATGGTCTAATTGTTTTCTAATTTGGGCTGTAGCTCCAACATAGGTGACACCATATACATTTGTCATCACAGTTTGTTTAATAATTTTTCTATTGATGACCTTGACTAATTTTTCAGCAAGCTCAGATCCTTCAGCAGCTTCTTTCTCCAAAGTCTTTTTTGTTAGCTGAGCAACATGATTATAAACGTCTTGCGGTCTATCACTTGGATGCAAGTTGACTTGGGTTGCACCTTCAATATCACCACCCAATGCAGCATAGTGTTGTAATCCATTACAAGTACCATCTTGATGAACTGGTTGATGGGAAATGAATTCGCTTGGATCTGGCAATTTCAATGCATCCACTAGTTCCAACATGACTGCGAGAGCTTGCCATGGATCTTCAGCTGTCACCCACAATCCTGATTTGTCATATGGATTTTCAACTGATTTTCTAATTCCTTCCATATTTTCATCTATAAACTCAACTCTTTGATCAAAAGGTAGTTTGGAATGGCCAAATAAATTCGCCAAATGCACTTTTAACCAAAATAAACCATTTGGACCTAATTTAGATCCTTCCCAAAAAATTAATAATCCTCTACTCAAATCATTACCTAAATGATTAAAATGGGGTGATAAAGGATATGTTCTTCCCCTGAAATCCATATTATGTGGGAAATAGAATTTTTCACCAACGAAAGCTCTTGCAATTTCTAATTTATAGTTGGTGTCACATCTTAAAGATCTTTGAGCCCCATACTCATTCGCGATTTTTTTTGCATGTCTTTGCCAATCTCTTTTAACAGTAGGTTCACTCTCTCTTGGTGGAGGTGGCGGAATGTCTGGTTTACTAACGTTCTTAGGAATAGCCAAAAAGTCCTCACCAGAATTCCATATATTTGTTAATATCTTCAACACTCTCTCATTAATAGTCCAAGCAGTCTTGCCTAAAACGTTCAATCCATCGAAAACATTATTCAAGTCTGATCTCTTTGAGGCAATCTTGATGTATGCTAATTGTTCAGGAGAATCTTTTGTTCTAATTACTGCATTCCGACTAAACTCGTAACCACCATTGTTCCATGAACTCCATTCCCTTGGTTTTGTTAGCATTGGATAAGATTGCGGGAAAATAGAAAATTTTAAGTTTTGCGTCCCTAACTGGTTCAATAATTCTGAATGTAATTTCAAAACTCCCAACTTTACACCGTTAGAATATTGGTAAGTGTGAATAATAGCTGGAACATCAGCAGATATTTGTCTACCTGTCTTCGGGTCAACACCCATTACATCAATTTTAGCTACTTTAATAAAATTACTCACTAAAATTGAACCAATTTTGGCTCTAGTATCATATTGCCAAATAATCTCTTTCTTCATTTCATCATGTCTGAATCTTGCTTTTGATCTCTCTAGGATGTTTCTCAACTTTTTGTTTTTTTCATTTTTGTTTAAACCTTGGAAAGCTTTTTCCTCAGTCTTTAATAAAACATCAGATTGATATTCTTTCTCAATCGCATTTCCAACACTAACAACTGCTCTTGCGGTTTTCATACCGTCAACAACACCACCAGTAGATGTCAATTTAAGAATTTCTAAAATTGTTATAACAACCATTTTTCTGGCATTTAGTAAAGTAAAAAATGGGGCTACTTCTTCCAATCTTTTAATTCTGATACTCTTTGCCTTGTTAGTTTGTTTTTCCACACCACCAGAAACAATGGAAGCACATGTTTGAATATCGTTTTCTACCAAAGGTAACATATCTTGAAACCACTTCCAAAGCAAAATGTTCAATTTTTTATCTTTGACAAGCAAACCACCATGTTTCGTGGCTTCTTCAGCATTATGTTTCCAATTTTGTTCTGCACCTTCGATAGATTTCGCTTCCAATTGGCGTTCTCTTTCTTTGTTGAAATCTTCCAACAAATTGTTAAATAAATCTCTATCTTCTTGAGATTCTAATGAGCTGTATATCTTGAAGAAATTAATAGATTGTTTATCCAAATTGACATATTTCTCTGGATCTTCCAACTTTCCTAAAAATTTATCAATGAATTCTTCGTCAGATTTGTGCGATAAAGCCAACAAAGAATGTCTGATGACCTTCAACCCAAAAGAATCAACTGCCTTTAGCTCATCGTAGCCTAATTTTTTGAGAGCGCTAGGAACATTCTCAGTCCAGTCCAATTCATCCTCTTCTTCCTGAGTTGCAGACTTCATTTTTAATAAGACATCTTCAACAGCATTTGCATCGATCTTTCCTTTGTTTTGTGACTCGACTCTGCTGTTGGGATTTGGTGAAAGACCATCATTAAAAAATGAACTTTCACTCAATAACAGTTTAATATCAGTTGGAAACTCATCTAAAGCAATGGTACACTCATCATGTATTCTTTTCAAATATGATATTGGTAAAACATCGATATTGCTTAAAACTTCGCTGACTGGCTTATGATTTTGTATCCAGGCATTTACATAAGTTTTATAGTAAGTTATATTTTCCGGAGAATCTTCAGGTAAATCTGGAAATTTCGGTTTTTCCATACTAACCTTGATGAGAATGGCAACTGTCTTAGAATCAGCAGCTACTCTATTATAATAAATTTTTATCTGTTCCGCGAATTTTTCAACTTCATCGAGGCTGACATCTCTGGAGCTTGACCATACTAGCAAGTACTTGTTGAGCGAATTTAAGAAGGATTCAACAGACTTTTGGTTATAAAGATCTGTTATATCATACAACGAGTCAAGCAAAGTTTTTGCTCTCTTGAATTCACCATGCTTCAAGCAGGCATCTAGTAAAGCCCATATCTTAGATGTGTGTTTATTGGCGTTCTGCTGACTTGTCAAATCAAAAGGAGTTGGAAAGTCTGTCACTGATCTGTAGAGCCTATTCGACCCGTTGGTAGCATTTCTATTAAAAAGCAACGAATTTGCTGTTGAGGAATTAGCTGATTGGGTATTTGGTTTGAAAGAAGACGTGTTTGGAGATGCTTTTTTAGCTGATGAATGAACTAATCTTTTAAGGAGCTTTAAGCGAGACAGGGAGGTCAATCTCTGTGCATGTTGAAACATTTTTTGTTCGCAGTCTGTCAGTTCTGTCCAACAAAATCCTTTTTTTTATAGTGGAAGCTAAGTATCTAGCAAAAGATTTTCAGCTTATATCAAATGGATAATCAAAAATTTGATATTGATATTGAAAAAAAGAAAAAAAATTTTTATAACAAAATCTGATCACAATCTATGGTAAGCGATTCAAATGTAAAAACTAATACAAATACATGTATAATATTATTATGGTTTTAAAGTACTCTGAAATTTGATAATTGTTTCCCTAAATTTACCACAAACAAAGCAGTTTTAAAATAAAAATAATAAAAATAGACTAGATTAAACGATAAATTGTGTCTAATAGTATTGACTTAAAATATTCAAAAATAAAGCTATTTTATTTTTCAACTTCAAATTTTTTTTTTTTTCGATGCCTTTAGTAAAAAAGAAATGCAGTACAAAAAAAAATGGCTCAAACTATTCCTGACTACTTACTTCATGTAGATAAAAAAAAACTTTAATTTTCATGATTGGAAATTTCAAAATCATTGAATATTAAATTTTTACACACAATTAGCTGATGCTGAATAGTGATCTCTCCCTATATTAGATAGGTGTTTATTTATAAAGAATAATGGAAAAGTTGTTTCTTGACCGTTCGTTGAATATCTGTTTCTTTTTAAACTGTATAGCTTTCTTCAGTTTTTTTGAGTCATATTTCAATAGCATGTATGCCAACTTGCTTGATTCTTGATATTTCAACAATTCGTAGCCCAAATCTTGCAAAAGGCCAAGCAAGTTTTCTTTACAGATATATTTTGAGTTTGTTATACATGGAAGCGGCAAAACAAAAAATAGACAATTAGGCATTGTTCTTTTTTGATTCAAGGTGAAATCTGGTTTTTGACTGTCAGACCCAGGATTTTCAGATTGGATATCATTTTTTTTGAAAAAAAAACTCAATTTTTTCAACATCTCACCTCTTTCTAGTGCAGTAGGCACAAAATTGAGAACCAAAGACAAACTTATTAAATTGAATCTCTCTTTTTCTGATTCTGGTAAAGGTCTTTTCATGAAATCTTGCTGGAGAATCAAATGAGGTTCCTGAGAATTAAGATCTATTCTGGTGACATTATCTTTAAACCATTTGCTCATAGAAATTTTGTTTTTACTGCTCAAAGATCCTACTTCTAAGGCATTTAGATTCGTAGTTGGATCATACTGAAATAACTCATCTAACCACATGATCAATTTCTTGGAAGAATCACCCCCTCGCTTCTCATCCTGGCCGCTCAACGACGATGCCTGATATGTCTCTAAACCTCCCTGCAAATTCATTGTATACTCAATCTCACTAAGCAATTTGAGTCCATCTTTAAAATCAGCATCTAGTTGCCGCATAGATAGGATACCCATTCTTTCTATTGTATGAAAAATATCATTTTTCTGTTCTGTTAGTGGTTTAATGGATGCATTGGAAGCAGTATGCAGTTCATAATAAGATTTGTATAGCTGGTAAACTTTTGGATAGGAAGTCTCAAATATTTGCAAAAAATTTTGTTCACTCACTCCTTCTATATCGAATTTATTGATCAATTGTCTCCTAGCTTTTAATAGTACATGAAAAGAATTTATGAGCTTTCTGCTATATTTTGGCTTGATTCGACTATTTGTATTTTTTTTTGCCGTGATTGGGACCAATTTCTTTCTAGCCATTCTACCTATTTATCAGCTGAGTTGTGGCCTTTGCTTTAACGTTCTACCTTTAGGATTGTCTATTTGTTTGTAATTTTTGTATATGCTACTTAATTCTACATTAGTCGCTTATGCGATGTAGAAATATAGATAGAGATAGATGTCTGCAATACTCTGCTTGAAAAGAAAAATCAAAAAAAAAAAAAAAAAAAACAATGAATCGCTCATATGCTATACTGCTGAATGCCTGTGATATGATATGATATTACTCCTATCACAAAGTAAAATCAAATAGTTGGAAAAATAAAGTACATTCTCAGTAATTTTGGAATGTTATGTTTCTCCATTTTGGATAAGTAAGCAAGCTGTACCCAAAAAAAATCAATCTCAAAGCTCAATATCTATACAAGTGATGTGAAATCTAACAGCAATTTGTATCGAAAAGGTGATGAGAAAGTTGGTTAATCATTTGTACCATGAAATCGACTTTTAACTATTTTGAGCAGCAGATTCAAAATTTTTCTTTCGAGAAAACTTGGAGGCTCAGTAAATAGGCCAATGTTCCTTTTTTCGAATTTATTCGGTGCATATACCTGTATTGTACCGCTTCATTTTCGTGGGGAAAGAATTTTTTTTTCACTTCATGTTTCTTCATTTCATTTTTCAATACAACTATTTTGAAAATAAAGAAATGATAACCGTGTTGTACTGATTAACTTAGTTTAGATCGATTTATACTGAAGTATTCTACGAAACACAGAGTTTAGAACATTCAGATTTTGTATTTGAATAGAATTTAAAAAAAAATCAAATGCAAAACCCATATTAGCAGATGAGTCGGTCGATTGAATATTTACATTTGCTTTGATTAATAGCAAAACCACAAATATTTAAACTGGAACTTTGTTTCAAGCAAGCCTTAGGAAATTCGTCAGTTAATTAGGGATTTTCACTTAGTATCTAAGAATCCTATCTCATTTTGAATATCATCTAGTACTATTGGGTTTTGCCAGATAAGAGCACGTGTGGCACGTTCTTGCAACCACAGAAAAATTTTGCTCTGATATTTTTTTCTATGAAAATTACCAAGTTATCGGTTATGAAACAGCTTTAAGGAGAATAAAAACAACTGGGCGTGTGGCGTAGTTGGTAGCGCGCTCCCTTAGCATGGGAGAGGTCTTGGGTTCGATTCCCAACTCGTCCAATTTTTTGTTTTTGCATAACACTCCTTCTTATGCTGTCGGTTATTCAGCCTGCGAATAAAGGCATTTTCCACCAATAACGTCAAAGCATTTCTTTCTTCAAAGTATAAGCGCACAGCCGACGTCTACATATCCAATCAGAGGAAATCATACAAATTTTTTTTCCGAGAGAGCTACCTAACAAGAAAAAAAAAAGAGACACTGGCTCATTAATCTCGCTAAAATACACTGGCTACAACACAGTACTACTTATTGCAGGAAAGATTTGTATGTGATCTCTAAAGTATGAAAAAATTTTTTTTTTTTTTTTCTCTTTGCAATATTCAACAAGTATTAGTTATAGTGTGCTAAGTTCTATTCTCCTCTCTTTAGCCTGTGGATGTTACTAATCCTTCCATCTTTTCATTTATAATTTGAACAAGTATCATTCCAATCAACAAATATTCAAAATCAAAATGTCTACTGTAAGTAAAGTTCCAATTCATAGAATTTTGAGCCTATTGATGTGAAAAATGAGGGTAATTATCGGTGAACTTACGAGAAACAAGCAATTCAGACGGAAAGCAGTGTGAATCGGTATAAGGACTCGAGCAAAGGACACACAAGCTATTAGTATATCGTGGAATTCGTTAATAATGAGAATATAATACATAGATCGAAAGAAGGGAATCGTTTATCACCTGCGATTCGGAATGCAAGATTGAAGGAAAAATAAGAAGTACTGCCAGCATGACCAGTAATTGGTTTTTTCCAATCAAAAGATTGGACATGTCTCCAAATTAACCAACCATTATCTTCGATAGATATTCGGGTACTAGGATTTTTATGCAGTCTGCATTTACAAATCACAGCAGAATTCAAAAATTAGATTGAGGCGTCCTCAAAATAAATCTAAAATACTTGGGAAAATAGACATTGGCAATGTGCTGGATTATTATTATTTTTTTCTTAAACTGGAATATCTTTATTGAAAGAACAGTGAGACAAACTAAAAACAGGAGAGTTTAAAATTCGTCATTTCAATGACTATATTTTCGGATGACGATATGCAAAATAATCATGGAGATTAGAGGGTGCTCAATTCATTCCGCCAATAGATTTACAGTATTGCATTCGCATATGTCTATACCTTTAGGTCAATTATCAAATGCTTGATGATTTACTTCCCTATTGTTAACCATTAACGATCCTAAATAATTTCGAATTACCGGTATTCAATTTTATATCACATCACTATCAGGTTTTATTTCTAGAAAATAATATTTAAATCCAATCGTTTTGATGGAAATTTCAAATATAACTTTCCCAGAATTATATTCTCAGAACAACCGAGTCACAACTGTCCAGTTTTCGCCCAAAAGAATGGTCAAAATTTTTTTCTGACCACTATTTGGAAAGATGAATACTAACATAATTTTAGCGTGCTGCTGCCAAATTGGACTGGTCCAAATTAATCTCTTCTCTTGGTTTAAAAGGTGAAACTGCTTCTGCTTTACAAGCCTTCAAGAAGAGACATGACGAAGCCAAGAAGGTTGTTTTCGAATTATCTAATCAAAAGACTGATGTTGACTTTGCTCACTACAAGTCTGTTTTGAAAAACCAAGATATTGTTAGCAAGATTCAATCTGACTTGTCCTCTTTCAAGCCAGTCACCTACGACATTTCCAAGCAATTGAACACCATCGAAGCCTTCAAGCAAAAGGCTCTTGAAAACGCTACTGCCACTGAATCTGTCGTCAGCAAGGAATTACAAGAATTGGCTGAAACTTTGAACAACATTGAATCCGCTAGACCATTCAACGAATTAACTGTTGATGAAGTTGTCAAGGCTAGAGCTGATATTGACGACAAGGTTAATGAAGTTGTCAAGAAGGGTAGATGGGATGTTCCAGGTTACCACGAGAAATTCGGTGATCTTGTTGTTATGTAAGAGGTTTTACAAATTAATTTTATCCACAAAAAAGAAAATTACTCGGCCTACAATCGGAAACATCTCACTGAATATTCAGAATTGGATATACCATTTATTGATTGGCTCTCTGTGCGTAAACAATTATATACATCTATATAAAAACATACTCTACACAAATTAAAAAAAAATAAGTTATTTATATACGATATAAATAAAATCAAAATAATAATAATGATGATTTCCCTTGTAGTGTGACTTCATCAGAAAAAGAATGCTCAAAGTTACATCCATCTATTCATCAATACAAATATCAGATTACAGATAATTGAACTGCTACAACTGTTATAAATTTCCCAAATACTAAAGAGAAATACATTCAAATAATATCTACTCTGATTTTGGCCCCAAAATTCACCGTCAAATTTATAGCATTACGAAGTTACAAACAATATAAGCTACACTTTGCTCCAAAATAGTATGTATGTCTTAGTATTGAAAATTGGATCCTAACTGAACTATTACCGGGTAAGTAAATACTCAAGATTTACTTCTTTTTTTTTTTTTTGAAACCAGAAAAATAAATCTTCTAATGCGCGTTAGGCGATGATGCGCTTTTACTTAAAAATTTTCTTAGATTAGACAGAATTAGTGAGAAGAGATGGGATGAGCATGCAAAGAAAAGCCCGAACTACTACTCTCTTGCAATCACTTTTATTCACCTAATTTTCAATCTACTTTGGTTAATTGTTGAAAAGAATATTCGATCTCGAAGGTTCATAGTATTTGACTGCTTAGAGTAAATAGTTGAAGTGAAAAAGAGAAAAAAAAATGGCTAAACCTAAGTTGGCAGAAAGATTAGAGATTGCAAAAGCAAAGGAATCATATGAAAAGTCCAAGAGGGACACATCCAGAAAGAATAAAGGAAAGAAAGATGATGAACAAACAGAAGAAATTGTCACGGTGACCAACGAAGACTTAAAGAATAAAGAAAAGCAAGATGAAAAAGAAACTGAATTAAAAAATAAAGTTTCCGAAAAACAGAAAAATACTGAAGAAGAGCCAAAGGAACTTACCAAGTTAGAAAAGAAGAAGGCCAGGGAAGCAAAAAGAGAAGCAAAAAAGGCAAAGAAAGAGGCATTGAAAGAGGCCAAGCTCAGGGCATCAAACGAGGAAGAGGAGAATGAAGAAAACGATGACGGTGAACCTATCATTGAGGTTGCATCATTAGATAAAGAATTCCAAAAGGATTTTGCTAGCGTGGTGGCAGTAGATCACGAGGAAGATGATGAAGAAGAGGCTGATAATAGACTTGAGCTTGAAAAGCTTGCAAAGAGTGACAATGAAGAGGAGGAAGAAGAAGATGATGACGAAGAAGAAGATGAGGATGATGACGAAGAAGAAGAAGATGTGGCATATTCTGATGTTGAATTCGATTCGGACGCAGATATTGTGCCACACACCAAGGTTACCATCAACAAGACTGCAGCATTGGAAGACTCATATAACCGTATAAGATTGCCATGGGACAAATATCCATTTACTGAACATCAATCGATAACATCAAAGGAAGCAGCCGTGGATAGTATCAAGGATATCTATGATGATACCGAGAGAGAATTGTCCTTCTACAAGCAAGGGTTGAGTGCTGTTGTCGAGGCCAGATCCACGCTCGTGAAAATGAAAGTTCCATTTTCGAGACCAAGCGATTATTTTGCGGAGATGTTGAAAAGTGACGAACACATGGACAAGTTGAAGCAGAAGTTGATCAAGGAAGCCACTGCTGCCAAGAAGTCCGAAGATGCAAAGAAACAAAGACTTTTGAAGAAATTTGGTAAGAAGGTCCAGATCGAAACCTTGCAGGAACGTCAAAAACAAAAGAGAGAGACCTTGGAGAAAATCAAGTCTTTCAGAAAAAAGAAGGGAAGCAATGCAGGGGGAAGCATGAACGATGATGAGTTTGACATTGCTATCGAGGAATCGAACGCAGCCAAGGACGAATACAACAGAAAGAGAAAGTTCAAGAGCGGCGGACCTGGTGCAAACGGCGATAGAAAGGGTGGCAGCAAGAAGACCAAGAGACCAGGGAAGAGCAAGCGTGGCTCGAGACGCTAGTCTACGGGCGTCCCATGCTATTATATCATTTTACCGTTTTTTTTACAATACTATCAGCTGAATAAGAAAGATAAATAAAAATGCATGTAATTTTTTTTGAAAGCAAGTCCAGAGTGTGATTGGATTTTTGTACTTTGTATTCTTAGCCAGAACATGTAGTTTTCTTGTGTATATTTTGTTCAAAACCATCCACCAGACCTAGGGGTTTTCCTTTTCTGCTACTATATATTCGTTATACTGCAGCATTATACTATAGTTATACTGTAGCATAATACACTATGCTGGTTATGCTAGTAGTTATGAACTCTGGCGCTATCACTGGCAAACTTCGTCTTTAATACACAGGATGAGTGAAAAATTTTGTCCCCTGAGCGCTCCGATGAAAAATTTCACTAAAAGGTTGAAAAAGATCTCAAAATTTCAGACGGAGAGTTGAAATTTCAAATTCATGCAGCAAAATAGTTGACCAATAAAAACCACACTGTGCGAAAGACCATAGTAAGTGTTTATATAGAGAGAAAAAAAAATCAATAAAAAAAAAAAAAAATCAAATAAAAAAAACCAAGTTTTTTCTTCTTCTAAATGAAAAAAGCACAAATAGTAACCATATCTAGTTTTGTGTTGAAGCCAATCGCGAGAATCATTTGGAACAACCATAGAAGTGATTTCTGATCAGGTGTGTCCTTAGAAACTTATATACTGAACCAAACAGATTGTAGAAAATGGCCCCTATAGTCCAAGCTTCAGAGAAATCAAGCAATTCGATCGCGGATTTTATTGAGAAAAATAAAATCTTGGTGTCTGTCGTTGGTGGTATCGCCGTTGGCACTGCTGCATACTTCATATACAGCAGCCTTTCGGAATCGAGCTCCTCCGCCTCGTCCGCCGCAGACGCAGGCTCCAAGAAGTCCAAAAAGAAAAAGTCCAAGAAGAAGAAGTCATCGAGCGCCACCAGCAGCGAAAACAGCAAGGTCAGCTCCGTCTTCGAATCCATCACCAACAACGAGAAGAAGATCCCCCAATTAACTGAGGCCATCATTGCTGATTTGTCCGAATCAGAGAAAAACGAACTAGCTCTACAATTGAAGGAGGAAGGTAACGTTTACTTCAAGAAACACGATTTTGAAACCGCTGCTGCCTACTATTCTGGCTCCATAAAGCTTGCTCCAAAGAACGAGGTCTACTACTCCAACAGATCTGCCTGCTATGCAAACATGAAGGACTACGAAAAAGTCGTTGAGGACTCCACCAGTGCATTGAATATCAAGCGTGACTACTGCAAGTGCTTGTTAAGAAGAGCCAATGCTTACGAACTGTTGGGAAGATACTCAGACGCAATGTTTGATTTGGCCGCCATCACCATTTTTGGTGGCTACGAAGAAAGAAATATTGAACCAGTGTTACAAAGAAACTTGTCTGCCCTTTCTGAAGCTATCTTGAAAGAAAGAGAAGCCAATGAAAAAGACGATGACGCCGCCAGCAATTTACCACCAACTTCTTCCATCAGCTCATTCTTTGGTGCATTCCAAAAAGACACTGCCATCATCGATGAGTTGAAGGACGCCAAAGAAGGTTCTGGTAACGCCTTGTTACGTGAAGCTTTGGAAAAAATCGAAGAATCAAAAGAAGGAAGCTTTGAAGAAGCTCAAAAATTGATCGCCAAATCAATCGAAGCTTATGGCTCTAATATAAATGCCGAAAGTCCAGATGCTAAATACTTGTCTATTGCTTTAGAATATTCTGCTGCCTTCAAGTTCTTACTGAGCGTTGGATCCGATGCTATGGTTGACTTAGACAAAGCTTTGACTTTAGTTCCAAGATCTCGTGTTTATGTTTACAAAGGTTTGATTACTGCTGATAAGGGCTCTTATGATGAAGCTCATAAATATTTTGACATTGCTATTGCAAAGGACCCAAAGAGTGCTGAAGCTTGTTACCACAAAGCTCAATTATTCTACTTACTTAGTATGCTTCCTGAAGCTACCAAATTCTTTGAACAAGCTAAAACTTTGGATCCAACTAATGTTTACGCCTTTATTCAATCTGCTTGTATCTCCTACAAATTAGGTCAAATCTCTGAATCTACAAAACAATTCACTGAGGCCGAAAAATTATTCCCAGAATCTGCTGAATTGAGAAATTACTATGGTGAAATCTTGGCTGACCAAAATAAAGCTAAAGAAGCAAAAGAAGAATTCAAGAAATCTTTGGAATTACAGGAAAAGAACGGTAAGATTACAATCGGTATTATACCATTGATAAATGAAGCTTCGATTGTTTCAAGAGAAGGTGAAGCCGGATTAAAAGAAGCAGAAGAACTTTTAACTAAGGCTTGTGAAATTGATCCTAAGTCTGATATTGGTAAGCTCTCTTTAGCCCAAATTAAGTTGCAAAAAACCGAAGCCCAGGATGCCGTTAAATTATTCGAAGAAGCCTCTCATTTAGCTAGATCTCGTGAAGAAAAATTACAAGCAATTAGTTTTGCCGAAGCTTCTAAGACCCAAATCCGTGTTAAGGAAGATCCACTTTTGAATACTAAGATTCAGGAACTTATGAGCTCAATCGGTGCTACTGCCGCCATGTAAATAATTTCTATCCAAAATGAAATGAAAATTGGTGTTTTCTTGAAACCAAGATCAGAAATATGAATAACAAACTTATACTTCTAGTTCACAGTTGATTTGTTATCAATGTTTTTTTGTTTTATGTGTAATTTTTGTAAATCATTCAACATTCATGAATTACCAAAATCTGTCTATATATACATATATGTAATGAAGATACATGAAATCTATTTTCATTTTTTCAAGATATTTTCTGTTTCACTACAGCCAGTGTTCTTGCCAGATTTTTCAAAAATACCAGCTGATTTGATATTCGATTTGGTACAATTCATCTCATTTATAGTTAATAAAGCTGTTGTAGTTCAAGTATCTTGGTCATAGCAGAGACTATTGAGTGTATTTGGTGCGTATAATATTCATTCTTCATAAAGAGAAAATTTTCCCTTATAGAAAGAACAGAAAAGAAAAAAATATCAAAAGGCCGAGTTTGGCAATATCGAGCTTTACTGAAGGCAAATTGATAACATAATAGTTCAAAAGGTTAAGAGGATATATTCGCAGAAGCAGAACTAATATCACTCACCATAAGGGTAATTTTGAGTAATTCTTTACTGTTTTTATTCTGTTTAGCCTCAAGGGTCTATTGTGAATCCTCTTTTTTTTTTTTTTGAAGTGATTCATTATTGAGATTCGCGTGAATATACTAAACAGTTCGGCTAGTAAATACAAAGAATGAGTTTAAGAACTGGGTTAGGAAAATGCTTGAGACGTCTACCTGGAACTAGTGGACACAGAATAAATGCTACAAGAGCATTGAAATCCACATCATTCAGAAATTTAGATGGAATGATCATGAATGGTAGGCGAATCAATGCGCTAAAGTCTGAACCAATAGCCAATTTCAATATCCTTTTGAACAGAAACTTTTCAACATCGCAATTCTGTAGAGATGAAAATGATAAGGGTGAAAAGAACAAGAAGAAGAAAGACGAACCACCGCGTCCTACTCTCAAGGGATATTTCAAATCTAAAGAATTCAAGCAAAGCTTGTACATGAGTTTTTTTGCATCTTTGTTATATTTGTTGACATCCTCATCGGAAGAGGACCAAAGTTTGTTAACTTTCCAGGATTTTAAAACAAAATACTTAGAAAAAGGTTTAGTGTCGAAAATATACGTGGTTAACAAATCTCTTGTCAGAGCAGAATTGGGATCGTCTGGGTACGATGAGTTCTCTACCAACACTCGTAATGGCAATCAAATAGTTTCATTTACAATTGGATCGGTTGATATTTTTGAAGAAGCTATGAATGAGGCTCAGGACAAATTAGGAATCCCAGGTAGTGAAAGAATCCCAATCATGTACGTGGAACTGACTTCCATTTTATCTTATTTGATTCCTTTTGTTCCAACTGTTCTTCTTCTTGGTGGTCTTTATTACATAACAAAAAAAATTGGTGGTGGTGCAAATGGCCCTGGTGGAATATTCAACGTAGGTAAATCGAAGGCAAAATTGTTCAACCAAGAGACAGATGTGAAAGTAAAATTTAAGGATGTAGCAGGTGCTGATGAAGCAAAACAAGAAATTATGGAGTTCGTGTCTTTCTTGAAGAATCCGAAAAAGTATGAGGAATTAGGTGCAAAAATTCCTAGAGGCGCGATTTTATCAGGACCTCCTGGTACTGGTAAAACTTTACTTGCTAAAGCTACTGCAGGTGAAGCCGGTGTTCCATTTCTTTCCGTTTCTGGTTCCGAGTTTGTTGAAATGTTTGTTGGTGTCGGTGCTCTGAGAGTTCGTGATTTATTTGCCACAGCAAGAAAAATGGCTCCTTCTATCATCTTTGTCGATGAAATTGATGCTATTGGAAGAGAACGTGGTGGTAGAAATAACATGGGTGGTAATGATGAAAAAGAAGCTACTTTAAATCAATTGTTGGTTGAAATGGACGGCTTTGAAAGTTCGGACCATGTTGTTGTTTTGGCAGGTACCAACAGACCTGACATTTTAGACAAAGCTTTGTTAAGACCAGGTAGATTTGACAGACATATCGCTATTGACAAACCTGATATTGAGGGAAGAAAGGCAATTTATTTGGTACATTTATCCCACATTAAATTAGATTTTGACAAAGAATCCAATCCTGAAAGATTTCAATTATTGGCAGGTAAATTAGCAGCTTTAACACCAGGATTTTCAGGAGCTGATATTGCAAATTGTTGTAATGAAGGTGCGTTAATAGCTGCTAGAATGAACTCTGATGTAACTAAGTTGGAACATTTCGAACAGGCTATCGAGAGAGTTATTGCTGGCCTAGAAAAGAAATCAAAAGTTTTGTCACCAACCGAAAAGAAAACCGTTGCTTATCACGAAGCTGGTCATGCTATTTGTGGATGGTATTTGGAATTTGCTGATCCATTATTGAAGGTCTCGATTATTCCAAGAGGTCAAGGTGCTTTAGGTTATGCGCAATATTTGCCACCTGATCAGTATTTGATTAGTGAGGAGCAGTTTAGACATAGAATGATCATGGCCCTTGGCGGTAGAGTTTCTGAGGAATTGCACTTTCCTTCTGTTACTAGTGGTGCTTCTGATGACTTTAAAAAGGTCACTCAAATGGCCAGAGCTATGGTTACCGAATTAGGAATGTCGAGCGAAATTGGCCAGGTTTCATTTGATACCTCTGGATCTGGTGGTTTGCAAATTCATCATCCATACAGTGAACAGACGTCACAAATGATTGATCATGAAGTCAAAAAGATTGTTGACCAATGTTTGAATGAATGCAGAAAGCTATTAACGGAAAAACTTCCTTTGGTTGATAAAGTAGCTCAGTTGTTGTTGAAGAATGAAGTTTTAACAAGAAAAGACATGATTCAATTATTAGGTCCAAGACCTTTCCCTGAAAGAAATGAAGCTTTCGTAAAGTATTTGGATCCGAAAAATCAACCTGAAAACAAAGATTCAGCTGAAAAATAAGTTTTTGCATATCATATCTCCATAAAATAATCAGAAAATAATATAGAAAATGAGTTAGACCAATGAAAAAGGAACTGATACAGCTATTTGCAATGGGTGGTCTGATTCACCTATTCAATTATGGACTTTTGTATATAGAAATAATAGGTTATTTAATTATTTTCCTATTTAAATTTTTTTATTTGTTTTAATATTTGATACATACAGGAAAGTTGTAAATAAATAATCCGATTAAACATAATAGAATTTCATTATGAAGCTTTGTAACTTGATAACCTTTGAAAAATTATTATCGAAAAACTGAAGTGAAGGAAAATAGAAGTGGCAGCGCTCAGTGGGGTTTTCATTTACCTGATTAGATAAGCCTCCTTAATATCTTTATCATGAAGCATTATACTGTTCCCAATCAGTTTACAATTTTTTCTAAACATTTTAGAAGACTTAGATTTCGAGTAGCTAACCGTTCTTACGCGATTTCTTTGAATAATTTTTTGAGCCAAGATTCTTTTCTGCTCTACTCTTTTCAATGCTTTTTTGAAAATTCTCTTTGCTTTCAAGTTTCTTTGAAATTTTGTGAGCTTAAATTCTGGTCTGATATAATTTCTTGCCTTTTCAATGAATAAATTCTCACATTTTTTCAATATTTTGTTATAATTGACCTTCGTGTCCGCACCATCGGAATCATTGGATACTGCGAGTGCCAATATATCAGTCCAATCTAAAAGCATCTCTTTTTGGGCTCTCTTTTTAGGATGCTGGACCAATTTTTGCAGAAAAATGGACATTTTCTTTCTTGGAGCGAACGGTACTTGATTCCATATTATTTTCTCAATAAATTCATCGAATTTATTTACGAATCTCTTTACGAATCCATCTAAAATTTCAGATGGCATGGATTCAGGACACATCAGAGTGTGCTTCTCGAATAGTATTTTTTGATATAGATTCTCGAATTCATAGGCTAGCTCCAGATGGGGGTTACTCAATTCTACTGTTGTGAGATTTCCGCTTTTCTGCTCAATCCTTTCCAATTTGCTTTGTAAACGTTCATCTCTACTTTCGATAAAATCGACATACTTTTTGTTAGATTTCGGATCTGGTACATGCGAAGTATTTAGTGGCCAAGCATACCAGTATTGTAGTGGAAACTGAAGGTTATTATTCATTCTCGTAAGATAACTAGAGTATAAATGAAGAGTCAAATTTTCCTTAAAATCATCTTCAATAGTATGCATCAATTTGTAATAAGATGGTTTTGTATACCTTATTCCTTTGCTTTCATCTGTGGTAATGTTCTTTATATTTGAAACATTACTAGAACCCTCTTGGCTATCAGCTCCATCAAGATCTTTATCTATGCTGTTATTTACATCCCGCTGGGTATCAATATCAGAAAAATCACCTCTGTCTTCATTATCCGTATTGTCATTCTCATATATTCTTGATCCTAAATCGGCATCATCGTCACTGATGCCCAAGATCTGACCTAAATTATCATCTTGAGTTGGTTGGAGGCCATATTCGTAAAACTCTTCAGCATCCATCTCAATTCGACAATTTACCACTAAATGACAACAATATAAACACGATATCAATTGCACTCATATAATTTTGTAAAATTAAGCATACAATTTGACAGATGAATATTAGGGAAAGAATAGCATGGGGTCTTAATTGCTCATTGAATATGATAGATATAAGACGCATAATAATTTTATACACATATAGATTTCTTTTTTTTTTGGCACTTTTCGTTTGCATATGATAAAGGAATTACCTGAAGACATTTTAATGACTTGAGACAACTATAACGATAATTGTCCAACAGAAACACATACACTAACATAAGAAATGTATAATAGAATATTTAAAGTCAATCAGAATCTTTTGGTTGCTTGCAACAGATATATTCACAGTTCACTGCCATCGAATTTAAAAGCGATAAATCTCCCGTCGAGACCAAAGGTTAATGAAGATGAAATTGAAGAAGTATTTATAAAAGGTGGGGGAAATGGAGGCCAAAAAATCAACAAGACTAATAGTAAAGTGCAACTCACTCATATTCCTACGGGCATGGTAGTATCTTCTCAAGCTACAAGATCAAGAGAACAGAATCGCAAACATGCTCGAGAATTGTTGGCACTCAAGTTGGAAGAATTACAGAATCCAGAGACTTCGAGGCTAAAAATTTTAAAGGATTACAAGAAGCAGCAGAAGCGATCCAAAACAAAAAAATCCAAGAAAAAGTATCAATTGCTTGATCAAGAGAAACAGGCGGAGAAGAAAGATGAAATTTCATCTGATAAACCAGTAGTCATATTTGATCTTTGAGGTATTATACATTTTTTGCAGAATGAGGAATGGCTTTTCTTTGGAAATTTTTACAAGTTCCTGTATCCTATATTTAATAATTTATACTATGTCTCCAGCATAGCAGTGATTTTTGTTTGCTGTCAGAAACAATATTAACATTGATTATCAAATATTTTTTCTTTTGATAGACTCAATCGAATTGTACATTAATGCTTATATATTTATATTTTTATGCCAACTTGTAGAAAGTTTTGTTCTTTCTTATCAAAACTTTTGATATAAATTGGAGTAAGTACTAATCTGAAATAATTTGATTTGAATACTATTTTACACTCTTAACTTCAGTTTATTTCCATCATCAAGCATGCATATTAAAAATGTATAGGCTAATCAGTTGAAGTATTCTTGAAGTTTAATCCTGTTTCTTTCTCTTGTATAGCATAATCTGAATTTAGCGTATCTGTGTGAGCCGATGGAATTACTTTTATATACATTGAGGTTTCCTTGCTTGATATGGTTCCATCAGAAATCATGTCAGTATCTGCACGAGGATATTCAAGACTGAAATACTTATCGATATTGAAATTGAAATTGACGTCTTTGTGTTTGTCCGTCAATGCCAATTTATTTTCCAAAAATCGTATGTAATCGCATGATGCTTTTAAAATCACAGCACTTGAAGCATTTTCATTTGATACTCTCCGGTTGAATTCTGAAGGAAGACAGTTCACAAGTTCTTGTATGTTAGAATTAGTGGAGATATCTGTTGATCTGCTGGACAAAACTGTTTCTTTTTTATTTAAAACATCTGCAGTGAATGATCTTTTAATTGAATGGACTTTGCGATAAATTTTATCGGAAGTATAGTCTAAAGTTCTATTTGTAAAAAATTTAACACTTGTAGTTTCTGCTTGATTAGCTTTCTCTTTGGATTTTTCATGACCACCGTTTTTTTGACCGGAGCTAATATCATTTATCCTTTCAGAGCCCTGAATCTTAGTATTTAATGATGATCTTTGTTTTGTATCTAATGGATAAAGAAAGTATTGAATCAAGTCATAAAATTTTGTAGAGCTAACTTGATATTTTTGTTTCAAAAATTCATTTCTTTCAATAAAATTTGCATTGAATTTATCAAATGCAGACTTTCTAATGGAAGACGTCTTTTGACATGAGTTTTCTATACTTTTATTCTCATTTGGTTCAAAAAGTTTCTGCGATATTTTCTTTCCCTTCTTCAGATCACTTTTAATCATTCTTTCACTTTGAGATTTTTTAGAAGATCTTCCATTCTTCTTCTTCCTCTTTTTTTGATGTTTGGTAGATGCACCGGTATCAAGTAAATATTCCATAAGAATGTTGTTTACATTGTCTTCATACGGGCTATTATTATCTCTGCTCATACTATCATTATTAGCGCATGACTCTTTTAACTCTGTATGTTTCCATGAATTAGATCCATTTATAGATTTTCCATCATAGGTTTTCACAGAACTCAAAGGTGTTTTATAAGCGCTAGTATTCTTTTTCAATTTTTTTTCATATTTTTTGACAGTTCTTGATGTTTCATATTTGTATGGCGGAAGACCACTCATTTGTGAGCCTGATTTTACGTATTCTTCCAAATTGAAAGAAATTGGAGAACTGGTATACTCTATCCAACTTCTGAAATTCTCTGGTTGAACATGCATTTTTGAGGGTTTAAAGAATTGCAAAAATATCAAATTATTTTCCGTGTATTTTATTATATGAGTTTGGCAAAAAATATTGCTAAATATCAATTACGATACTTATATTTTGTAAATATTCAATATACAACAAGAATTTTTTTATACAGATACTAATAGTACTCTAAATAATGCTCACCTACTCATTCAAAGACGAAGGAAATGTCCTCATAAATAAATACTTGCAAGTTCTATACAACTCACTTGTACAAACAGTCAAAATCAATGTTGTTTTTAAATATAATGGAATTTACTAATTAAAAAATCTGAAAAAAACTTGGAAAATTAGGACCAAAGAATCAGCTTATATTCTTCACAAATATAATAGATTACTAATTTATAATTTTGCGTATCATATATAAATAAATTAAGTAATTTGAAAAAAAAAACTTTTGGTTGACTATTTTGATTTGGGCAACCATCCATACCTGTCAATAATGCATCTCGAATGTGTCAATTTACCTCATCAAAAATGTTGAAAAAAAAAAAAAAAAAGAATTCTAAATAGAGAAGCATGAAAAAAAAAACATTAGAAAAAGATAAATCAGTACTCATATTGAGTATAGTTATCATGTATTCAGCTTATTCAATGTAACAAGCCAACCAGCTCACCACAGTTATGGAAACTAAAAAGATGCACGATGATAATCAATACTAACAATTTCCGAAATGTGTATCTTCCTTTGTTTAAAAAATTGAAACATCCCAGAAGAATTGCCATCGCATTATCAGGAGGTGTTGATTCAATGTGTTTAACACATTTATTGAACCAGTTTTACCAAAATACGGATATCCCTGGTAATACTTTCACTAACACAGAGATAATTTCAATTACCATAGATCACAATTTAAGAGAAGAGAGCAGCGAAGAGGCTTTGAGGATATGTAATTATGTGCTGGAGACATTTCCCAAAATTAGACCAATTATTGGTTCAATTAACCTAGAATTAAATAATAATATTAAGAATTTTGAATCTTTAGCTCGTGCGAAAAGATACTTGAAACTCAAAGATATCTGCGAGTGCGAAGAAATCGATATGATTTTCGTTGGTCATAATTTGGATGATTCAATTGAAACATATATGTTAAGAAAATCAAAGGTGAAGAATCCAAATAGTTTTTCTGATGCGAATATGGGATATCTATACGATGCTAATAAAATTTACAGCCTTGGAAGCCTCAAGTCGATTTCAGATTTAGAAATACGTGAAAATGATCCTTTTTATTTTATCAACTCGGATTTGAAAAAGGGACTTATCAATTTACCACACATAAAACTAGTAAGACCGCTACTAAGCTTTTCCAAGAGTGATTTATATGATACGTGCAAATATCACAAATTACAGTGGTTTGAAGATCATACCAATTTTGATCCAAAAATTACAGAAAGAAACCAAGTACGGCATGATCTTTCTTCAAATCAGTCCAAAAAGCAAGAAATCCAATTAATTTTAGCTCGGAACGATAAACAATTAGAAAATGAATATAATCCTCGAATAGTAGGAAACTATTTCAAAATTTTCATCAGTTATGAATTGTCTGCAGCATCTATCAAGTTTAGCTGTAATGAGTTTCTAAAGTTAAATCCGGTAGTGATAAATAGGTGGTTATTTGAGCAATTAAAAGTGATATCTGCTGCAGAAAAATACCATTATAAGTTTTTAAGAATCTATGATTTGGCTTATAAGATTCATGAATTCATACTCGAAAAACAAGTGAAAAAATTATCATTGACTTACTTAAATATGTCCTTTGATATTACGAAAGATAATAACAAAGCATTCATAAACATTTCCAGACAAAACCCAGTAGAAAATATTGTGAAGGTCAAATTGAGAAAAGAAATAAATTGTACTCAAGACAAATCCACAGAGTGGATAAATTTCGACAATAGATTTTTTTTTAAATTGAAACCAAATAAGAATATGTGTTTATTACTCCATACGCTTAATCATGAAGCAAATTTTAAATCTCTAGCAAGTTTGAAGATTTTCCCTGATGATGAAAAGTTTTTGAAAAAACTTTGCCAAGTTATTAGAAAATATCATCTTCCTGTATTGTCAGATAAAGTCACTGGAAAGATCATAGGTGTACCCTCCTTAGGGATAATGAATGAATCAATAAACTACCAGTGGGGTAAGTAGTGAACATAAAACATTCTGATTATTTGTATATTCAAGAAAGAATTATTTGTATTATATTATATACAAAAATTTCAAAAATATGCAAGATTCAATTAGGATTTTAAATTTAAATTAAAAGTATAAATTATTATTCTCTATCACGTTTTCGTTAATTTCATCAAAATCATCGTTATACATACTAAATTCTCCATTATTAGGGTTCAAATTGTTTGTCTGATGAAATATTTCATTTATCCCTTTATTAATATTTACCATCGGCATAATATTTTTATTTTTTGACTTCTTCAAAATCTGAACAAAATCAACTTGTCTCAAATTGCTATCTGCAATTGAGCGTAAGTTTGAAGATTGTTGCAGTGTTTTTCTTTTTCTATTTTTGGGATTTATGTCCGAAATATTTTCAGCGATACTGATTAATTCAGTCAACTCTGATTTATCAAATCCCTCAGCATCACCATTTTCATCACCAACTAATAACTCTAGAATTGTGAATTCTACTATTGTACCGCAATACTTGGGCTTCGTAATATTGTTATGGTTTGTCACTTTACTTTTGGAAATTTGAGCATTCTTGTATCTCGAAGTACTGGAATTCATTGAAGATTCAAGATTATCTGTTGTCAATAAATGTATACTAATGACACCTTTATGATCTTTCCTCAACCTTACCTTGTCACATAATCTTATGGCCTTCATTATTTTCTTGAACATGTCAAAGTGAAATACCGAAATTAAAAAATCATTATTCATATTTACTATTCTCAACAGGTCGGGATCGACTTTTCTTAAAGCAAGCTCATCAATTTCCAGAAAAATGAATCTGGAATATCCCATTTCACCTTTCGAAATGAACATTAGTTTGTTGTTTACAAGCTTTTGGTTATCTAGTGTTCTCTGACCAGTAGTTTTCTTAGAAGCATAAACGTACAATTCCTCACTATTCATATCTTTCAAGGTATTTAAAGAATCGTAAATAACGTCTGCAGAAACCAGTACTTCCATAAGAAGCATTTCTGAATCTATGTAAAGATGTTCATAATCAAGATTATCTTCATCGACAAATGTACCAAACTCGCATTTTTCAGTCATAATTGAATCAGTGAATTTTACAACAAAAGGGGAGCCATATCCATTGTATGACATGGTACATTTCACAATTTCATCTTTAGAATATTGAGAGCTTGCTATGTTGAAAGATTCCATGAATGTGTTGAAATCAATATTCAACTTCGTGGTTTTGTGTTTTGCATTCTCTATAATTTTTTTCGCCTCTGCCTTGCTTAAGATATCTTGTGTCACATCCCAGTTTTTGTTATTGTCATCATCATCTTCTGATGAAATATCTGTTTGACTGTTTCTAAAATTATCATAATCTGCTTCTTCGCTGGAGTTATTAGTTTTCAGAATCCTACTAATGTCCTCTTCTCTTGGATTATAATAAAAATGATCAAATAAGGAATTGTCGAATGTAGCAGATACCCTTATGGTTCTAACCTTATCACATACAAAAATTAAACCATTTGGATTTATGAAAATACTACCAAATGTTCCTACTTGTGTTATAGCACCAAGCACGCTTGTGATATGGGAAATTTCTGAAGTTGTGGCTTGAAATATGGATGATGATTCCGAAATCTCACTAGCATTCTCGACCCCCACCATATCTTTCAGTTATATCTTTATATTGAAATAAATATTTCATACAGCTTAAGTCATTTTTATTTGATGTTTAGGTAGTTCAGAGATCTTTCTTCATAAAACTTGATTCTTATCTTCCCAAATAGTAAATATGGTTGGCGCGCCTATGAAAATCAACAATTTTTGATTTTCACCTACATGTGAAATCAGATAATCGCTATGTGAGGAATAATAAACCCATGCAATTATTATCAAGTCAAAAGATTTATAATTCTTCAAAAATTTCCCAAGTAATCAATGCTTAATATTCATGATAGAAGGGGATAGAAGTACAAAATCTACCTATTTTCCAGTTATTCTAGAGATTGGAAACTTGATAGTGAGGGCCGGATTTGCTAATGATGCTCTGCCTTTATGTACTCGCCAAGTGAACGATCCATTATTCTCAAGCGAACCAAATGAATCAAATATCAGTCAGAATAGTATTTCAAGTCAATACTTGAATGACATAAAGTATACTTCAGATGAGTACGAGTATAATCCCGAAAAAAAAATTGTAGAAATAGATAATGATTGTGAAATTTTGCTCCAGTATAAATATGATTTAACACATGCTAAATTTTTATTCAATAATGATGTGATAATAGATTCATACACCGGCGATTTATTTGAACTGCATCTTTATAGGATACTCAGTTATATTTTTGAGTATGATTTACTTGTGGATCCGTCTTCTTGCAAAGTTATAATACCTATTCAGCTCTTAAGTCCCATCCATATTCGAAAACATATATGTAATGTTTTATTCAAGAACGTTGGTGTGCAGTCTATTTCATTTTATCCATCACCTCTTCTATCTGTAGTAAGTGCTGGAGCAGAAACTGGGCTTGTTGTAGATTTGAGTTGGGACTCAGCTACTATATCTCCCATCTGCTTTAGCACTTATCTACACATGAACTGCAACATCATTAGAAAATGTTCTGGTAAAAATATTCATTATCAAATGTTGAGAAATTTAAAGAAATATATAAAAGAGAGTGGCAAGAATATTACTCTGCTCAACTATACGTTTTCGGAGAAGCATGTTTTTGATTTGATTCAAAGTATCATCAATGAGTGTTCATATGTGAGGTCAAAAAGTTTTTCTGAAGATCATATTTTAGAGGATAACATTGCAGAAAAGCGAACCGCTTTATTCAATTATAGAGATATTTTGAGATTTCCAGATGAATTGAGGTACCTGATCATAGAGGATGTTTATTTCACTAAAAATGGTGTCAACAAGGAAGAGCTATCGTTGATTGAGGGTATTTTAAAAACTATAAATGATTGTGATATATTTGTAAAAAGTAAACTATCTTGCAATATAATATTTACAGGGGATTTGAGTAATATTCCTGGAATAAAGTCAAGAATTCTCGAAGAGTTAAGAGGTACTGATTCGCAATTAAGCTTTTTCGCTAACTTATCTCTTGGTAATTGGGCGGGTGCTAGTGCTTTCACGTATAATAATTTGACAGAGAATAGGAAAAACTTTTTGTCATATGAAACTTCGAGAGAGCATTATCTCACGTCGAATTTGCTTTCACAGGATTGGCTTGATAAGTTTTTCAGGCATATAGAAGTCAAACAAGGAGATTATTGATATCAATTCCACATGTACATATTTAATACTTTTTTATGTTAACGAGATAATATGCGAAGACTTTTTGATGACATTTAAATAACGTCAGGTTTAAAAAGTATTTGAATGAAGTAATGTAAGCTTTTATTCAGTAAAAGAAGGTGAATGAAATGATTCTTCCCAGCAATCTTCAAATGTTAATTTGGGCAAACGGGGTTTAATTTACTTGGCTGGTTTGCTTATGTTTCTTTGAAGGTTTTTTTTCGGAATTTTATCAATAATAATATAGCATTAATGAGCTATTTACCATTTCTTACAGAATATCACGAGAAATACAAGACCAGTAATAGGACAATTAAAGAAAAAAGCATAAAATTAAACTGGTACTTTGTCGGATGAATTAAGCCTCGAGTAAACTAATTTTTTGCAAATTCAAAATAGGTACGTCTAGGAACTTGAATGATTCAAAGTTTTTGGAATTAATCGAAGTAGTTGAAATGTTATCAAAGATAGACTATTCACAGATTATATATACATAAAGGAAATTCGTCATTCATTCGTTTTTCTTAACGGCAATTACTATGCATGTCAGCCTGACATGTATTTTCGCAAGAAAAAAAAGTGACAAAATGTTTTTGATAACTATCTGGTGACCATCTATAATAATACAGCTGATAGCTCAAACATATGAATTATACTTAGAACAATTAGCATAGTTTAAAGATAACTAAATCAATATTCAAGAGACATAACTAGTATACGAGGTTCTTGATACGTGTGAAAAAACATGCCAAATAGTGTTCCCGTTTTTTTAACCACATTTAATTGTGCAAAAATAATATCCGATATTTTTGATTCAAACTCAGACCAGCATAAGAATTTTATAGATAATCTATATAAGATTCTACCTCAAGAGGCCCCAGTTTTTTTTGGATTTGGATTTCAAGAACTCTGCTCTATAATTGATGGTTCATTTCCAGCAATTGTTGAGAAGCGTTTTTTGAATCCGTTAACCAAGATACTTATAAATACATTGAAATACAAATATGGAAATCACATCGATTTCGGAGTAATTGATTCTGTCTCGTCGGGAGCTATTGGAATGATTATAATAGATTGTAATTCCAAAGATACAAAATGGGAATTTAATGGAATTGAAAATGCCAAATCAGGGAAGGGAATGCTTTTTTCCAGCTTAAAGGGTTCTTGTGGTGTCAGATTTTTGCTAAAAAACAGGGTTGATGGTAAATCCACCCAATTTACCTTAGCCTGCTGCCATTTGACAGCTAATGAGGGACTCACGAACTGGAAAAGTAGAAATGCTCTTATGGTTCAATTGATGAGATCACTCAGATTCCAAGATGGATTTGGAATTTTGAAACCTGGATCACACTGTTTTATTTTAGGCGATTTGAACTACAGGGCTAGCTTGAACATTTTTAAAGAGGAAGAATTTGTAGATAGAGAAGTAAACGATAAACTTTTAGAGGCTGTTGATGAACTCAGTATATCTCGTATTACCAGAAATGAAATTTTCCATGCATTTAGTGAAGCTCCAATAAAATTTAAACCTACATATAAATTTTTTGAAGACAGCCTTGATGAGTACAATCCGAAAAGAATACCATCCTGGTGTGACCGTATTCTTTATATGGATTATGAATCTGAAACAAAGGTGTTTGCTTACGATTCTGTCCCAGGAATTACTCTATCTGATCATAAACCAGTTTACCTTTCCATACAGATTCCTTTCCAAGCTCCCGAAAATAAATTGATTGATTCTAATGGTACTCTATTGGAACCTTTAGGTACGTTCCACAAAGGTGATCTTTTCACCCCCAGCATGTTCGATGGTTTCATCGATTCTTTTATTACCTCAGCTGTCGACTTTCTAATTGGTTGGTCCTTATACTTTTCCACAGACTCCGATGGACGTAAGTTTTTCTTCATTTTAGTGTTTTTGTGTGGTATACTTATTTCGTTTTATTTGTAAATAGTATTTACAATATTTTTACTTTTTGGTTTTCCTATTGAAACTCTAATTGTAGATGAATGAATTGCGTTTTTTTCCACATATTCAAGGATCTGGTAGTTATGTATGAGCTTACTATCACCTCTTATAAAAAAAAAAAAATAAAAATATCAAGGAAATATTTCAAGATTTGAAATTTATAAAGTTTACCTTACAACTTTCTTATTTTGATAATTACCCTAATAGTTCACCTCATTCAATAAAAATAGATATGTTTCGCCCCGTGAATAGATTAACAGGGATCAAAAGAACAAACATCAGTTGTTTTACGGCGAATCAGTCCAAATTCAGCAAAATTGTGAATACAAAAGCTTTACAAGTTAGATATTATGCCTCTGTTGAAGAAGTATCCTCGGACTTACAGTTCTCAAAATTAGACAAAAAATGGATTGATAAGTGGGAAGAAATCAAAAAGTCATGCACTAATTCAGAAAAGCTTGAATTGAACAAGAAAGAAAAATTTTATATTCTTTCAATGTTTCCTTATCCATCAGGTATGCTCCATATAGGACATTTGCGTGTTTATACAATCGACGATGTTTTAGCAAGATACCACCGTTATCGAGGAAAGCATGTTATTAATCCAATGGGTTGGGATGCCTTTGGCTTGCCAGCAGAAAATGCAGCTATAGATAGAAAAGTTAATCCAAAAGATTGGACTATGTCAAATATTGCAAAGATGAAATCCCAGCTTGAAAGAATGGCATTATCATTTGATTGGGAAAGAGAATTCAGTACTTGTGATAAAAGTTATTATAAACATACTCAGGAGATTTTTCTCTGGATGTTTGAACATGGACTTGCATATAAAAAATTACAGGAGATCAATTGGGACCCTGTGGATATGACTGTTTTAGCCAATGAACAAGTGGATGCTAATGGAAAAAGTTGGAGAAGTGGTGCTCTTGTGGAAAAAAAAAAACTAAACCAATGGTTTTTGAAAATTACTGATTTTGCAAGCGAATTGAGTGATGATTTGAAAAAATTAAAAGATTGGCCTTCACAAGTAAAGCTAATGCAGAAAAACTGGATTGGGAAATCCGTTGGTGCAAACATCAAATTTGTGAAGCATAGTTTGGCTGAAAGTAAACAAGAGAATATCGAGGTTTTCACCTCGAGACCTGATACACTCTTTAGTGTTCAATATGTCGCAGTGTCGCTTGATCATAATGTTGCATCAGAGGCTGCGTCAAAAAATCCTGAATTAGCCAAATTTATTTCGGACTGCAAAGCCCAGGATTCTGAAAACTCAGCTAAAAATAGGGATTTTGAAGTTAAGAGTAAAGAGGGTTTCTTGATCAACGGATATTCAGTAATTAACCCAATCAACGGAGAAAAAATTCCAGTATTTGTAGCTCCTTACGTTTTGTCAACTTACGGTCATGGTGCAGTCATGGGATGCCCTGCTCATGATGAACGAGACTTTGATTTTTGGAAAGAAAACTGTCCAAATGAAGATGTGATTGCAACAGTGCTTCCAAAAGAAGAAAGTGGTAACATCCAATTACCGTATACAGAGAAGTCGGGTATTTTACGTAACGTACCTGAAGAATTTGCAGGTTTAGACACCAAAAATGCAGCCTCAAAAATTATTGAAAAAATCACAGAACAAAACCTAGGGGAATCAACGATAAACTGCAAAATTCGTGATTGGTTAATATCAAGACAACGTTATTGGGGCTGTCCAATTCCTATTGTTAAGTGTGATGATTGTGGCTTAGTTCCAGTTCCAAAAGAACAACTACCGGTAGAATTACCAGAAGATATTCAACTTACAGGTAGAGGTAATCCATTAGACAAACACGATGGATTCAAAAACTGTAAGTGTCCACAATGTTCAAAACCTGCAGTTAGAGAAACCGATACTATGGATACTTTTATGGATAGTTCCTGGTACTATTTCAGATATCTTGATCCTAAGAACAGTATCGAACCTTTTAGTACTGAAAAGATTAATCAGTTGATGCCTGTTGATTTGTATATCGGCGGTATAGAACACGCAATTTTGCATTTATTATATTCTAGATTTTTTGCAAAATTTTTTACAAAAATCGGTAAATGGCCAGCTGGAAAAAGCCAGAGTGGTGAACCTTTTACGAAGTTGGTGAGTCAAGGTATGGTACATGGGAAGACCTACATTCATCCGGAGACTAAAAGATTTCTTAGACCAGATTTGGAATTGACTGTTGATGAAACTAAACAAGTTGTCATGAAAAATGAAATAAATAAAGACACTGGAAAGCCTTTAGTACCAGAGTTGACATTCGAAAAAATGTCAAAACTGAAATATAATGGTGTTGATCCTATAGAATTTATTGAAAAATACGGAGTAGATGCTACTAGAGCTCACATGTTATTCCAAGCACCTATTGAAATGATTTTATATTGGGACGAACAAAAGATTGCTGGTGTTCAAAGATGGTTGAGAAAAGTTGTAAGATTACATGAAACAGTTTTAAATGCAAAAGCATCAAACGCTAAAAAAGAATATCGATCATTCCAAGAAGTTATTAGTGAATGTACTTTCAAGGATAACGACGAGATTACAAAAGATGATGCCCTGACTAAGATCTTCAATAGTATTCAAACTTACTTAAAACAAACAGATGAAGCTTTCAACAAAACACTCTCTCTTAATACTGTTATTTCAGATTATATGAAATTGACAAACGATCTTGTCGAGTATAGTAAGTTGAAAACCAGAAATGATGATTTGCTTTTCGATGGTGTCATGAAATTGATAATAATGATGTCACCAGTTACGCCTGTTATAGCTGAGGAATTATTCGAGAAAACATTGAAAGGCTTCAAAATTTCTGGAACCTCTATTTTTTCTGATGCACCATGGCCCGAAGTATTGCCTAAAAAATATAACAAAGCTATCAAATATAAAGTTATTATTGATGGTAAATTCAGATTCAATTACGAGTCTTTGAATTTCCGAAACATTGTTGAAAAAAGAATAAATGATGAAACAGAGCAGTTTAAAATTGGAATGCAATTTTTAAACGAAATATTCGAAAATCCAAAAAGTATTAAAGAGAAGGACATAAACTTGTTGAACGATATACAGAATAAAGTCAACAGAATCATTATTAGACCTGGAGCATTTTGTTTTGTTACCAAATAGGATCTAAGCTGCACTTAATCCGCCATATCTAGCTTGTAAATAAATTCAAAAATTCTTGTATTATCGATTTACGTTTTGTAAGAAGCGTTATAACCTAAATTACTTTTGGTTATCATTGTTTTTAATTCCTATATGGTTTCTAAACTGGGTCAATATCGAACGCATTGGTTGAAATGGCTTATCCTAGTTAGAATTTCCGGAGCAAAATAGAAGGCGCTCTTCATCCTATGTTAATTAATGGACGGCTAAAACTTTATGCTGGAAGCTGTCCTGCTAATTTTTGCGAGACAAAACTCAAGTCAGTTAAAAAATTACAAAAACTTCAAAAGTTTCTTTGATATATTACATTAAGAGTACAAAACATGAAAAATTAATGAAGTATTTTTATATGCATTTATTTACTGGATGTTATACTTTTGCTTTAACTCTCTATTTTCGTTTTTGGCAGCTTCAAGTTGGTCATTCAAGGATTTGATATACATAGATGCCAATTCCACTGTTGTAGCCTTTGATGGAACTGCTACTGTACTAGTTAAATATTCGGGCAATAAAAGAGCCAAATCATGAATAGCAATATTCATTCTATCTCTTCTTCCCTTTTCAGCTTCTCTATGAGAAGATTTTTTCGCTGTGCCTTCTTTCAACTTTTTAGAATTCTTATCATTATCCGCAGTCATCTTGTAGTTATTCTTGACATCATTTTTTGATGAATTATTCATAGGTGGTAAGTTCAATTTAAATTGTGATTGATGCGCTATTACGGAATCCATTATGCTTTTCTTATTCCCTGTTCCAGCTGCTGCAGCTTTGGATTTATAAGTCTTGAATGAAGAAAAAGCCACTGTCTTTTGTAACATAGGTTGAGATTGCTTTTGACTTTCTGTTTGCAGTGTTGTTGTTGTAGGTGAATCTTTTATAGACAGAGTGGTTGCGGTCTTATTCGATACTGCGGTAATTGGTGTAGTCTGAAAGGTAATTTCCCGTATAGGCAATTTGTCTTTTCCTAAACCACTTGTCCTACTACTAGAATTCGAAGAAATGGAGCTTGATGATTTTTTTCTCTTTACTGATTGCTTTGACTTGTTTTTTAAATTCATTAATGTTGCAGGGGTAACTGGGTGTTGCTGTTGTTGATTATCAGCATCTGATATTGTAGAATCAGTAATAAGTGTATCCTTCACTTGAGAACTCTCACTCAAACCTGTAGGAGTATTAGTGACGCTATGAAGGCTTGTTGATGAATTATTGAGTGGAGATGAAGATTCCCCGTATAACTTTCTTTCAGAGTTGATAAATAAATATTCATTGGCCTGTGCATTAACCGGGAGGGCAAAATCGGCTAAATCATTCAAATCTATTGAGTATGAATTATTCTTATTATTATTCTCCATAAATAAACTCGAGTCCTTTGCTAACGTATCTGCTGCCAAATTTTGATGTCTTTGAGCCATTTCTGCCTTAATCACTGGTGAATTATTTCTTGAATTTTTTGACGTTGTTGTTACGGTTTGTTTCAATATTCTACCTGAGTAATTTTTCGAGGTTCTCCGGGAATTAGCTGTTGAAGAAGAGATCAGTTTTTTATGTCTATTACTTGAAGTGGATGATGCAGGACCAGTAGCTCCATTCATGGTTGTAGCAACGGCATTTGCCATACCGAAATCATTAATTGTGAAAAATGACCCAGGCGATGGATTATTACTGACTGGATTAATGGCTGGTGATGTTAAAGGGGTAAAAAAACCCTGAGTTAAATCTGATGTTGTAAATGGGTCATGGGATGAGGTGTTGGGAGTTGGATGCATAATACTTTCGAGGGGTGTCATTGCAGGGCTAATTAATGGCGTGAAATACTTACTAGAATGTGAACTATCAATTACATCTGTGTTGGTATTTTGAACATTTTTGAGATATTTGGGGAACAGGTTTTGAACACCAGAATTAGGCATATTTGGATGAGTGAATTTAGGAGGTTTCATATTATTGTTGTGATTATATTGATCTTGAATATTTTCATTGTTATTCTGATTGGAGGTTAACAGATTTTGATCTGGTTGGTTAAAGGGAACATCACTTGTGGAAGGTTTAGGAACATTATCGTTATTGTCGTTATTGTGCAATGTATTTCCATTGATCACCATATTATTTACTGGATCTCTTGAGTCCCCATTAAGGGTATTCTGATTATTAGAAGGTGAAGAGATTATATTATCGGAGGTGAGATCAAGGGTAGTCCATTTTTGCAAATTCTGCAAATAATACTCAGTAGCTTGGTCTGAATGATGGTTGGGATTCAAGGAGGAAGACGCTGTCTGACTTTCATTTAAAATTACCTGCTGGTTGATATTTTCTTGATTTATTGATTGCTGAAGAGTATTCTGGTCAGCAGCATGATGGTGGTTGCCAGGCGAGGGCGTTCCGTGGTTGCTACTGCCGTCCTTAAATATATAATCAGGAGAGTTGAAGTCGATCCAATGTGAGCCATCCATGAGTGGAGTGTGTGTTAGTGAGTTGAGATGGAGCGGTTTTTCTATGAGACTTATGGGAAAAAGGGTTCAGTTGGAATAAGCGTGTCGATTAGCACAACCTAGGCTTCTCTTTGCACTTTGGATGGATTCAACAGTTATCTTATTGAATGATCGCGGATGTTGACGTTTGAGTCTGGGTGGGCTGTAATTATATTATCTTGAATCAATACCAGATTTAATCTTTAAAGGAGTTAATACCAGACTTCAGCTTGAGTTAATACTAGACTTTTGGGAGGAGGAAATGAAACCTAGAAAAACAGACAAATTTCAGTATATGTAGAAAAAGCTTTGATAAGGGTGGAGAATACTCTGGAGAACACTGGAAGAACACTCTGAAAAAAGGCGTGTGAAATTCTCTAAAAACGGGGAGGGTGAAATTCTTTAGAAACGGCTCTGGGTAAGACACTCAGTAAGACACTGGGAAAGACTCTGGGGAACGCTCAGTCAGTATCAACGCTGATCAAGGAATGTATTTCAATTTTCGTAGCTACGCAGATATTTGCAGGTTCTGCTGATCTCTACAACAACGAATATAGGAAGCTGGTCTTTATTCAGTGGAATTGAAGAAGAGAAAAAAAAAGAAAAATAAAAAAACTGTTACCACACAAATTCTTAAAACAATAACGATTTTGTTTGCCAAAATTGACGGTGGATAGCTGATATTTTAGCTCAGGCTTTAAGTTTTTGGTATTAAGGTTTAAGGGCTCTAGTAAATATAATCTTTTTCTAAAATTTTCCTTCACTGATGTGTGTATATGCCTGGGTCACATGGTATATACATTAGTATATTGTAACAAGAAACTTTGAATTTTACTTTATTTCTGTAGGTATTAACATTCAAAATTACTAGGGAATTAGCCAGATTCTATGGCAAACTGACGACAACATCGATATCTGTAGGTGCTTTTGACTATATGCTCAGCCAGCGATGACTCTAAATAATTATACTCGAATGGGACTTTTTTTTATTTAACCCCAAATAGGGCAAGAAACGTGGTCATTTTCATGTTGAAGGGAAAAACTAATCTTCAAGATAGGTGCACTACGGATTTTTCTTTTTGAGTTGCATTGTTTGTTGCGTAGTGCGCGACTGCGGACTTTTCTTTTCTCTTTTTTCATTTTCTTTGGGAGGGAGTTTTCTAGAGCCACGGTGAGGCTTTTACAAAAGAGCGGAGGGACAGCCCCGTGATGTTCGGGGTAGCCACCCCGTGATTCTTTGAACACACCCCCTAACCCGTAATCAAGATAGTAATTGTGTAAGGGTTCATTTATGTAAAAATGTAAACGGTAGTGGTTTAAGAGTGTAATAATTAATTAATGTTTTAGCGCAATAATATATAAGTGTATAAGTGTATAGATTCAAGTGCAGAGATGTATTCAGGTAAATATATGTTGCCTAATAATGTATGGATTTATGGATTATTAAATGTATGGACTCGTTGTTGCACTAATTCAAGACATCCTATTGATCGAAACATCCTACATATACTGATTGCAATGATACCCAATATGACACAAAGATACAATGAAAACGCTTTAGGTCAAGTCTATACAATAGTAAAAATGATTCGTTTGTCGAAAAATGAAATTTCTCCTGTTGTTGCGTTATTTGTTGTACATAAAAAAATTATTAGTTCAACCAATACACAACAGCAAACACTGTATCAACCTTTTTAATCTTCCAGGAAAATCTGGCCTTCTATTCAAATTTTCATTCTTTTTCTTTCAAAGTCTACTGTATCCTCCTGTAACTACTCCCTCTAATTACACACACACTAACCACTAAGCAATTGAATCATGATGTACACCATGGAGACTCCGCCAAAGATTGTCAAGAAAATATCAAATTTACTAGTACTTCCAAGGGCCTTGTAATGTAGTAGCGGTGGATACATGTACACCAAAGGAATACATGCAAAACAACCAATGAATGACACAAATTTATCAAGATTGTTCGAGCCATAATAAGCAATGACAGCACAACCTGCCACAGATCCCATTCTCAAAATATTCTTGCTCCATTTAATCTTAGGATTGGTCTTTCCCCCACTAAAATTTTTACCAAAAATTCTATTCTCCACAATCTTGATGACAGGAAATAATTGCAATGGTGCTGATAATAAAATAGCCAAAGAGTAGAACAATTGAATAAGATTCACAAAAACAGAATCTTGTGGTAAATTCAAAATAATAACAGTATTAACATCGGACCCATATGTAGAATAACATAATATACCAACTATCAACATCAAAACGGTTACTGTGGCAATAACACTCATTAATACTTTAGGGAATTTCTTAGGCTCAATCATAGATTCTTGAATTGGAATAATCAATCCAATCCCTTCAAATGCAAAAATCGCAACACCAATAAACACGGACCAGTCGCTATTGAAATACTTAACATCACTGGATATTCCCTTTTGTTTGACAAAGTCAATGAAAGTATAATAAATTATCATGATTAACCCAAAAATTATGAAAAAATTGGCAACCAACGAACTTAACGATAATTTAGTAATATTTCTCACCAACGATAATGGCATAAAAATCATGACCTGAAACAAAATCAAAATACCAATTCCGGCCTCTGCATTCAACATATTCCTTAAAAATGCTTGTAAATTAGTAGCTGTGAACACCAAATAGGTAGCAACAAATCCAAGTTGTGAGATTACTATGGAAAAAATAATTAAAAACTTCATTCTGTGCCCAAATAATTTCATTCCCATATCCCCAAAAGATGATACTTGTATTATATCTTTAGTTTTGATCAATAAATAATAACACCAAAATGAGTAAACAGCAAAAAACATCAAAATAACAGCAGAGAATAACAAACCACCATTTAAAAACCCTTTTGGAAGAAACAAGATACCAGATCCCACAAAACTTTTCAATAATAAAAAGTATGCCTTCATTGGAGTAGCCGTACGTTTTTCTACTGACCTTTTAGGCTTCGTTACTGCAACGTTTCTACTATTGCCATTTAATTGTGAGCTCAAATTACTACCATTTACCCCGTAATATGGTACAGAAGATCTTCTTGAAGTCTCTCCACCAGTTTCTCCCAATAATGGTAAGTTTTCTTCATCATAAGATCTTAGCATCAAATTTGTATTTAAATCACAAGTTTTAAAATCGTCATCTTCTAAACTTTCCCCAGCAAAATGACCATAAATACTCAAAAATTCCATGAAATTTCTTGCTAAAAATAATTCTGTAGAAGAAGCTATATTAGCGGTAGCTGAATCAGTAGCGTCTTCGTCACTACCTAATTTTTTGGTTTTCTTGACGATAAATTCTCTTCTAAATCCACCTGGAACATTAATACCACTGGCAGAGGAACCACGGCGTTCTGAAAATGAAAATGATGAAGATCTTCTTAAACCTTTGCTACCACTTTTAATACTACTATTTCCACTATCAGTCTCCATAATTACTGGGCTCCCACTTATTATATTATTGGAACTATTTGATCCATTATTGTGCAATGGACTATTATTGTTTGCATATTTGTATATGTCTCTTGTCATGTCACCACCCGGTAAATTTAAGCCAGTGTCTTCGCTGACAAGATGCTTGTGAACCTCATTCATCAAATGAGGATCTTTGACATTTACCGAAAAGTCAGGAATTAGTTCATTGTCTAACAAAGAACCATCATGGTTATTATATGAGTTACTATGGAGAGAAGTATTCGAAGGACTCAAATGAATTGATGATTTCTTGGTTGGGGTAGATAGAAGCTTGGCTGTGCTTAATTTGCGGCTAGATGGTGTTCCCATAGGCAGCTGTAGCTGCCCAATATTGCTTCCATTACTACTGCTTCCATTACCGATTTGCTTTGGCTGAGAGAACGACATTTTTTTCTCGATCTAATTTTGACTATCAATTCGACAAAACAGAGGTTCGGAGGAAACAAGATCGATTATTAAAATAAATCAAGACAAATGACCTTTTATCAACTCAAAAAAATATATTATAGATACACTAAACCTTTCAAGATTAGACTACTGCTATGATATGGATAATAAGCCTATTCGAATACGATGGTCTGAACACCAGAAAAGTTTAAAACAAGACTTTGTATTCTGCTTCTAAATCTCCCGCTTAAAACTTCAACAGCAACTCAAGGTTTAAAATCGCATGTAACAGTAACTTCTTTTTTTAATTTCTTTCAATTAAAACTCCAATCAGTAATTGAAACAAACAGTATAATTTATTTTGAACTATATTTAAAGCTTATCGAGAATATTCCTTTCTTCATCATTGTATTTGGATATTAAATTTTTATGCCATTTTTTTTTACGTGACGATAACATTTTTTTTTCCTAGTTTGCTAACAGCATCTCATATGTAAATTAAATACCAATCGTTCCTCTTACCTAGAAATCATTGTTCGAATGTAACACTTTTTAATATTTATTTACACTTTATTTTGTTAAATAGTCTATTTTGTTAGAAAAAATTATAATGTGTGTAAGATGTAGGTAAATAATACATTAGAAGCTGCTTTTTGAAAAATATGACAGCTAGCGTATTGTAGGATAATGCTGAAAAAATACTAGTATACATAATGAAAAATTGGGAGGTTTATGAGTTAACGATTCCCGAATGATTTAAACGATTGAAATAGATTTTCTTAGAGAATACTATTGCTTGGAGGGTAAGGTAAATGATGACTTGATGATTGTCCATGTTCGAGTCTTGCAGCATCGGTAAATTGCTGATCTTGAGGTTGTATCAACGGAGTTTTAACAAAATCAGAGTCGTCATATGTCTCAGTAATTCCATTTAATGTATCCTTTCTCGTGTTGGAAATATTTGAGAATCTTTCGGTATGTCCTCCAGTTTTTCCTCCTTTACTTCCGAATAAAGGCAGAACATACAAAGAATTTCTGCTGGATGATTTGTTTGAGCCAACAATACTTGTTCTTTGCTGACCGATTAATGGTGACTCTGAAGTAATTTGGCCAAAACTTCTCTCATTCAAATTATTAGGGGATTGACCTTGACTGTTCAAATCAAGCGAATTATGCGCATTTGATAAGTTGATACTTTTTCTGACAAAATCACTGTCAGAAGGTAGTTGCTGTGGATGAATCAATGCAGTGTTATACGGTTTTACATTTGCTCCCGCAGTTTCCTCTTGGCCAGTCACTGATGGTGCTTGAGACATATTTTCATTACTGTTATTCAAACTATTGTTATTAGGATAAATACGACCATAGTATGGAGTTGGAACAGTACTAGGAGACTCTTTCATACCAGTGAAAACTTCAGTGTTTCTAGGATACATGATATTTGAATTTTCGCTTGTTACCAAATTAGAAGGATCAGGTAATTTAGCTGCATCCTCTTGTTGCTTCTGCTTTTGAAGATATTCAGCAGGATTAAAGGCCGTGATGCCTTGTAAGTTTTGATCAACAAATGGGTTCCTTGGAGCTAAGTTTTGCATCTCATATCCATTAATATTACTTGCATACGAATTTGACGTGTGATTCAAGTTGTTATTCATATTATTATTGTAAGGAGTGTAGAAGTTTTCCTGATGTGCTGGATAAGACGGTTGTAAGCCATCAGGATTAATAACATTTAACGGAGCTACAGGTTCTCCAAAATGATCTTCAGTTGGAGATACTATGTTATTTGCTCTGTTATACGCATGTTGATTAGCGTTAATAATACTATCTGGTAACTTGTCATCATCGAATTGGTTTGTCTGAGGATTCAGATCTTTCAAATTTTGTAGTTCTTCTTCCTGACGTTTTCTAGCTTGTTTTTCTTCTTCATAAATTTCTCTTTTAATTCTTAATCTTTGGAGATTTTCTTGGTCTTGTTCTTTTTCTCGTCTAGCTAATTCTCCATTCGAACCAAAACGTTCTTCTCCATAGTTGTAAAGTGGATTATTGGTTTGACCACCGTTATAAACTTGGGAAGGAAGTGGTGCAGAAGCCAAATCTGGTCCATTACGGGTATAAATATCACTATTCATAGCAGGTGCTTGCTGATATCCACCATTGTTATAATATGGTGCCGGTGGTGGCTGGGATTGTTCGTGACGATGTTTATCACGATTGTCACTACCACTACAACAAGAGCACATAGAAGATAAGCAGCAACAAAGAGATGTTACCATGGTTGCACCGCAACACATACAACGTATTATACCACCAAATAACCATATGAATAACAAAGCACCAACCACTATTAATACTATGACAACAATTTTACACACATGATTATCCATGCAGGTGTCCCAAGATTTGAATGACTCAATGGTGGATTTGGTCCCATCTCTTTTGAACAAATACTCGCCACTTAAAGAACTCAATGTTTGTAAAAATGAAGGTGGGACCGAGCTGAGGACAGCACAAGTTAGTCTTTCAGGCGTTAGCGGCATGATTACTTGAAATGTATTATCAAGTTCAAGATCCCAAATGTAACCAGAAAACTCCAATATCAAAAGACAGGTTTATGATCGAGGAAACCAGAAAATGTATTCTCAATCACAAGTGCTTAATTTTCCAAACAGATGCACTCCAAATTGATGAATATATTGTTTTTTGGAGTCTTCTAGAGAATGCCAGCTTTTACAATAAAGAGCTATAATTTCTCGATCCAGTAAATAAGTGAATGTAAAGATGTCTCTTTATGAAAAGTGCTGGGTTCTTGGCTTTCTAAATAGTATACAAGTTTTCCTTTCAATAATTCAAAGATCAAAGTATAAATGAGGAACTTCTAAAGATAAAGATCCGTAGTATATCGATTTCGGGTCCAGAAATGCTTCTGCTGATCTTCACTGTAGTAATTAGCTTAAATTTCGTTTTTACCCCAACTAAGTAGGAAATTAAAAAAAAAAAAAAAGAAAGAAAAGAGTATCTAGCTAGACGGCCGTTTGTTACCTTTTCTTACAAGATCACCTTTTCTAACAGTAATCATCTTTCAGAGACGTTAGATCAATTACTAGGCAAAATTTTACAAACAATACATGATTGACTAAACATGTACTAAATGGGGTGCTTCTTCACATTTACTAGAAGCGTTTTAGTAGAATAATCGGCAGTTAAATTACATTTTGTTGATTTGATGTAATTGGACACTATCTCTATAAAATATGCAAGGAATCTCGTATGTGCTTAGGTTCGAGCAGTATTCCGTTGAATTTTATTATTAAATTGCAGACCTTGGGATTCTGGTTGATATGTTTTGGAAAATTGTAAAAAAAGACAACTTGCCACAGAAGAATATGGAACGATCAAAAGAACAAACCAAATTCTTTGCAATACCTGGCTTCACAATTCTGAAATGTTACCAGTAAGTTATCCAGAGATCTATAAATTTTTACATATTAGAAAAATGGTTTTCAATATTAGCCGTTCTGTGACTTAACACCTTGATAAAACCATGTGAAACAGGAGAATTATCACACTGAAATCACGTGATAAATATACCACAAGTTGTTGTAGTTGTTTTAGAGTGTTTCTAGCAACTAAATAATAGTATTGAAAAGTAATCCCTGAAGGATCAAAAGTGATTTAGTTACTTTCAATAGATTAAAGAGAAAATAAATAATGTATTAAATATATAAAACTCTTTAGTGTAATAATAGTTGAGTAAAATCCTTAGTTTACAATAAACTAAGTAAAATAATAAAATATTGAAATTGATAGGATTTTGTTTCCTTTATATAGTTCTTCAAATGGACTTTTAAATGTGGTTGTTATAATCGAATATAATGACCGTGTCATTCAATTGTGAATCGTTCGTTATCAAGAATGAATGACTAAGTTATGGTTGGATGACTAAGTTATGGTTAGATGATTCGAGTATTAGCACGTGAATATCATGTGCATCAAATATTCAGAGCGACAAATATTCAGAGCGACAGTTGTTGAATTTTCATAAATACTGTTGGTGCTCAAAACCGTGTTTTTTTATATGTTTAACGAAAAAACTTTCCTCCATACTATTAACATTCCTCATGGCCCAATGGTTAAGGCACTCGACTACGGCTTCTGAGGAATTCGTTTCTCATCCATGTGATCGAGGGATTCCAGGTTCGAATCCTGGTGGGGAAGTTAATACCAAAAGGGTCTTCTGACTCTTTTTTTTTCATCTTTTCAAAATAATATTACTCTCAAGAACCATTTTCTGCCTCGGTTACTATACAATAAGTAGGTATTACACTCTGCTTTTACAGTTGGATCAGAAGTTTACTCAAAAATAGAAATATTGAATTTTTTTAAATATTATATACAGTAGATTGAGACTTTGCATAAAAAAGGGCAACTAAATTAATAGTCTCAAATTATAACCTAGTAGAATTCTTTGTACTTTTTGCAGTAGTATGCTAAAGACAAAGTTCCTAAAGTGGTGAGAACAACAGGAACTGGTTTCTTGAATCTGACCGGTAATCCCCTAGAAATTCCACCAGCCAACAAAAGAGCAGAAGATCCAATAGCAAGCTCAAGACCATAGTCAGCGTTTTTATGTAATAAGTAACCGGCGGAGCCAAAAAGGACAGCCAATGTACCTCCGGCAATCAAAGAAGGGAATGATTTTTTACGAATGTATCCCATTCCGCCCCCAATCAAGCAAAGAGCACTCAATGTATAGCTTGGATGTTCCATTTCTTTCCAATTATGTTGGTTCAAATTTTATTATGTAATCTGATGAAATATAAGTAGTCAAATATTATCAATTTAGAAAGACTAATTTTAGCTTACTTAGCAGTAGAAGATCAGAACAATCATTAATGAATAACGTACTAATTTTTTAAGAAACCAACCACTAGCTTTTATTTATGAATATCGCATATTTTTTTTTTTTGTCGTTGTTGTGTGTGGTTGCTGTATCTAATATGCGTGCTGTCATACTTTACTGAATTTATTTATATTAGGGATTTATCTGATTCAACATGAACTTCCAAATATGTAAGGAGTGAATGTAAAAGTATTCATTGAACAGTCGCATCTAAATCCATTATCAGAACGATTTTGTATACCAAATCAAGTTTCACAAAGAATTTGTTCCCTTTCATCTGTTAACTGTTGCTGGTTATATCTCTGCTTAGATGCGTCTCATTAAAATGCGTTTACAATCACTTTCAGTGCAAATATTGTGAAAATTGGTACTCTATAAAAGAAAAGATTGCATTAAGAACAATTATATTTACAAATGTCCACTTATTGATACAGACTTCAATAGGAACAAAATTTAGATATGTACAAAAAGAAAGAAAGAAAAAGCAATAGATAAAAAGTGAAAAAAAAAACATTAAAAATATTAATAATCCAGGAATAAAAAATAATGAAATAAAATGTCTCATTGATTATATGTTTAGCCCACAGTTTAATAACCTACTACTTCTTGCTATGCTTCTTCGCAGTGGGAAATTTTTAAAAGTCCATTCTTTCGTTGTCGAAAGAGCTTCTGGAGTTATACTTGTTATTCTTTCTACCTCTTTGATCGGATCTTCTACCCTGATTATTATTTCCGTAGCCTCTACGATTATTGTCACGACGAGAATAATTATTTCTATGGTTACCAAAGTTATGTGACAGTTCATCCATATCTTCATCCTCATACACTCTTTTGTTAGGTCTGAATGAGGAACCGAATACTTCACGGTATATCGAGCTGTTCATTCCTAAAGCACGCTTCGCGAAATCCTGGTTAACATATAGTTTGTCTTCTGTATCTAAAAACTTTTCATAAGCTGAAACAGTCGACTTTGCCAACTCTGCCATTCTCAAATTGAAAGCACCGCAAATACTCTTGAAATAACCTAATTGTGCAACAAGGAGTTCTCTAACACACTCAACATTTCTTGGTTGACTTGACTCATAATCCAGAGACTTTTTGAGAGGGAACCCAAAAGAAGAATTAGACGTGATTTCACATATGGAATCTTCAGCGGATTCGTTTTTCACAATCTCTTCGTATGTCAACTCTTTCAGGAATTTAACCTTTCTTTTATACAATTCGTTTAACCCATTCTTTTCACCTTTCACGATGAAAAGAATTGCATTTCCCTTCTCGGCAGATCCTCTTGCTGTTCTACCAATTCTGTGGATATAATCAGCAGATTGACTTGGTAGATTAACTTGAATAACATCAGAAACATTAGGGAAGTCCATACCTCTAGCACCTACGTTGGATGTGACCAAAATACTTATTTTATTTGGGTTTTTGAAATCTCTAACTGCAGAATCACGTCTAGCCTGAGTTAATTGTCCATGAAATTCGATAATGTTAATAGCATCTCTATTCATTTTATTGGCTATTTTTTTCTTATAATTTGGTTCGAAGTTTGAAACATTTCTGTGGATCTTTAAATTATATTCTTCAGCTAAGTAACGCTTCAAAAGATTAGTAAAGAATTGAACGGATTTGATAGTTGGTAAAAATATAATAGACTTAAATGAAGGATCCTTCTCAGCTGCGTGTGTAGCAATGAATTCTGCTGCAGATACGTAACATTGAAACATATTATTAACAACAACAACGGATTGATCAATTTTTTCTTGGGCTTCTGGTTCGTTTGGATCAACTGTATTAATATAAACGTAATCCTTACCTAGCATTTGTCTAGAGAATTGCAAAACATTCTTGTCAATTGTAGCAGAAAACAAAACAGTTTTGTACTTTGATGTATCATCTTGAAGTGATTTCAAACTTTCATCAATGTCTAATAAATCCTTCTTAAAGCCATCATCTAATAATCTATCAGCTTCATCCAAAACAAAATAATTCAAATTGTGAAATCTTTCAGCAACAGCTGATTCATTAATAATATCGAGGAATCTTCCTGGTGTGGCAACAACAATCAAAGGTGTCTTATTAGTACGATTGAAGGTAGATACCTGCTCTCTTCTAGACTCGCCACCAACAACAGTAAGAAGTTCTGTCATATCTCTAACGGTACTATTTTTGCTATACTTTTTTGGTAAATGCTTTTTTAAAACAGTAGCAATCTCTGCGGCAATTTGATTTGCTAAATCTCTAGTAGGAGCAATTATCAAGGATCTAACATGCTGGTTATTATACAATCTGGACTTTCCATCGTATGAATCACATAATGCATCATGCAAAACAGGAATACCGAAAGCTAATGTTTTACCTGTACCTGTCTTTGCTCTAGCTACTAACCCAGTTTTTGTTTCAATCAAAGGCTTTATAGCCTTTTGTTGAACAGGGCTCATTTTTTCAAAGCCTAATTTCAAAATACTGCGAATCAATTCGGGATGAACAACACCCTCTAAGTTTTCAAAACTCCCCGAATCAACTGGAGCAGCTGATTCAACGATCTCTGGAGAAGTGCTTATGATGTTAAGAGGTTGCTGCTTGTGTAATTTAGTAAGATCTTCGGTCGGTTTTGGTGTCTCGAACTCAACTTTAACATCATCAATCACATTCTCGTCGTGGTTGTTCTCTTGTTTGACAGGTTCATCATTGACTGGTTCCTCCTGTTTCAAGGTAGAGTAAGAACATCTTATAAAACCATTACTATTTAATCTAGGGATTACTTGGTTGGCTTTGCTGTAACTTATTAAACCCTTTTGAGCTATCAGGGTATTCTTTATTAAAGAAGCCCTCAAGAGTACTAGAGATTGCCTAAACATGATAAAAGTGTAACCAAACGTGATTAGTTATTATCCAATTATGATTAATCACAAATTTATCAAATAGAATACTCTTTATACTTTGTATATAGTTAAATTTAAAATGAGTAGAAAACACAAAGGTATTAAAGCAGCGAATTCCAGGTATCTCTCAAGTGTTTTTATGTTTTTATCTATCAAATGATATTTTTAAATCAGATTAAATGTTAAATTCATAATAAATCATGTCTGAAAAATTTTTCAAACAAAAAGTCCGCCTTGTCAGAAGGAAAGATGAGATGCGAAAAAAAAAGAAAAAGTTAAATCACTGCATGCACTATAAGTCAACAATAGTTCCAATACTACTATAACCTCTTCTATGAGATAACCATTCGTCTGTAGAATCAAAGCGTTATAATGATTAAAGCTGTCATTAATTTTATTAGCATTGCTATTATTTAAAAAAAAAACAAAAAAAGCTGATAGTGATTGAGTAAAAAGAAAATGTAGTTTTATTGAGACAAACTTTGGTTAATTGAAAAATGAATCTGGATCAACCTCACCGCTGTAATAGAAGCCCAACATGACAATGAGGTACAATAAAATCAACAAACTACCTTTAAAGTAATTACTTTTTCCTTCAGCATAGATATAGGTGAAAATAAATACGGAGGTTACGCTCGCAATACAATCCCACTTTGAAAAAATCAAGGTCAACATATTGCTTGAAAGATTCCAATCATCGAGGGCTCCTCTGTTGGCAGCATCTGCATATCTGTAAGCAGAATATACCACAATCGCTGGTATTTGTAATTGAAGAACTTGTAAAACATATGCACTACCAATTTCCATAGATAACGCAACATTTCCATACATTGCAAAATTGATAGCATTCAAAAATTCGGTGGTATTTGGAACTAATGCGAACACTGTCAATCCCAAAAATTTGGCATTGATTGGAAATTGTTTTAGAACCACATCAACACAATCAACTAGAATTTCAGCAATAATGGCATACAAAACAGTGGCTCCTAATAATATAACTGAAGATTTTTGTCTCGACCAATTTGGTGCGTCATGGCCCCCCACTTCTTCTTGATGATCATTTACTGGTTGGATTTTTGGTGACAATACATGCTCGTCTAGTCTTTTGGTACTATTGTCTGGGACATTATTATAAAGAAGAGTGCTGTTATTATTAGCAGTTGACGATGGTTGATACGCAGATATTCTTCGTGTGATTGATGGCACGATCTTGGATGGTTGAACAGATGAAGATGGAGGAGATGCAACATCATTCAATGACAACATGCTTGGCGATTTCAAACCTCTCTTGCTGTTGACTGGCTGAAGCTGGGTTGAGGTCAACCTTTGAGTATGAGTTTGATGCTGCTGTTCACCAGATGTAGGAGTTTGCCAAATCAATGCAGCATGAGTTCTCAAAGTGAAATATAAAGCAATTATATAACTAATAAAAAGAACGGAACTCGAGGAAAGAGCAAAAGGCTTCAAATAGTGTATAAACATCAGATCTGCCTTCAATGGAGGCTGGTTAATATAGCATCGTTGACAGGTGAAAGGATCAGACGAAAAATTAATAGATAATGATTTCATCATATTTCCCGAATTGTTCACTAAATACTTATTAAATAAAGTCGTAATTGTTAATGGTTCATTGCTTTCTATCATAAGACTTTCCAGGTCACAAGGAACACAAGTGACATAATAGGAGCCAAAAATTTGATGGAATATTGTAGGAGCGAACATTACAACAGTTGAAAATAGTAACATTGTAGAACTAACACCGGCACTACGTGGATTGTACCTTTGAGTTTTCCGTCTAATTGCACCAGCACACATGGATAACCCAGGTAGTAATAATACAGCACCAAGTACAGAGCCAATCATAGAACCTTCCACCAATAGTCCCTTCTCTTGAGATAACGCCACACAATATAAGAAAATTTCGACCACTGTTGAGAAAAATGCATTAATTACAGCACCAACACCCATGGATGATTGCGCAGAGATGGAAGCTACTGCTTGTCCGATAAAATAGGCCAATGGAATAATACTGAGTAAACATAAGACAAAAATAACTAATGAATCAGTAATCAAAAGTTCGAACCCTAAGTATTTTTTCAATATATAAAAATCTGCAATAACAAATATAACTAAGGCCATAAGATTCAAAATAATGACATTTGTACCATCAACAATATACTTGTAGTAATGAAATCCTGCAGCTCTATAGGTACTGATCAAAACACTAACATCTTTGTTAATAATTTTAGAACTTTTATCAGACCTAATGTGGAGTGCCAACGGACGCTTACGCAAGTGAGTTAACAATAAATGGATAACCTTAGCCATAGGAATAGTGAAAACACCAAGCCAACAAATAGAAGAAATCACTGCGAGAATTGGTTGCAAGATGATATAGAAATAGAGGAAAAAGCATATTCTTCCCACACTCCATTGACCACGACCAAATAAACGTAGCTTGTTATTGATCTCGTCTTCTTCATTCACAGATCCATAGCTTTGATTTTCAGTATTGTCTGAACGATGTTGAGGCGCATCAGAATTATTCATTCTAGCGCTCAGACTGGCATTATTGTCAGTTGAAGATGAGCCTGCATTATGGTCTTCACTAGATGATAGCAACGGTCTGGTCTCCCCGCTTGAGCTATTCTTTTTATTACTTGTAAAAACATAACTCAAATCGCTATCATTATCCACCCATCTGATGAATTCATTAACAGACATACCTTCGTTCAAATCTTCCTCTAAATAGTTTTGATCTTTCCATAAATAAACGACTTTGCCAAATGGATACAACAAATAAACACCTAAATTCCAAAATAGTTTAACATACTGGATGCTATCTTTCAGCCATGAAAACGATATTAATAAACAAAATACACCAGCAAGACAAATTACAAAGCTCACCAAACCAAAACTACAGGCCCAAAGTAAGTTGACAATATAGATAGGGAATGGTAATCTCCTAGGATTTTCATCGCGAATATCTTTATCTGCTTCTTGTTGGACTGATCTAAATTTTTTATAAATGGCTGGTTTCCAAATTCTAATACCGAATGGATGCGTTTCATTGATAGCATCTTGACGCTCTCTCAAAGTGAATGACTCCATTGACCCTAAAGAATCCGTGTCTGAGTTATCACCGTTTCCATTTTCTGCTATTTCAGGGTTATCATCATCCATATAAACATTACTATTATCCTTATTATCTAAACTGTCATTTTCGGTTTCTTCTACGAAATTTCTGTTCAGCTTAAGTCTATGCAAGGTGGGAACATGTAATTGTTGTTGCATCTGAGGCTGTCCATCATCGATAATACTTACAACTGACAGTTCCAAATCTTCTATATCACCGGCAACTTTTGTATGTGAATCGGTTTCGCGACATTCAAGCTCCTTTAAACCTTCGGAGGCTTTTACCAAATTCTGAGAAATTTCGCTCTCCAATTCATTAATACTTTTAGCGTATACACCCAGGGAATTGCTAGACTCTTTTATGGAGTTTCTTAAGTTTTCATTTTTTGCAATATTATTATTAGCATCTTTTACTGTGTTTCTTGAGGTTTCATTGATTGCAATTCCATTATTGTTGCTATTATTGTTATTATTTTCTGTACCACTGATAAAACTTGGGGCATTTGGAGAAATAACAGCATTAATGCTATTAATGGAGTCACTATTCTTTGGAATATTAGAGAGAGATTGCTTTTTCTTCCTGATTTTTCCTTTCAAAGCATCATTATAGCCCTCTAAATATTCTCTTTCCAAGTCTTGCTCAATTTCATCCTCTCCATCGTCTACACTGAAGATGAATCGCGATTTTGATGCACTGAAAGGTGTCTTTATTTTCTTTTTGCTGTTTATGGTGCTTGAACTTCTTGGGCTCGCAATTGGGGCGATCGATAGCGGAGAAGTATTGATTGGAGGAATACCATTTGAAAGATTTCTGGAAGGAATGGTTTTATTCAAAAGCATAAACTGTCGGTGATGGCTGTTTGTGCGAGGGTTCACAGGTGGAACTATTGGATTTGGACTAGTAGGCGTTTCTGACATTTTCAACAATCTGTATCCTGATTCGCAGTCCAATTTTCTTTAATCAATGAGGAGACACCTTAGCGAAAAGTTTTATACCAATCTTTGGCTACCAAAAACTAAATAATACCAACGATGAATGTCCCAATGCAAAAAGGCACAAAAGATTGATTCCACAGAAAGAACTCCAAACAAAACAATAGCTGGTTTTAAAGTCGGAGTATACTAAGAAATAGTACAATCAATTTCTAAGAGACCTCATAAAATGATGAACCAATTAAATTAGCTAATAAATATATTAGTAATTGCAGGATAAAGATATGTTGTTATTAGTAAATGTATTACGTTTCTAATAAACATACACATATTTTCTCCATATTTAGCCTCGCAAGAAATATTTATCCACATTTTTTTACGCGAATGCGTCTTGTACATTAAAAAAGCATGTAGCTGCTCAAAGCAGCGAAATAGGTACTTTTAAAAATCAAAGGGGCAACCACAGCTATAGTAGCTAAGGCGATATTCTAAATATACATATGAGGATTATGGCTGAAAATACAAAATATCAAACTACTTTCTGCTGATACAAGAAACGAATCCATTTTCTGGTGTAGTTTGGGTATCTCAAGAGCTCATGGCAAGTCAGCGATCAGTAAAATGAAAAAAAATAAAACGGAGAGCTACCTAAAGTAAACTGCTAAGCGTACTTTTTGCTTGATAAGAATTTTTAATACACAAGAACGTAGCACCGTGGATAAAGAAACCACAAAAAATATCACTAATATATAGGAATAGTATCGTCAGCCGTAGAGCTGTACTTATACAAGCCACCAGCGACATCTTTAGCGTTTTTTAGTCCAAATTTGTCCTTCAACAACCGTGTTACTTTTCTGGAATGATTTCCGTATCGGCAAATCACAAACACGGGAGAGTCAGCATCCATGTCTGAATTCAAAACATTGTTATTTAGCTCATCAAGAGTTTCAATGTTCTCAAACGTATCCAAAGGAACATGTATAGATTCTGGCAAATGAACGATCTTGTAGTGTTCCATGGGTCTGCAATCAACCAAAATAGGTTTTTGTATTTCACTTTGGTTTTGAATATCGAAATCTGATTCCATTGTCAATTTTCGCAAGTCATGGTACTGCTTTGGTGTAACTTGCTCGGAATCAGCGACTAGGTCCCACAAGTCTTTATCTGTTCCGCAAAAAACATTGTAATCAATGTCTCCTATAGTATCTTTCGTTATAACTCCACTGCAAGCTAAACATTTTGATTGCTTGCCACGCATCTTGAAAGTTCTCAAGGACAAGGATGCATTAGAATCATCATACCCAGAGAATAGAGTGAGATACGGTTTAAAATTGTCCTTGTTATACCAAAGAGTAAGTACTTTTATTGCTTCAATAGCCATCATAGTTCCCACCAAACCAATACAAGCACCAATGACACCACCATCTGAGCACAGCTTTACACTGTGCGGTGAAGGAGGCTTGGGATAGAAGCATCGATAGCAAGGCCCGTTCAATTCCATAAAGTTTAAAATACTTAACTGGCCATCAGTTTTGATACCTGATCCAGATATTATAACCTTTTTACAGATTACGGCAGCATCGTTGATCAAATACCGTGTCATTGGTGTATCTGTACAATCCAACACTAAGTCCACTTTAGAAATTATCTCTGTTGCATTGGAAGGATCTAGAGCAAATGTATAGGTATTGATATTGCATAACGGATTCAAGTCTTGTAAGTACTGTTTAGCACTCTCTGCTTTAAATTTACCAACCCTTGATGTTGAATGTAGGACCTGCCTATGTAAATTGGATTCCTCTACGACATCCGGGTCTATAATATCAATATTTCCCACCCCTGCCGCTGCAAGATAAAGAAGCACAGGACATCCAAGCCCACCAGCACCCACAACCAAAATCTTTGCGTTCTTTAGAAGACATTGAGTTTTGATGGGATCGCCATCATTTCCTTGAGAAAATTGAGGCACTAGCAACTGTCTTCCATACCTGCGATATTCTTGATGCGTGAGTGTATTTGGCGAATCAGAGTTGTTTACCACTTCAGAGGGTGTTTTTTGTTGCAACTTCAAAGTTTCAAGTTGCTTTCTGAGATCCTCGTTTTCTTTCCGAAGAGCCTCTAATTCTTGTTCTGCTGACATATTTGAAATGGCTTTTGAGAAAAACTTGAGATAACTCTCTGCAAATATGTTAATACTACAGTATTCTGTTTATAAGGTTGATAATGTTGCTAACTGGTGCTGCCAGAATACCAAAATTTGTTAATGCTAATATCCAAAAAGAAAATACAGATTGAAATCCAACATGCATGTCAAGAATTGCAACATCGATAAAAATAGATGAGAAGAGCTGTTCTGGTCACGTGCGAGATTGACCTATCATCACAGATAACTTAAACAATGCCAATTTGTTAGTAACACATTACTGTAATTTCATAGAATCTGAGTTTCTAAGAATTCTGAAAACGTTTATATTTTGATAGTTTGTAAATATTGATATATATAGAGCTTGCAGTTGAGATTCCAGAGAGAAAAAAAATAATAAATAATAGATGCCTTGATTTAACTGGTTAAGTTAGCTTGCAATTTGATAATTTTATGCGATATAATTTTGTATTTAAATGTTTTTAAAGGTTAGCCTCTTAGTCGCGGCATGATTCTGCCCTAGAGTTTCTGTTTTCTGTTGACTTTTAGTTGATTTTGTTTTCTCTGATGCTTCAATGGTATGTGGAGCAACTAGCAATGAAGAACCAATGAGTGAGGATAAAGCTCGGGAAACGAATATAAAAAAGCAACCTGACAAGCCTCCATTTGGAGAAAAAGTGCTTGCCATGCACTGGAGTGTTTGGATCGTCAAACATTATGTGTCTGTTTCATAAGAGTGAACACCAGGTAGCTCTTGTACACTGATGAACTCAAGCTAACGCTCTGTCGTATGAAAAATGGGTGCTGTCCTGACAACACAACTCAGCCAAATAATAGAAGCTTCGCTTAATGGTGTTCTTCGCCGTGATGATGGGCTTCCTTTGGATACAAAAACTTCTCAGCGACGCAATAAACCACAAATGCTGAGACACCTAAGCCCAAACCTGGGAAGGCTCCCTTGAATCTATTAGCTCTGGTGAATGCGCCAGTGTATCTCCATGCTTCTCTTTTAGCCCAAGGATCATTAGACATTTTTATTTGTTTATTGTATCAATGTTTTATGTTGTATCAAGTGAATGTTGATTCAATTCAGCCAGAAGTGTAGATCGTAGAGTGTCAATCCTCTAAACCTTTGTATCTAAGTTCCTCTAGTCAGGTTCCTCTCTCTACAGAAAAACCAGGAAAATTTTTTTTTGTATTGTTCTTATTACTATTTTTTTTCTGTTTTCTTATTTACAAAGCTATGCATATGTAACTGTGTGCTCATAACGTAGCTTTATTACTAAGAGAAAAAGTCGAAATACTATTGGCTCATGCAACCAAAAATAAATATTCAACATATGATGTCTAATCGGGTAATTTTGGTAAATTGGCATTTCACGAAGAAACAGAAATGAGTAAACAAAAAGGGATTCATTTGAATATAAGTTTGTTTGATTTATGCTTTCTAGATTGTTCTACGTGAATTAAATGTAATAACAGAGAAAATGATCTGAAATTATAGGGTCAGTTGCGATCGCCAGCCTGGGCATATCCACAAGATAAGCCCTTGTCTTTCTTATTCTTGAAAGCACAAGAAGCCAACTACAATGGAAACAAATACTATAAAAATGTATTAAGATAGAAGAAGAAAAAATGAGAAGGTTGTACCAATCAGTAATGTTTGATCTGGCTTTTGTCAACTTTCTTCAATTTGCCTATTCCAGCACCACGAATAGAACTCATTAAAGCATCTCTTGAATCCGAGCTAGCAGCGGGGCCAGTTGGCATAGAAGATTCTTCAGATTTGTGACCGAAATCAGGAGGAGCAGGGGCACCAAACATCATTGGAACTGGATGTGAAGACATAGAGCCATTAGCCAGAGAATGCATAGGCGGTGCAGGTGGCGCAGGTGGCGCAGGTGGTGCAGGTGGTGCAGGTGGTGCAGGTGGTGTAGCAGCCATACTTGGCATTGGAGGAGGCGCTGGTGGCATCATTGGTGCAGCAGTCTGTTGAGTATGAGGTAGCTCAAGTGGCTGCGTGTATCTGTTTCTCATAATATCATTTGAGATAGGAAACTGTTGCGGTTGAAGTGTTGAAGTAAATGGTTGTGCTGGAGGTGGTTGGGAAAAGTTACCTTGCTGGAACTGTTGTGGCTGAGCAAATGTCTGTTGGGGAGGTGTAGGAAGTTTTCTCGTAGGAGGAAGAGGTGGTGGAGCGCCTCCTCTTCTGGCTGGTGGCGGCGGCGGTGGACCACCAGATGATCTTGCAGGAGGTGGTGGCGGAGCTGGTAAGCCAGCAGAATTTCTAGATGGTGGAAGCGGTGGCGGCAGACTACCAGTTGAACGATTCATAGGGGGAACAGGTGGAAGAAAACGCGAGCTTGCAGTCGTTGGTGAAGCGTTACCAGCAGAAAACCCTGTTCTAGATGGAATTTGAGGTCCTAAGTTATTATTTTTTTCGACAGCACCTCTAGAAAATTGACTAAGAATAGTGTTTTGTGGAGTTTTTGGAGCTTGAGGTATAGTCATTGGAATTTTTCCAGGTAATGGAGGTAGCATATGGTGAGAAGCAGATGCAGTCTGATTTTGGTTCTGCGCTTGTTGATAAGCAGAAGTTGCTGGAGATGTGGATTGTTGTTGTGGTTGATAATGAGAACCCAAAAAGCTTGGTGCCGGAGGAACACGATGCTTGTTTGCCGAAGAGTCATTTACAGACATTGACACTTCTGGTGAAGGAGAAGTTGCTTTTGAAGATGCTATTGTTGGCGGTGGAGATACTCCTGCAGGTGGGGGAGGTGGTGGAGCCTTTTTCTTAGAACCATGAACTGTTGGTAGAGCAGGGGTGGTCTCCATCGATTGTGGTTTTCCGTATTGATACTTTCTTGGGATTGGGGGCTCTAGGCCAACTAAATTTGTGTAACCATTATTTTGAACATATTCCTTAATGTACGCCTTATTCTCTGATATATCCCATTCATTAATGCCTTCTTCTTTTTGTAGTTTTTCATAAAGTTCTTTCCATTCTGGAGGAGGAATATCGTTATAATACATTATGGTTTTAGCTCTTCTTATTTTCTGAGCGTTATTTGGATCACTCACATCAATACTGAACCCTCTTGGTCCTGCAGTATGTGTTTGTTGTTGATTCAATTTATCCTTACTTTTCTCTGCTGCAGAATTAACATGTTGAACGGTTTGCTTTGATCCATATTTTTCTTTACTAGAGACTCTTTTGAAGAAATGGTTGGCCTCGCTAGTGTCCTCAAACAATAATCCTGCTGTAAAGCTATCCATTTCAAAGCTATGAAAGAACGTTCTATCTTTATGGTATTCGAAATTGATGCATAGTTCTTGATCCCAAATAACACCTCGCTGTCCAAGTATATCCACGATTTTGATGAAAAAGGTTTTCCCCACAGTATCATCTACTAGAACAACAGCACCTGAAACACCAGTATCCACATACTTATCGGGATCGGGGTAGGCGACATAAAGTTTGGCCACAGTGGCATCTAGAATATTATTGGAGCCCTTAGGAATCGCTCTATTTATCTTTATCTTATCGTCACTACTAAGCAATCCCATGTTCAATTGCTAGTTTATCTTTTCTTCTACGATGATTAGATTTCACCTATATGTTTTGCTTTCTATCTTCTTCCACAATTCTGATTGTCCTTTTGGTTTTGCCAACGATACTATCTATCACTAATATCCTTCGTTCCGCTAGAATTTATTCTATTATATTCTCAAAAACAATTGATTCTAAACTTTCACCAATTTCTATGCTAATTCGATGAGTCAATGATTCAATGGTGTGTCAAATGATGTCAGTTTCCTGGATGACAATGATTTGGGTATTTACTATGTGAAAGTTCTCCAAAAAATAAATAGCGAAAAATGTGTGAGAAAAAAAAAAGAAAAAGCAATATAGTCGATTTAGCGTCAACCAGTTTTTTTTACCTGCAAGCTAGCTTAGCTTTACAATTTCAGCTGAACACTCTGGCAATGATTTGATTACTGAAACATCATGAATTAAAGATCATAAACTTATATGAAGAAGTCATTGAATGAAAAGACAGAAAGAATGATTCAAGAATATGCAGTTGTAAAAATTCTTAATTTTTTATATATTATATAAACCATTTATGTATTGTGCTTTTTATGCCATCAAATATCATAGTATTATTTAAAGGAACGTATTGATTAGTCAATAACTTGAGAGCTTCCTGCCCTGCCAAACCACCCATGAATGTGGCAGTGTTGCACAATTCCATTCCATTGTTTCTGATTGCCTCCTTCAAAATATTTAATGGTGCGTCATTCAAGGAGCCAGCGTCTGCTGGAGGAAGACCATAAGATTGTGCTATTCTCATAATACTGGCAGCATCATCACGGCTGGAGTAGGTTGGAAATCTTTTACTTTCTCTGTAGAATTCATTAATAGCCAAATAAAAAACGTACACCAAGTGTTGTTCCTTGATAGCGTCCGTCTCCTTCAAAGAATCTGAGAACAGAGAATCTATCAAATTGTATGAACCTTGCTGGTACAATAATTTGGTGACATTTTTGCAAAACATTGCTATGTAGTTATCATCCACAGATTTAGTCCCAAGTTTGTCTGATAACTGTCTTGAAAATTTTTTTATTTCCAGGAGGTCCTCAGTTGCCTTTGACTTATACAATTGTTGTAATTCCATGTATTTCTCTGTTGAGGAAGCCATGTCTACAATTTTTCCGGATAATGGTAACAGATTTGATCCATGAGCCTCGCGGAACATTTTTGCTGATTCAACCAAATTCCAAAATGGGTGGCTGATGTTATTTTTATTTGATTCCTGGAATACTTCTTTCAAATTCTCGTTTATTGTACAACTTATTGTAGCCCTCCAACTAAATTTTATAGATTCTTCAATGTTTTCCAAGTTCATGAACCTGACCGATTTTATGATCTCATGATATAGCACATACTGTCTGAATTCTTTTCTGTTAGGCAACTTCTGATTTTCTTGTATGAATTTCTTCCGAAGATGAATCAAAATAACAGCATATGGTATATCTTTCAATTGATCAGGTGGCATTTCTTCGATTTTCAAGCTATCAACATATTCGGAAAGACCTTTCCAAGGGTTACTTAGCCGCAAATCAGGAACTTCGCTGATGTGTGACTCCATTATTGTTCTTTCTGCTGTCATGATTTTCAAGATCCCGTAAAAGCCTAGGGTATCGCAAATCAACATTGGTACTTTCCCCTTTGTTGAGCTGATGAGTTTTTCAAAAAAATTGATTCTTTTCAAATCTGTACATATAATCAAATCAAAACTGTACCAAAATTCCTTTTCTTTGGTTTCAATAGCCTGATCGACACTTTGGATAATGCAGTCGTGCTGTACCGTGGTATTCAATTCACTCAATATCCTCGAGCAACTTGCTGCTTTGCTCTTCCCAATACAGTCTGATTCAAGATAAAAGTTGCTCGATAAATCATCCTCTTGCACAATTTCATCATCAACTATTGTAAAGCTTCCTATGTTTGGTAAAATCAAGTTTTTGAGAATCTCGCATCCTACTGTGGTACTATTGAGAAGGCAAATATTCGAACACTCAAGCTTCTGTTGACCATTGATTGCCCAAAGCCTCAATTGTCTATCGTATTTAACCTCATCAACCATTCTATTTTATATCATCATAATTTTAATATCATAAATATTTTGCACAAATAGTTTACTGAATGAAATATTATATGGCACATATGTATTATTACTTACATAGAAGCCTTGTGTGTATATACATATATATATATATATATATATATATATATATTCTCATCAAATAAGGTTGACATAGGCCATATAAAAAAATGAAATCAGTAACAGTGAGTACGCAAGTACAGTTAAAAATACAATATGCTAAGTTTTTCTTACATAAAAAAATATAATGAAAAGAGCGGCTTCTGGTGATGCTCATCGAAGACTGGCGATTTCAACTGAGATGATTGAACGAAGACACCGTGATACATCTCAAAGACGTTTTACAAAAGACCAATCAAGAAAACTTACTTTTAAGTAATCGCAGGAAAAGAGCAGATATTTCTGGTTTGTTTTATAGTTTTAGTTTTTCCCAGAATAAAGAACTAAAAATGTCTGTTAAAAAGGGAAGTCTCTCCTGGAACAATGTCAATGTTGCTTTATCGCAGTGGATTTTGGATGCAATAGAAGCACAAGGGTTCACTGAAATGACGCCAGTTCAGGCAGCCTCGATTTCCTTATTTACAGGGAACAAGGATGTTATCATCGATGCTGTCACGGGATCTGGAAAAACCATTGCGTTCGTGATACCAGTTTTGCAAAGATTGTGTAATTCTGATGTTGCACAAGGTAACATTTCCTCGATCGTAGTGGCACCTACCAGAGAATTGGCTATCCAAATAAAGTCTGTATTTGAGTCTTTTTTGAAATATTACCCAGAAGATGAAGAATATATCAAACAGAATAACTTGCCATCCTCTGTGAACACACAATTGCTTGTTGGCTCTTTGACTACCTTGCAAGAGGATTTGCAAGTTTTTGTCGAAGAAAAACCACAGATATTGATCGGGACTCCGGGGAAAATACTCCAATTCTTGGGTAATTCACAAATTATTAAGCGTACTAAAGACTTCGACTGTATGGTCTTAGACGAAGCTGATAGATTATTAGACATTAGTTTCGAAGCCACTATAAGAGAAATTGTTAGAAAATTACCAAGACAAAAACGTATGGGTTTGTTTTCTGCCACCATAGCTTCGGCAGGTGATATGGTTTTCAAACTTGGGATGTCAAATCCTGTCAAAATTTCTGTTAGAAATTCATCTGTCATGAATGCAGCACCTAGATCATTAACTATTAACCATTTAGTTCTCAAAACTGAAGATAAAATCAAAGCATTATTTAGTATTTTGAAAACAGAAAACTTTAAAAGAGCTATAGTGTACTTCCCAACATGTATATCAGTCACATATTTTTATTCAATGTTCGGCTATTTATTAGCCAACAGTAAAGATAAAGATCTTAAATTTTTTTCAATTCATGGAAAATTGCAATTGAAAGCTAGAGTTAAAACATTAGAGTACTTCACTAATAATGATAAAACGTCTAAATCGATTTTGATGGCCACAGATGTTGCAGCTAGAGGCCTTGATATTCCTGATGTTGATTTAGTGATTCAGATAGATCCTCCTACAGATCCAGATGTGTTTCTCCATAGATGTGGTAGAACCGGAAGAGCAAATAGAATTGGTAAAGCTATTGTTTTTCTAAGTGACAATAAGAGGGAGGAAGATTATATAGAGTTTATGAGAGTCAGAAAAGTCGATATGGAACCTTATGAGAATGAAGATATCAATTTCGATAAGCTTGATTTCTTCACCAATCTATTATTTGGTTTCAAAAAACCTATTGGAATGTTACTAGAAAAATGGATTTTGGAAGACAGAGCCAGATACGATTTGTGTGTGCGATCGTACGTTGGATTTGTCAGATATTACTCCAAACATTCTGCCCTTTCGATTTTCCGTTTACAATCATTAGACTATATTGGCTTAGCTAAAGAGTTTAGCTTGTTTAGACTTCCAAAAATGCCAGAGCTGAAATACATAGAAAATATGCCGGAAAATGGTTGGTTGATAAAAGAAATTAATATGGATGAATATAAATACGTTAATCCACAAAAAGAGCAAGCCAGATTGGAGGAATTGAAAAATCTAGCTGCTAAGGAAAAAGCCAAATTAAGAAAATTAGAAAAGAAACAGAAGAACGATGCCTGGTCTAATAGAACACAAGCTAAGGAGAACAAAAACGTCAGACAAGAGAAAAACAAGAGAAAGCAGAGTGCGATTGAAGCCTTGAAGGAAAATGATAGCAGTGATGAAGACGTTGAGGAAGATTGGAAAGACATTATAAGGAGCAAGAAAAAATCCAAGAAGAATAAGAGCAACAACTCTGCAATCACTGGCACTTTTGATGATTTGTAATCGTTGGAGAAAAGTACATGTATTGTAAATAAATTGCAACTTTACAAAAAATAAAGGGTTAATGCATTCAAGATTCGTAACTACTATTACCCCTAGTAGTACAACATATCTTAAGGTACAAAACTGTAGGGTTAATGTAATATCTAAAGTAATTGTAGTATTGATATTTCAATCTATAAGGTATTATAATTATTTCTGATCAACAGTAGATAAAATACGAAAGTATTTGTGAAAAAAAAAGGTGGCAAAAAAAAAAATAAACTAGACAAAGCCAGCATTGGGAAGCATGGGAATGACTATCCAGTAATATTGTATAAAATACAAGTGTATAAATAATAACAAAGGATAATGGAATCAGTAGAACAAAGGAAAAAAAAAAAAAAAAACATAAAACAAATAGTATATAAGTCCAGTCATCTCCAAACTTATAAGGGTAAACATTTATAAGTTTTGTTCCATAAAATCTTTTCGAACATTTTGCGTAAACCTTATCAATATAACAAAACTATAAAGGATATTACGGTTTAATCGAACTTAACAATTGAAAAAATAATTAGAAAAGAAATGTCTGAAACTAATCTTGACAATCAGATTGACTCTGAAGAACTTATTCTTAGTGTAGATAAATTACAGGATTTTGGGATTAATGCTGCCGATATTCAAAAGCTAAAAGTATCAGGAGTTTGCAGTATTGCAGTAAGTTAGACCGAAGATCGAATTCAGTATTGAGAGTAAATTTTCAGTGTCTTGTTATATTTGAGTTAAAATCCGAAATGTAGTTTGATTACTAATCGAAATTTAGTCCGTATTATCAATGACAAAAAGAAACCTATTGAAGATTAAAGGATTGAGTGAAGTCAAAGTGGAAAAAATAAAAGATGCGGCCAAAAAATTAATGGTAAGTAACCACATGAAATAGGTCATGAGGCCAGCCTAGTCTATTTTGAGACAATAGATAACTAACAGTAGTTCCTTTTGTAAAACACTTACTACAGCATACTGGATTCATTACTGCCTCAACACAAGCGCAAAACAGAGAAAAAGTTGTTACAATCACTACAGGCTCGAAATCTGTTGATACGATGCTTGGTGGAGGAATCAAAAGCATGAGTTTAACCGAAGTTTTCGGTGAGTATAGATGTGGTAAGACACAGCTTGCACATACTTTATGTGTTACATCTCAACTACCAACTGTAAGTGTCACAATATAATCGTTTACTTGATCCTTCTTTTTTCAAAAACAAAAATGTTTCCCCAGCCCGCAACAATAGCTTACTAACTAATTTTTTTCAGTCAATGGGAGGTGGAGAGGGTAAAGTCTTGTATGTAGATACAGAAGGTACATTTAGACCTGATAGAATTAGAAGTATTGCAGAAAGGTTTGAAATCGATCCAGATATTTGTCTTGAGAATATATCATATGCAAGAGCCTTGAACAGCGAGCATCAGTGCGAACTCATCGAAGAGGCGGCAATTCAACTTTCTGAAGGATCTTATAGACTATTAATTATTGACTCAATAATGGCCCTATTCAGAGTAGATTACACAGGAAGAGGTGAATTGGGAGAAAGACAACAAAAATTGAATCAACATCTTTCAACGCTCAACAGACTTGCAGAGGACTACAACATCGCTGTTTTCATGACAAATCAAGTACAGTCTGACCCCGGCGCGAGCTCTTTGTTTGCTGCAGCCGATGGTAGAAAACCGTAAGTAAATTGAATCAATTAGCACAGAAATTTTCAAATTTTTTAAAAAAGAATTTGAAAAATATTGAGATTGGATACTAACTGTGCAAATTTTTTTAGAATTGGTGGTCATATTCTTGCCCATGCATCTGCGACAAGAATTTTACTAAGGTATGTTACAGTGAAAGCTCTCAATAAATTAGGAAACACAATTGGATATGTGTTAGAATCATACTAACATTTATTATTTATAGAAAAGGAAGAGGTGAAGAAAGAGTAGGAAAATTGCTTGATAGTCCAGATATGCCAGAATCCGAATGTGTTTATGTTATTAATACTGGAGGTATTATGGATTCTTCAGGATAAATTTAGAACATCCACTTTAATGCCGCACATGCGGCGTATAATTGAATTTCAATCAAAAAGTATAAAAGAAACAAAAAATTAAAGGTAGTTTTCAAATCTATCTGGCATTAAAAAAGGAGCCAACAATGACCAGCTGTATAACAAATAGCATATTATCGCACTTATCATTTTAACCATTGAATAGAAATATGTTCTACCGACTGGCACAAAGTCACCCAAATCATTTTGGGCAACATTCATAGTTAATAGTGTAGCAATAAATTGAGTAGCTAGCAAGAAGATTAAATGAAAAATCAAGTAATTATACTTTGTAGCATTTCTTTCATCATCTGTAGTATCCAACGAATTTTCATTAGCGAACCAGCTTGGATCTTCTAATGTGCTTGCAGGAAGAGAACCCTCATCAACCGCTTGTTTGATAATCTGATATCTAAGTTCATCTCTGGCTACTGGTTGAGATGAAATAACATCATTTAGAGGTGTATGTTCGAGGTCATCTTTGTGGGAGAACGCACTATTTGCCGCAGCTCTAGTAGTAGTATATGCAATGGCTAGAAAAGTGAAGAGTGCACTCAATACGATATTGAAAGTCTTAGTTCCCGAGGAACGAACAACAGGATTACATTTTCCATCTGGTGCAGAACAGCATGCGGATAAGATCAAATAAGTACAATATATACACACCATTCCAGATTGACCTAATCCATTGGAAGGGTTATGCTCGCGTACCTTCTCACTAATTGATAGCAATGTAACAACAATGGCTAAAATTAAATTGAGTGTTATGAAAACATTGTTCAAAGTGCACCCTTTATCTGAGAAAAAAATGTACATTATCACCGTAATTATCAAGGTGAAAACATACATCAAAATTGTTCCACCTACAAGAACAAATTTCCAAAAATTAGAATTACTTGTTCCAATTTGACTGGTGCCCTCATCGTCTTCATCATATTCTAGATGAATAGGCAGGTAACTTTCAGCTTCGATATGCTCCAAACAAATTTCTGACCATTCATGTGCAAAATCAACAAGCAAAATAAGACCAATCAAGTTAAACAAGGCTGCACCTATAAGTGCAATATAATTACCGTATATTTCAAAGAACTTATCTGGAATAAAAAAAGATATCACTAGGAAGAACATCCAAGCAAATATCTTCACAGACCACAAACCATTTTGAATTTTAGCCCTAGGGTCTTTAGTAGAGTTTACTCCAATCATTAAAATAGCCATAATTAAATGGAAGACAGCTAGAGCAAAATTCACTCGCTGTACTCCAAAGAAGTTTGCTCCTTGTTCAAATTTCACCAATCCAAATGTTATTTTTTCTAGTTTTTTAACAGCCCATTTGGAAAGCATTATCCAGGATAGGATACTATTGAACAAGAATAATCCAGCATAAAATATACGTGTTGCTATTGATGACGAGAAAGTCACATTGAACATGTTTGTGAAGGCAGTACAACAAGCTGCTCCCATACAAGATGCTACCCAGCTGCCCGCCATCTGTATCGGAATCATTGGTAAAGAAAATGCCAAACCCATATTTGTTCAATATATTATAATGCTGTGTAAATTTCTTTTGGCAGAACTGATCGACACTTGATTGAAGTAGTTCTATAATATGTTGAATTAGGAGATAATTTAATTCTAATTCTACAGCCCAGCTAGATAGATAGTCTTCAAATCGATCTTTAATCAAAGCTTTATTTTTTTTTTTTCTTTTTTTTTTTGACTGAATTTATCACGTTTGACTACCTATTCAAATATGCAAGAAAAGAAACTATAAACTGCCTTTTGTACCTCAAAGACTTATTAGTTCTTACTAAACTATATCTTGCGTATTTTAGCGATTATATTGACAATAATGATTTGTAGCCTTAATTACTGAAAATTAAAGGAAAGGAAATAGATACAAAATAACAATAATAAAAGGGTATTTCCCTGTTAAGGGATTATATATGTACATGCTAGTTAAAAGGTTATGGTGATATATGGGAAATTTTTAAGAATACTTGTTTCAACTTTAAAATCTTTTGAATACCAAAGAAGCGTTGATACCCCCAAAACCAAAACTGTTACTCATTGCATATCTAATTTCCTTGTTAACAGGCTCGTTGGCAGCATAATTGAAAATAAAATCATCAGAAGAAAGCAAGTCACCTGGATTTTCACAATTCAATGTTGGTGGAATTACTCCCTGTTTCATTGAAAGTAAGGTGAATGCTGCCTCAACAGCACCCGCAGCTCCTAATAAATGTCCAATGGAACCTTTGTTACTGGAAACAACTATATCTTTGTTGATATGGCCGAAAATGGATTTTATAGCCAGGTTTTCAGCAGCATCACCTAATTTAGTTGAAGTAGCATGCGCATTAATGTAATCGACTTGAGATAATTCTTCATCTGTATTCAATGAAGCTGTACGTAATGCACTTTTAATAGCTCTTGCGGCACCAACACCTCCAACAGATGGCGATGTAATATGATAAGCATCACTGGAAAGCCCGTATCCAACTATTTCACCGTAGATTTTTGGAGCCTTTCTTGCCAAGGCATGCTCAAGTTCTTCCAAAATCAAAATAGCACATCCTTCACTTAAAACGAAACCACTTCTATCCTTATCAAATGGTCTAGAAGCTTTGGATGGATCATCTGCAAAACTAGTTGTTACTGATTTACTTCTCGCAAACCCTGCTAAGGCTAATGGATGTGCTGCAGACTCGGTTGCTCCTGTGACCATAACATCAGAATAACCGTCTTTTATAAATCTATAGGCATCACCAATTGCATTGCTACCGGTAGCACAAGCAGTGGATACACTATGAACCATACCTTTGAAGCCATAATTAATTGAAACATTTCCCGCTGCCATATTATTCAAATATTTTGGGACAAAAAAAGGCGATACCTTTTTGTAGCCGTTGTTAGCAAAAGCCAAACTACTATCAAACACATCGTCAAAACTGCCGATACAAGAGCCTAGACAGACACCGGTGTGTAGCAAATCTTCTTCATTTTTTGGATCTTCTTTATCGGGTTTCCATTTTGAATCATTGAGTGCTTCTTCGGTAGCAACCAATGCATACTGAGAGAACCTCGCAACTCTTCTTTCACTCAATTGGGGAAAAATTTTGTGAAAATTAAAAGAATCAGCGCGTGACTCATCAGTTGGCACTATACCCACAACTTTACAGGGTATTTTGCTGTACAATTCCTTCTCTAATTCTGAAACTCCCGGAATCTCACTAGTAGATATGATACCTGATTGGGAAGAGGTAATTTTGGCATAATTGGAGCTTGCCCCAACACCTAAAGGTGTTACCATTCCAATTCCAGTAACCACTACACGTCTAGACAACGACATATTTAGTTCTCTTTTCTCTATGGATTAAATTACTCTCTCCCAAAAATGAACTCAAAAGCATGTAAAATAATAAAATTTAGAATCAAAAACTGAGAGATATTTGCCGGTTCAATATTTCTATTTTGGTGAGATTTTGGGTTGTGTTGCTAATAAGAGTTCACGTCTAGTCTAAATCATGGGGTCGATGAGTTTTGAATCACACTAAAAATAATATACGTGATGCATGAAAATGGAAAATTGCAAATACTAAGGGTTATTGAAATAATTGCGCTGATAGGTTTGACGAAAAAATGAAACTTCCTATCAATTATCAAATTTCTTCAACTTTATCCCCAATGATAGTTCGTGATTTAATTTTAAATTCTTATCATATTAACAAAGATAACAAAGAATGATTAACAAAATTGTCAAAGTAAACTCTGTTAAATTGACCAGTCCAGAAATTTTAAGTGGTTTACAAGGATTATCTAACTGGAGATTTGAAAATGATAGAATTCTGAAGTCGTTAAAATTCAAAAATTTCGAAAACACTTGTGGATTTTTGAATCAGTTGAATATGAGATCGCATCTTTTAGGCCATCATCCTTCGGTAAAGTACTGTTATAACACAGTTGAAATAGAATTGAGCACACATGACCTTAATGGAGTTTCCATTACTGATCTAAAATTGGCAAAAAAAATCGATAGCTACGAGAAGATTTATTTGTAAAATGTCAATCTTGAACCTAGCGAATATTGAATCTATTGGATTTAAAGTTTTGTTTGATCAGAGTATTTTTACACTTATTTGCTACATTCTATAAACAATTATATATTCTATATATTCTGAGCGAACCACTTTTTTTTTCTGAAATTTAGATTGTATGACCAGCGACATGGATTTGCACACTTCATGATATGATAATAAATGCTAAAACTATGGATATTGACCCCTATGAACTTGAGATTGTTTGGCCAATAATCTTTCGGCTTGGTCTCCATGCCTTTCAGGCTTACCCCCTGACTTCCTGCTCGTACCGTATTTCTTGTAAGCATAACTTACTTTCACATTTTTATTCATCAAGTATTGGCCATTCATTTCTTTAATGGCACGATCACTGCTGTCAAAATGATCATATGATAAAAAAGCATAACCTTTGCTTAATCTGGTGTTTTCATCTACTGCAATGTATGGTGGCTTAACAAGCTTCCCGAATTTTGAAAATGTAGTGGTCAAGAAGGCTTCATCTATCAACTCGTCAAGGTTACTAATATATAGATTTGCACCAATATCAATCACTTTAGCAGAATCTATTATATCATTGATACTGCTTGTTTTGGCACCTCTCAGATCAGCTGTACTTGTATTTGCAGAAGTGATACTATTATTTTGATTACTGTTGACTTTTCGTACTCTGATGTTCTTTCCGAATAAGGTTATTCCATTCATCATATTGGAAGCATATTCAGCATCCTCCACATTCATAAATTCCACGAATCCATATCCCTGATGTGTCTGGGTCACTCTATCTCTTGGAATGTTCAAGGTTTTCACTGGAGCAACCTGAATAAATAGTTCATAAAGGATCTCTTCGCTTACTTGTTCATCTAGATTACCAATGTAAATTCCTGCATCCTGATTTCTTTCAGAGTCCGAAATTTTTTTGAGAACCATCCTGTATTTAAACTTGATCCATAAGTATTCCTAAATACTGATATCAGTTGTTGTATCAATATAATTACCCTCTATATATTGGGACTTTAATTGTAATGTCGTTTAGAATGGTTAAAGTGCCATATGAATGAATATAATATCAATTGAGCTTTTCATGCATAGGGTGGTTGCACACCCTCCACAGAAAGAAAAAAAAATATCGGTAGACTTTAATATTTTTTTTTCTGAAGAGAAGATGAGAAAGACTTAAGGAACCCTTTGTGAAAAGTTGGGCATCTTCTAAATTATACCTAAGGAATTGGGAAAGTTGACGAATTTAAAGCATCAAAAATAAGAACAACATGGCAAGGCAGTCAAATAGAGATATTTTGACCAGAGGTCAAAAATATTTCGAAAAAAAAAAGGCTTCTAAACAAGTAACAGAAGTTAAATTCGATCCTGAGAGCCGTCAAGAATACTTGACTGGATTTCATAAAAGAAAGTTGCATCGTCAGAAAGTGGCTAAAGACTTCAAAGAAGAACAGATAGCTAAAAGTAGACTTGAAGAGAGAAAAAGAATACGGGATGAAAGAAAAAGGCAAATCAGCGAGAAACTAGAGTTGATCAAAAAACAACAAGAGATCGAAGCAGATGTTGAAGAAGAGATCGAGCAAAGAGAAGAGAGAAAGGCTAATGGTGAAACAAATTCATTGGATTCAGAAAGTGATGATGAGTGGAAGGGATTTGATGATGAAGATAACGAAGACACTACCAAGGGAATCTTGAAGAAAAAAGTAGTCTTCAAAAGCATTAAGGAAGCCAACGAATTCCTAGGAACCGATGATCCAGAACCAAAAGACAAATTTGAAGAAATAGAAACCACAGTGACTATCGAATCTCTTTCTACAATGGGCGATGACATAAACAATGGCTCTGGCGGAATCGATTTATACAAATCTGCCAAGTTGAATAATGTCAAATTGGAAGACTCTGAAAAGGTTTTAGAAAATGCGATGGACAGAGCCAGAAAATACGCGATTTTATCTGGTCATGAAAAACCAAAGAAAAGAAAGTTTAGATATTTGACAGCATCAGAAAGAAAAAATAATGCTAGACAAGAAAGAAACAAAAGATACAAAAAACGTTAAATTCAGTAATGTTCTGAAGAAAATGTTCATTTTTTTTTTGTTTTATAAATTTTAATTATGTTGTTGCACATATGGAAACAGCACAAGATGTATATTTTTTTCCTTAGGAGACTGATTATCCATCTATTTCATGGAATAAATAGAATCTTCTACAACTTGTTTCTCAATTGTACTTCTGAAATGAAATCAATACCTCCAAACCCTTTTTGAAGCAAATCTTTGAACATCAAGTCAAAATTTTCTTTTCTATAATTATTTGATAATGACTCCAAAGCATCAGAATTTTCATTGAGGGAATTTTTAATTTTGTCAAAATGGGTTTCCTCTGCACCTGTGAATCTATTATCAATGAATTCCATAATTTTGCCAAGACAGATATCAGGAAGTTCACAATGAACCAAATGACCTCCATGAGGTAGAACTGATAATGTTATGTTATCTTTTTTTATATTATTAAATTTTTCGAAATTGAAAAACTTAGAGTCCTTTGCAACAAGGATCAATATTTCATTAGATAAATCAGAAGCCAAAAGATCAAATAACTTAATTGTAAAAGGAGACGAGGCAAAGATAACCATTTGCTGTTCGTATGTTGTTTTAAAATGTAATTTATTATCATCACTATTTTGTATAATCTCACTGTCGATCATATCTTTCAAAATCCGTTTATTGAAGTTTCTGAATGTTGAACTTCGTGAAAATGCAGAGTATATTTCTTCTTTTGATACGTAGTTTCTCTGAAAAACAGCCAAACTTTTCGAAAGTTTCTGAAGAGAATATTTCATCAATTGTTTGCTTGACACGCTTTGCAGAGAATTGGCCGACTTTTCGTTATTGAAATTGACATCAAAAATTACAGGATCAATGGCAATTACCGAATCGAATAAACTAGGAGAGAATAAATTTGACATAAGCACGCTGCAACCTCCAAAACTATGACCAATCAATATCAATTTTGCATTCAAGCTTAGCCTTTCAGCCTTGACAATTTCGATAATATCCTTGGCATTATCTAGCCATTGAAAAGACACACCGAGCTTGTATTCGTTTGCAACTGCTGAATCACCATGGTTTATCGAGTCAAATGTTATAATTTTATTGATCTGAAAGCAGCTATTTTCGTCATTATACTCAAATAACTTCTCCACGTAGTATTTCCAGATATTTCGATTCATCCCATTTCCATGAGCAAACAATATGTTGGCTTTTCGCTTCTTACTTTCGTGCTTTGCTGTCTTATGAAACTTTTCATAGACGATCTTTAGCTGATCATTAGGAGACATTGTAGAGTTGGGATGAAATCGCGGATACGCCGCATTGATGGTATGTGTGCTGTTGCTTATTCCTTCCATTTTTTTCCTTCTCAATTATCGATTTGTTCACTGACTGCGAATTATATTAAATTTAATCAATCTCCTCTTAGATTTTTAATATTCTGTAACATAAATATATGGAAATCTTCAGAAATATAGGTAATTGCTATTTTAATGAAAATTACAGAAGCATGGCAATTTGATAGATATTCTCCGGGTTTTTCTCAAGTATGCATACATGAAAAAGTAATCAAAACTATATACTCAATAATCTGTTACGTCAAGAAATTTCAATTGTTTCTATTTCCAAAAAAAAAACTTAAAAACTATCATAACAAATAGTAAAAGCGGTTCAAAAATCTTGCAAATATGCTTTTGAATAGTGGATTACAATCTTTTTATGAAGAAGAATGGGGTTTCTCAACCAATTTGGCAGCTTTATTAGAAGAGATATCAGATCAATACTTGTCTTCATCAATAGATAATTTCTTCTCTACAGAAGAAATTATCTATTGATTCTTGCATCTAAATAAATATCAACGTTGTTTTTAACGATTAATAAATCCATTATCTTATCAAACCAATTGTTTATCTTATCAAATTTATTAAAAACGTCATATTCTAATTTATCCATTCTTGCAAGGATTACTTGTTTGATAGGTTTCAAACATTCAAAACTTTCACCATCAGAATTATGATCAATACCATAATTTGTATTATTTTGATTTTGTAATTTTGTAATTCAGGCATTGATAATAAGTTGTTTATAATGATGTTTACTTGAATACCTCTTATATATAGTTTTTGCAATATTATTTACATTGGTTAAAGATATGGTTAAATTGGTTTCAGTTAGTTACTCTCTCTTTCCTGAAAAATATAAATAGCCAATTGTCGATTTCGTGGATTTTGTTGTTTTTATAGATAATTTTATCCATCTGTTATTTGGGAATATAAATTATCGTGGAAGCAAAATATTATTATATCCGTATTTGGTATTTTGCATCATCATGCATATAACAGGTATTTATGAAATATAAATGTATTCTATTGTGAGTACGTTGTATCTTGACTCTTATAAAATCAAATAATTGACTGTAGAGGACTCACTTCCTTTTGATTGACTAGGCGATACTGTTAATTTTCGTTTTTTCGCTTTTTTTTTTTTTTTACTTGGGAAACTTTTTAAGTATGTTGAAACAAAAAAAGTATAGTTATGCATTTTGATCCAGATCAATGTTTTGGCTTCCAGGTTGTGAGAAAATGTTTATTAACTCTTAAATCCTGAGATAGCTTCCTCTATCTACGTATAAAACTATTGGTTTTATAAAGAATAGGATGAGATACCTTTCTTTTATATTTTTCCAGTAAATTAATATTCGCAGGATCATCTTTCATACAACGCAGAAAAGAAACAGAAAAAAGCAGATCAATTCCAGATGACTAAGACTAAAGTCCAATGCTCGGGAATCACAACTAAGAATCAAAGATGTAAAATTCGGGTTTCTGATGGAAACTTTTGCTCATATCATTTTAAGCAAGATCCAAAATATCAAAATGCGCATTCCAATAATCATGAAGTGTCACCAAGTCAACCTACGAAGGTCTCAAACATGGGTAAAAACGAGTATTACAAAAATAACTTGCTTTCAGCCAAACGAACTACTTGGGACTACATTGTAACTGTTAAGAAGGAAAACCAAAAAGGATACTTCATTAAGCAGCTTGTTGAAACCACAAATGCTCAAATAAAATCGGAGCACTATAACGCCAATGCAGTATATAAACCTCAAGAAGCTAAAGGGAGTTTTGAAGAGGTATCTGATGTAAATATTTATTATAAGCAAAGAAACACTGAAGTAATTACAACCAGTGAAACTATTGTCAAATTAGAGAAAACCGAAACCCATTTAAGTACAAAAGTTTTCGATAACAACGTTAAACAGCCTAATTCGTTATATAATCTAGGAAGTATTTATATTTACACATACAAGCACTTAGGCATGAAATCGCCAACAAAAAAAAACTGGATAAATATAAAACCTTACCAGCTTAAAGATATGGAAGTTTTTAATCCTAAATACTTTACATTGATTAAAGTCGGATTTACTAAACAGTCGGTTAAAAGAAGGCTAAAGCAATGGAATGATCAATGTGAACATGACATAACTTTGGTGGACGTTGAATTTTTGAGAAAAGCATTACCTTCAAACTTGAAAATCTTGTCTGCCAATCCTTCAATCTTTGCAAACTATAAATCGGAACCTGAAAAAAAAACTTTAACGGATAAAGAAGAGAAACAGCTTACTACAAGACTTGATAATTTGATGACAAAGACAAGATCAAAAGTGATCATAAAAAATGAGAAACTAACAGCGTTCAAAGATGGTGAGGGATTCAAATGTAAATCTGACGCTGCTATAGTAGAGAAAAAGATCCACAAATTTCTTGGTAATAAGTATGGAAGAATTTTGATGAACTGCGAAACTTGTTCATCCAAAAGTGAGAAAGGAAAATCAGTTCATACTGAATGGTTTTTGATACCAAAACTACAATTAGTAAATGTTTTCTATGCCATAGATAAATTTTGTTCTGAGTATTAGATAAAAGAACTAATATTCAATACTAAATTAATTCAATAACATTGAGTATCAGTTCAATGATTGGTTATATATTAAATAATTATAGAATACTTTCTGTATGTCAAGACAAAAAAAGACTTCTTGGTCAGATAATAGTGAGGTCTGTACATCTGTATGTTTAAAAGTGTCAAAAGTTAATCAACCGCAAAAAAAAAAAAAAAAATGTTCGAATAGGCAATGTGTATTGTACGAAATTCACAAAATTGATCTACGTTAGCATATATGATAAAATAAATTGTTTTGAGATATATAATTTACTCATCCAATCTCTTCCTAGATCTATTAATTTCCCGAAGATAAAAATAAAGACATTATAGTCCAGTCTAGTTGGTACAAAAGAAATGCAAAAATATGATATCCTAAGAAAAAATGACCCACAACTACTACAGGATTTACAGTACTGGTTGCAAAAAGCACATGAATACTTGAATGAGGCTCAAATGATAGGGGTCAACAGTGATATTATTTTGAGAAATTTTAAAAAAATATTAGAGGACAATAATTCATTGATAGTTAAAATCAACTTTGTAATAGTTTTTGTCAAAAACCAAATTTCTTTAATGCGGAAAATTTTCAATAGATTGGATAAATTTAATAATAGTTTCAAGTCACAGTTTGAAGATAAGATGACAGAATTTACTAAATTGATGGATTCTTTGAACAAAAGATTAACTGAATTGAATAACGTAACAATAGATCCTAATCTAAAGGAGTATTTGTTCTCAAAGACTATCAACGAAGGGGGGCAAATACAAACAGAAAATTTAAACTCTCTTTACGATTATTTATCAATTGATGAGTTATTAAAAATCCAACAGAACTATGAAATATTCAACAATAACTTTGAATCCATATCCAATTTTTTATTCACTAATCAATTGAAGTTTTTTCTGGGTAACTTGTTAAACTTTGATTCGTTTTTCACTAATGTGCATCAGGAATTCAGTCAAGTAAATCATTTTTTTTATAAAGATCTAATAGAATTAAATTTATATTCCAATGATAATAGTGATGAGAGTATAAGTACTAATGAGAGATACGCACTTCTTATAAATTTTTATGAATTAGAAATGGCAAATTTGATTTTTTCATTAACGAATCATTATGATAAATGTTCTGAAGCTATCGAATTATATAAAACCGATAATATGGAGCAGCTTGCAGATTTAATGAATGTCCTATATGAAGATTCTAATGAAGCAACTAATGTTTTAAATGATCTAAAGCTTATATTTTTAAAGATAGAGAAGATGAATAACGTGAATAATATAAAAAAGTTAAATAAAAATTTGAATACTATTTACGAAGAGTTGATAGTGAAAAATTTAATAATTAATGATTTCTTGTCAATAACTAACAAAAATCTCAATATTGAATTCACAGTCAAAAATTTAAAAATTATGGACTTCAACTTTTTGAAAACCGAATTGGCTCAGGATGTGGAATGGGATATTTCCAGTATAAATTTGAATCTCAATAACAATTTGAAAATTGTTAACGATATTCTTCAGGTTTTGGACAAATTCGAAATCAGTTACTACAGGCTCATTTTGCAAATACATGAAAAACAACAGAGTGATCAGAAAGTTAAAAAATTAGTGAATGAATTTATAAATAGCTTAAAACAGTTGAAAAGTGAAAATCAAACTCAAAGCCATACTGACAGCGAATTTTTCAAATATTTGCCTAGTTTGTTATCAAATATTGTTTCTGATAATAAAACCAAAAAAGAAGAAGGACAATTTGCTAATGGAAATATTCTTACCCTGGATCTAATTCTAATGACTAACTTTAAAGAATACCCACAGTTTAACAAAGATCTTGTTCAATTGGCATTTGATAAAGTTAAAAAGAAAGACAAGACTGTTTAAATATTCATAATTTCATTGAAAAAAAATTTTTCTCAATAGTTTATCCTTTTGAACTTTTCTTGAACTTAAATCACCAGTACTGAGGTTTCTGCTTGATACTTTCAGCCTTCCACTAAGATACATCTTACAATCTAATTTGCCATTCGAATCGGAATAATTAAAATTTGAACTTTAAACAGTCGGTTTTTAAAGTCACATCCAACTTTCACTTCGCATTCCTGCTGGTTTTCAAGCAAAACGCGGCTCTTCTATATTAATCTTTACAGAAGTTACTTTCAATATATTTTTGTTGGTGCAAAGCTAATAAATCATTTAACCTACATATTCTATATATCTATTCAAATTTCACAAAATAAAAGACTTTTATTTTTTTTTTAGAAATCTTTCATATCTAAAAATTCATTTGAACCAAACTATTCATATCGTATCGAATCGGCTATTTTTGAGTAGTTTTCTCTTTGCAATCGGCTAAATATACCTACCTGTCGAGTATTTTCTTTTTTTTTTTTTTTTTTTTTTCTAAGCATCTCAAATGTGGAGTAAGTATTAAAGAAATAGGAGAACATCATCTTTCGGTAAATTATATAGCATTTGAGTGAACTTTTGTAAATACACAATGCAAAGAAGATAATTTACATGTTTGATTGTTTTCTCGATGTAAGAGTTACTACTTTATAAAAGAAAAATTTAATCCTCTTTCAATTTCTTATTTTTCGAATCTGTAGTTTATTCACGTAGAAATAAAATTAAGAACATTAACATTTTTGAGACAGACTTATTAAAAACTGCTGCACTGCAATTATTCTTAACAATAATGAAAGATGCAAGCCAGGAACCCAATAATTCCTGGATTTAACCCTGATCCGTCGATATGTCGAGTTGGCAAACAATTTTTTTTGGTTTGTTCTTCCTTCCAGTTCTTTCCAGGACTTCCAATCTATAGATCTTCAGATTTGGCAAACTGGAAACAGATTGGAAATGCTATTAATAGGGTTAATCAAATCGATCTCAGTAAAGTCAAAACCATCATTCAGCATTACGATAATTCAAAGGAAAAGGATGAAGTGGAAAAACCATTTATCTACAGCTGGGGACTTTGTGCTCCAACTCTAAGATATCATCTGAAAAAAAAGAAATTCTTTCTTGTTTGTACCTTGGTCAATCCGATGACTGGTAGTACAGGCAAAGAATATATCAATTTCTTAATTACGACTGATGATATAACTAGAGAATCTGCATGGTCAGATCCTATTTATTTTGACTTTCATGGCATCGATCCTGATATTTATTTTCACCAGGAAAATGACGATATTGCATACATAACAGGGTCTTATACTTATTTTCCGATACCTAAAGATAATGCTGATCATGCTCGCACGTCAATCGTACAATTTCAGCTCGATTTGTCTACAGGTAAGAAACTCACAAATGAGAAAGTAATTTGGAAAGGATGGGAGGGTTGCATGGTGGTTCCAGAGGGACCACATATATATCAGAAAAACGGTTACTATTATTTATTAGTAAGTGATGGAGGAACTTTTATTCATCACATGCTCACAATATCACGGTCAAGAAATATTGATGGTCCTTACACTTCATATGAGAAAAACCCAATTTTTACACATGATCCCACTGGAAAATACACTAAATGCATCACAGCTGATTTCAAAGGAAACCTTGGTCAAAAACTATTATATTTTCAAAATTGTGGACATGCTGATTTTATTAGTTTTACAGACATCAATACAGGCTCAGAAGTGTGGTTTGCTGTTCTATTGGCTGTAAGAGCAAAGCAGAATGGTAAGGTTTTTCCAATGGGAAGAGAAACAGTATTGGTTGAGTTCCAATGGGATTCAGAAGCTGATAGTTGGCCCAAATTCAACAATTTTGTGAATGAAACATTTGACATAAATTTCGAAATATATGATGATAACCAATATACAACTTCTAATAATAGCTTGGTCTTTTCACAAAGCACAGATATGTTCAAGTATTTGTTTATCAAAAACCCGAATATGTTTAACTACAAATTTGATCCAAATAACTCAAGCAATATTAAAATCAAAGGTTCAAATATTGAGCTAAATGCAGAAGCTCCGGGTGCTAGTTTTATTTCAGTACGACAAACTCAGTATACTCAAATTGCAAGTGTTTCAGTCCACATTTTTTCTGATTGCAATTCAAGATTTCGAGCAGGACTTTGTTTATTCAAGGACAAATTTAGAGTAGTAAAAATTGGATACAATTCTAAGAGTAAAAAAATTTATTATTCATGCAATATTCCCTCAAGGCATGAAGCTAATTTGACAGCTGAAAATATAGGGGTTGACGATAAAATCCTGAAAATAGATTTTAAAATATGTAGCACGCAAATGGATTATCTGTTTTTTTACCGAATGAATGATCTTGAAAATTTCAAGCTTTTAGGTAAAGTCGGTACGGTAGAATTAACAGCTTGGGATTTTACAGGTACTCTCTTTGGTTTGTACAATATTGGAAATCTGGATTTTATAAGTTTTGAGAATTTCAAAGTTTGTTAGAATTACCTCGAAATTATCGTCATTATGTATTACAATTTTTTCAATTTTTCATGCTAAAATATTTCACTATCAAGTAATAAATCTCTCGTTCCTTTTTTAGTACATAAATTTTGACTTTTCGTCAATATAGGGTTCAGTTGCCTCAACTTTCTAAGAAAAAAAAAGAAAAATGAGGAGACAGATGTTATTGAATAATAACATATATTTTTTAACAAAAAAATTACTACTTTTGTTGTAAATTTTATATATTAAGAAAAAAGAATACAATCAAGATATAAGCGAAACAAATTTTGAAAAAAAATTTATATGCAAACTTACTTATATGAGAAAGTTAATCCCAATTTTTAGCAAAGTTCATACTTGTTTGGATAGCTTTTTACTAATATCTTCAATAACATCAACATTTTCCTTCGAGATTTCATCTAAATTAGAAATTTTATGTAACTGCTCACCTCTCTTCACATGACTGATGCCATCAAACAATTCATCAATCTCTTCAAGCGACTTTCCTTTTGTCTCAGGAATAAAAAAGAAAACAAAAATAGTCAAAAAAGTGTTTATAGCGAAGAATAAATACATTGCTAAAAACCCTTTTTTGGACAAAAATGTTGGGAAAAATTGGTTCACAATTGCATTTGCAACATTTTGAAATTGAGAAGCCATACCTACGGCATTTGATCTAACTTCCATGGGAAAAATTTCTGAAGTAACAATCCAGACAGTACCACCCCATCCAGGCTTGTAGAATAACTCATAGAGAAAAAATAGAAAAACAGTTACAACACCTGTTGAAAACTTGATCGAACCATCTGGATTAGTTGGTGCATTTGTTTCGAAAACAGCAACCACAAGCATAGAAACAGCCATTCCTGCACCAGAGATCATTAAAAGTGGACGTCTGCCAAATTTTTCAACAACAAAAAGACCATTAAAAGTAAATAGTATGCCAAACACAGCATTCAAAGCATTTATCAATTGAATTGTATCATCATTAGTAAATACCTTTTTATATATTTTAGAAGAATAGGAATTCAAAGAACCTTGACCTGTTAACTGTTGTCCGCCATTAATAACCAAGGCAAGAAGAAACCTTTTTCTCAAGGATTTATTTGTAAAAAGCATTTTGTATTGTTTCCATACAGTAGGCTTATCAACAGCCTGCTCATATTCAATTGCAGCACGAATTTCATGGAATTCTGATTCAGTTTCTTGGTATCTATTTGGGTCTCTAATTCTGTTCAAAGTTTCTTTTGCTTTCTCATACTGAAACACTGAAACCAAATATCGAGGTGATTCAGGCATGAATGGTAGATTAAAAAAAACTGCACAAGGAGCTAACAATTGGAAAAGAATAACGATTCTCCAGGACCAGTTATGTAACTTTTCAATATTTTTAGTGCAGGCATAATTAATTATAAAGCAAATGAAACTACCGACTGAGTAGAAGACTTGAAAAATAATGACGTTTTTACCTCTCATAGAACTGATTGCGATCTCTGAGATGTAAACAGGAGCAACAGGCATAGCCAAACCATTGGCTAAACCAATAATCAATCGACCACCAAGAAAAACACCTATATTACGAGGCTGACAAGCTTGCATAATTGTTGCAACCACAATGAAGATACAGGCAATTCCCATAGGGACTCTTCTACCAAATTTGTTTGATATTTGGCCAGAAATAAAGAAGCCGGTCACGATAGATGCAACAGTATATGCTGTGTTGGTACCACCTTGTGCACTGTTGGATGGATCATTATTGTAGCTCATCCAATACTTATTACCAAGAACAGCATTATAAACCGAAGCATCATAACCATAGAACACCATACAACATGAAGCAATGACAACATAGTACCAAAGCAAAACGATTTCTTTACAAGGCACCCAATCTGTTAAAGATCGCCCTGTGTGAGTAATGCATTGGTAAGGTCTTGAATTTCCAGGTTCTTTTGTTATCAGTATGTTACCTTGTGTTGAAGCTATTGCATTCTCTCTCTCTGATTGGCCTAGAATACTGTTCGCAGGAGAAGCAGACTCCTTAGAAGGATTCAGACAGCCTTTGAGGTTTATCATGTTTTGTTTTGCAAATTATGAGATAGAATGTGAGCTCGAGCTAATTTAACAATTTTAAAAAAAATAAAATTAAATGAATGTTTGTTTTCAGTTTATTTAAAGCTGTGTAAGGATATAATATAACCAGGAAGAAAAGTCGCCCATAACATAAAGAGGAAATTGGTGATCCAACTTCTGAGTATTTATAATAGATTTCAAATTTTTGAAATATTGGGGAAGTAGAGTAATTATGGAAAAACTGGGGAAGAAGTGTAACGTATCTTCGGTTAGCAAAAGTGAATGTATTGAAAGAAACAAATATACAGCCAAATTTATGATACTTGGGGTAGAATAGTGAAAACCGCACAGAGAAAGGCAAATTGTAAAATTGAATAATTGCAAGTTGTTCAGAATAGAAAAAGAAAAACAGTCACAAAATAGATAATATTCTGTCAATAGGTCCGCCATAATCTGAGGTAGAAAGTATGAAAAATAAAGGGCTAAAGGAACAATAGCCAGAAAAACAAAAATAAAACAAAAAAAGAAATGAGAATTGATAGTGGTCTCTATCATGTGAAATACAAACTATAAGTCATAAACCATAAAAGCAGCGTATATGATTTATGAAAGTCAGGTTAGATTGTTGTTGTTCAGGAAGGAAATTACAATCAAGCGAAAAAAATCTGAATTGTGGAGTAAGACACATACAAAAATGACTATAGATCTAACAATTATGCAGTGACCAAAAAAAATGGCAGCCGCTAAGTGCATGATGTAACAGGCCTAATATCTTGAAAGGAAACGAAAACAAACGGTAATAGTCTATCTAGGGACTGTTGACTTGGATAAAGTTTAGTTTTGGCTGCAAAATAGCCGACGAAGGATGGTGAGAAGCGGCATGCACTGGCAGAAGATGAGCCGAAACGAACAGAAAAGTAGCAATCTTCCAACCCACTTAAGTGAACACAAAAAAGAAAAAACATTAAGCGTAATACGGTGCTCGAAAGAACTCTTATTGAAACACGAAGAAATAGAATCAAAGTTCATAACCTTTTTCTTTAGAGATTATACTAATTGAACCGTAAAATAAAATATGAAATAGTGATATCTATACATCAAAACACATATAAAGCAAAATATAAAGACGTGCACTGAGTAAAACATTTGCACACTTGAAAACCAACTGACAAACACATGCATACGCACTAGAATTCTGCTGATGAACTACCCAAGGAGGTGGGTACAAATCATCTGGCTTAGGCTTGCTGGGTCTTAAGTTTAAGCTGAGGGTGCTCGGCGCTGAATATTCCGTCTAACCTTGCCCACACGACCACCCAACCCATAGCTGTTTTGGGATGCCTTACTGAGATATGGTAAGCTATACTCAACAGGTGCTGGCAGACCAGCAGCAGCAGTCTTCTCAGTTTCCCACAAGTACTTTTTATTCTCCGAGCTGTTTCGTGGGTACATCTCCCACACAGGAACGCCAACAGCCCCAGAGGAACGCACCGCCAATAGACAGTACTCGGAGACATCTCCGCCAACACTAGCTACTTCGGAGGCAATTCGCAGGCGAATTGCCTCAGAACTGCTTATTATAGCTTTATTGTTTTTGGAAGCACCACTTCCGCCCATGTACACATTCAAACATTGTAACTTCCAGTTTGTTGAATGCACAACACATAAGCCAATGAAAACACTCAGATGTTCAAGAACAAGCTCCTGAAACTTTTTGTAACTGAGTAGCATCTCGCTATAATCTTTCCCTTTCTCGCTTCTAGTAATGATGCGCTCGATGCCATCCTGAAAGATGTTATCTTTCTTCATTTCTACTGCATATAATCCTATAACACTGCAATCCACGATGCCTTTCACTATCTCTTTGTCAATATTTTCACCTAGCTCCCAGTCCAGACCAATACTAATGTAACGAATGACACCCGGCTTTTCGCCTAAGCTTATCCTTAAAGGCGATTTGTAAACCATTGGTTTGTAATCAAACATTGTATTCTCTGAATCATCGTTGTCGCTAGCCCTTTTCATATGAAAATATGTCAACATACGGAACATCTGCATTTCCGCTCCTGAATATTTCAGCATTTGTCCACCACCATATCCTGCTGCATCTATTCTTTTCACATTTTTACTGCTAATTTTGTTTAAGACAGTTTCCAATTCATCTACTTCACTCTCATTCTCATCTGGATTATTTTTCATGTATACTATTTTAGAGCTTTTGATCAAGTTCGTGATATCTCCCATAACTTTCACTCCATAACCTCGTACCCATCCGGGCATATTCACCAATAAGGGAACTCTGAGCATTTCATCACGCTCAACATAAAATTTGTTATATACTTTTTCTACTAATTTCAAGTAATAATTCACGTCATCCATAACATTTCCTGATCCAAAATATTCAACTTCTTGCTGGCTATGTTTTTCTCTCCACTCCTTGTTCATCATACTGGCAAATATATTGCCAATTATATTGCTGTTTCTATCATTCTTCTCGAATAAAGTATAACTTAAGCTTTGCGGAACTTTGCTAAACTCCAGCTGTCCAGGATCTATATCCAATACAGCTACGCTATCATAATCACCATCTTTATCCCCTAATTTTCTATTCAATAAATATTTTAATAGAGTCGATTTTCCACAATTCTTGTAACCAAATATTATGATTTTATCTATTTCCTCTTCATTATTTGCTTCATTAGCTAGAAGTTTCCAGCTCTCAGGAATTTTTCGATATAAATTTGTATCATAAATTGGATTTAAAACTATGAAAAATGAAAAATCCTTAAAATTTATTATATCACCGTCACTCTCTTCTTCTTTAGACTGACTACTATGATATAGCCTCTTGAAGATTGGACAGAGGATTTCTCCACATTCTGAAAAATTCACATCCCAAATATTTCGAAGTTTCAAAACTGTGTGAAACTCCTGGAAATTGAAATCATAATTGCTAGTTTCTTTGGTAATTAATGCGTCACAATATCCGTCCACTACTGATATTTCAGGAAGTGAATGCAGAGTTGGTGCAAAGACGTAGTTTTTTTTTTTCTCATCTGTTCTCACAAATTCGGAATCATCAAGTAGCTGATCACTTCCTTTTTCACCTTTCTGTTGGTTATTCTTTCTTGCACTATAAACAATACCCTCAATTTCAATTGCTCCTTTAATCAATTCAAATTCATATTGGCCTCTAATTACTAATGTCTCGTCTGATTTAAGTCCTACTAAAATGAATTTATTAACTCTAGTGGTAATTTCCTTAACTGAATCAGTATTTTCTACGAACACTTTGAAGTTTTCATTTTTACGAACCTCAAATCTTGAAAAAACAGAACTGTTGGCACTTCTGTTATATGTGTCATCGTCTTTGTAATTAAATTCTTCTGATTCACCTTGTTCTGTATCGTCTTTTTCTTGCTTTAAATCAATATCAGTTGGTTCTATTATTTCATCTTCTTCGTCCGAGGAATTTTTGGAATAGAAAATTTCTCTATTCTCCTGTACTGCCGAGAATGCAGACATTTTAGATAGGAAATAAGGAAGTTGTTTTACCTTGTCTTCTCTTACAAGGCTATTTACTGTGTTTGTTATTCCTCAAAATCTCAAAACTGATCATGTTTCTAAGATATTTAGATTTATCATAATTAAAGAAAAATATTCTTTTTTTTTTTTTATTCGAAAGCTTGAAATGCACGATGCACACTATCTATTTCTTCAGATGCTCTACATATCAATAAAACTTTATGCATCGATAAAATCTTTTGAGAATTCTTTTGAAAAATGTATATTTTACTGTTTTAAAACAGCGAAGCTTTCTAACTTATACAAGGACTTAAATAATTTATAAGAGTATTGCAGAGTTTATATTCCATAAATTTATTTCAACGTATACGCGGAGTTAAAAGGATATTTACTCTCAAGTTTGACGTTAGTTAACAAAGAAATAATAACAATATGAGGAGACACTTGGTCTACATAATAGCATTTTTATGTAATAAAGAGTCAAAAACTTGCATTTTTCTCAACTGATATTATTAATCTCAGAATTGGAAATTTATTTACCTAATTGATCCAAATTGTGAATTAAATCTTAGATACTGTATTTCACCATTTTTTTTGTGCGGCTGGAACTTTTAGTACGAATTTTAATGATTACGAAACTACTTGAATTATCATAATAGTGTAAGGTAACATAAACTTTATATTTTTCAAAAACTAACAGAAATGAACGGTATTTATATGTATATCTATAAATTAAATTTTGTAAATGGATGCAGTGGAAAGATTCAATAGTACAGATTATTGTGATGGCCGTAAGGATTGGAGTTTCCGCCACCAAAATTATTGCCACTTGTATTATTACTATGATATGCAGTATTATCATCAAACGGATTACTAGAATTGTTGATTCCATGGTAGGTTCTACTTTGATCACCGTAACTTTGACCAGGTCTGCTTAAGTTTTCTCTAGCTGCATTTCCATAGATGTTAGACCCTGGTTCAACCAATTCACTGTTTAGAGAATCTCTGTTATTGCCACTTTGTCCTATTCTACTAGTTGGGAATTTATTATCTTTTTGATCACTGACGACACCTTTGTCTATGAAATCAGCAGGCTGAGTAGCATGTCCGGAAAGCGCAGTTGATCCCAAGGCATCTAATTCTGTACCTGGCATTCCGAATCCTCCAATTCTTGAACCACGGTTTTTATCATATCCAACATCTTTTTGAATGAAACATACTCTATCATCATTAACTGGTGTGTACTTTGTGTCTGGATTCTTAGAAATAATTGCCATTACACAAGTGAAAATGGTGAAGAGAAGAAGAATCAATGAACAAATAGCATTCATGACGAATAAAACAACACCTGAAATGGAAGTAACTGCTGCCTTTGAACCAAAAACTTCTGAAAAAATCAAAAAGAAAATGGAGTTTATCAAATTGACTAAATGAATAAGAATATTGAATATGTTTGTTCTTTTATCCATATAAGGACGAACCACACAAAGAGCAATGAAATAAATGATTTCAGTTGCAAAAATTATAACTGCCTGAACCTTTCCATATGATTGAAGAACAGCAACAACCAATGAACGAATAAAAAGATAGAACAATGAAATCACTACCCAATAATAACAATCAGCAGTAAACTGTGCATAAAGAAATCCATATTTGTTTAAAAATTTTGGCTCTCCATATAATGAATAAGCTGGGTTCGAAAGAGATTCTCTGGCTTTGATAATGACACGAATAGCTGCTTGAACTAAAATACCTAATACTAAAAGGAAGAGTACTATAGCAACAATGATACATGCAACTGAGTCACGCTCTGTTAATTCCCAAAGACAAAGAACTGTCACCTGGGGGAAGGCAATTAAAAATAATCTATACAAAGAACCTCTGATAATATTTGGCCAGTGTGATCTATATTCTGAGAATCTTCCAGTTTGATTTATCGTTTTGGTTCTTACCAATAATTCCATGATACCCTTTGTGATTGCTAGAAATACGACAAGCACCAAAGCGAAGAAAAATGTGAATGCTATTCCTGTAAAGAAGAGCGATGTGATTTCAATATTAGCAAGGAAAGCCACTCTTTGAATTCCTCTTAAAACCAAGACCTTGGAAGTCAATGCTGTAGTATTCTTCTCATCCGTATTATACATATCTGAATCATTAGTTATATCACTATCTCTTTTGGCCATATAAGGTGAGATTGTTCCATATTTATGCGATTTACTGATGAGAGAAGGAGTTGCCAATAAAAATCCGTTTTGTTGAGCTTTTTGATATAGTTCGCTCATATAATTCAATGTATCAAGAGTGGCTCTTTTCAACATCTTTTTCTGGACAGAAATAGATAAAACATCCTTGTTTGCTAGAACAGATGTTGAGTTGCCTCCAGTGGATTGAACATACCAATTAGCCATATTTGACAATGCTTTCAAATGAATTATTCCCATTGACCATTGGAAATTTTGACACCAAGCAGCAGCTATTGGAGGTACTGAATTGACAGCCATCATAGCTGAAATAGCCAAATTTTGGAAATAAATAAACAACGATAACGAATTCGAAGCAATATGAGCCGCGGTAGCCGAGTATCCTGTTAAAGAAACCACACCCGAAGTAATAAGACCAAACCCTGAAATTGCTGCAATTGGCCACGAGGCATACGGAGTTTGAACAGTTTTACCATTGGATAATATAGCTTCAACACACGCTACCGGACTGGAGCTTCCAGAGTCATTCTGATATACAAGTACTCGAACTTTCGCATCTAAATCAGGGATAGAGAATGCGATACTTGGAAGGGCGGAAGTGTATTTTTTATCAAGGTTATAGTTAGAGTTGACATCAATTCTTCCGGCACTGATAGGACAGACTGTTTTAAATCCTAGATCACACATGCTGACGTTCTGTTCCATGACATTTAATCCGTAAGCAATAACTTGTATATTTGCATGAATGTAACCGGAGAGAGTAGAAATTGCAGAAATGTCAAACACAACTTTGGTATCATTTGGGGTATAAACGACATTGAAGTAGGAAGCTGTCAACTGGGAGTTCTTCATACATGTCAATAAAGAAGAGGTTTCAATATACTGGGAGGCCTGCGTAAGCCCGGAAAAGATCACAGTGATGAATAGTGAGTAAAAGATGCAGAAATTCATTTTGAGAATCACGACTGGTAGGATCAATAAAAAAAAAAGGACAGCTATAGTTAGAAAATGTGTCTTATGTCAAGGAAGATGAACCAGATATTGCTCTCTTGAAATTTTTGTTGTGTTTCTTCTAAGTATAAATTTGGGGTTCTTTTTCTTTATGTTGTTGCTTTCTCACTTTGTTCCTTAGTTCAAAGCTCGGAAAAATGTGGTTCAATCTATCTATCTGTGGAATTTTATTGTCTAAAAGTGCTACTCAATAATGGTTGAGTATGCTGTCGATGACTTGCTGACAACGAGAATAAGCAAGTTTCTGTAGGCTTTAAAATATAAAAAAGGAAAACAGGGAAACAGTTCCAGGGTTAACCAAAATCTCTGTGCGATCCAGCGGAAACCCTTTATTTGATTTAGCAGAAATGCTGCACTAGCTGTGATTTTGCGAAAATCTTCTATCAGATACGATTTGGCTAATTTGTTTTGTCAGGTGTGAGTAAGGGGAAATTCTCTCTGAGGTTGATAGTAAATCAAAGATCAGGGTGATTTAAGCAATAAATGATTACTAGTTTTCACTGAAAGCTATGTAGAATCTTTGTTTTCCACTAAAAACCAAGAATAATCGATATTTTCCTGAATGATTTTGAATGAGTTTTGAATTTACTCCAGTAGCTACGAAAATCGAGGAATCATTGAAAAGATAGACTTCAAACAAGGTTTATGGGTCTAGGATTCTTTTTTTTTCTATTTTTTTATTTTTTGTTTTCTATGCTACGGTTTTTTATTATTATTTTATTTTTAATTTTTTATTGGGTTGTTACTTTTTTGCGTTTTCTCTACTATTACGTTATTGTATCAGATATAATTTATTTTTATCTTGGTTTATTGAGCAGTGAATTTCAAGCCTTGGATGTGCGCAAAAAAAACAACATCTAGGGCGGTCTATAGTACAGTTCATTCGCTGTTCACACACAGCCTATATGTAGTTCATACCCTCAACAGCCCATCTCCAGCCAATAATTATTATGAACACAAAGTTTGATGGAGCCAAAATTAATACTTTAGGCGGAGCAGTAGCCCACAAAAAACAAAGAGTCAAAGACAGGTGGTACTGATCGTAAAAGCTCTCCATCAACAAGAGGAGCAGCTTTCCAGTAACAAAAACAATAGGAGAATAAAACTATCACCAGTGCTGTAGCATGTATTTTAGCGTGAGTTTAAAAGCAGTAGTACGTAAGCAATTGTTAGAACTTTTTAACATTAGCCATAGTTTGCCATGGTATTTATTAAATACTGCGATTTATGTTGTTTGCAGGCTTCAAGGATTTATGTTGTTTGCAAGCTCCAAGGCTTGAAAATTGACTGAAATGTCAGCTGTATTACAGATTCCACGCTGGCTAGCATGCAGACGTGGAGATGGGGGATGCAGTTTGGGCAACGCGCTGTTGTTGGCTGGGCGGCTGGTGTATTATTGTTTTATTGACTGACTGTTAGACAGATTCAAAAGATTGCAATAATGCGCGCCTGTTAATGCAGTTTCCACCGCAGAACCAGCCTAGACCAGAATGAGAAGTTTACTAGAAAGATTTGAAACTTCAAGACTTTGGTGCACTTTCAAACAGCTAGCTAATTTCTGCTTATGTATGGACCCTGTTTGAGCTAAGAAAGGTAACTCAGCGGCCGAATTTTGATGTTTAAAGCCCAGATTTTGAAGTATGTTGAAACCTGTCAGCGTGTACATTGTTAAACTAAAATGCATATGTATCTGCCGGAACTTGCATTCTTTTGTTTTGCTTTTTATTTTTTTGTTTATTTTTCTTTCTTTTTTCTTTCGTTTTGCATATTTCTTTTTTTTTTCTTATAGATTATTGTTTCCAGCCTAAATCGTCTGTTCTTCAAATGAGTGACCAACTAATTATGGGCGCCCAGGTCTTTTCTTTTCTCAAATAAATTGCGCCGCAGCACTGTAAGAGGGGGGTAGAGAAGGCTAGGACACCCTGCTCCACAAATCTTTTGTCAAGTAGTCCCAAGCACTATTCTTCCCAGGTGCTACTATTGAAACCAAATAATCAATAATACTGAACTATTATGATTAAAGTCACGCGTACATCACGTGCACACTGTGCGTATTACATAAGATTATTAACTGTGCCTCTGGCTTCTAGTTGATCACGCAATTACATCTTCGATACTACGAAGCGAAAACGTTAATACTATTAATATATCTCCTTGATTATAGCCTGTCTCTTTACATGCACAAAAGGTTATTTAGATAGTGTAAAAAAAAAAAAAAAAACTCAAAAAAGAAAAAACGAAACAATATACCAGAACAAAATTAACCTTTGGACAGCTAGAATGAATCGATAGCATCTTGAAGAAGCTTCAAATCGAAAAAAACAGCTACGTTCTCGAGGATTTGAATCTTTCGCAACAAATGCTTTCGGGAAATCATACCGACCCAAGATCCTGAGCAAGAACAAAGACTGCTCATCTCGTCTATACGAATCTTTGAACATTTTTCGCATTTCATGTCTTGAATGTAAAACATGGTGATCAACTGCTCAAATTCTTTGATTAGTCTCTCCTCTAGACCAACTTTATTATATTTCGTAAGACAGCTAGGACATTGCCAAATCTCATGCTCTTCTTCTTTACAAAAATCTATATCCCTCATACTTTCACATCCAAAGCAGAGTACCAGCGGAATCTTGAGACTCACACTTGGATTCTTAAATGTGGATTCCTCACTGAATTCTTTCACATCTAAGTTACCCAATAACTCCTTCCGGATGCTTCGTGATTCTAGATTTCGCTTTCTCGAGATACCGAATACTGCACAAATCATCTTCACTAACTCCAAAGTTGGATTAGTCATCTTCAAATGCGATCCTGGAAGCTTTGGAAATTGATATTCCTCTCTATAAGCTTCATTCAAAATAACTTGATTTTGTTTATTGTATAATTTTTTCATTCTCTTAACTAATGGAGATCTGAGTGTACCTAAAACTTTGGATTCTTCAAATACTTTTTCTTTTGTATCATCATCTTCTTCCAAGCTTACCTTATCTTTCTCATTCTCTTTAATCATAATCTTGGCATGTTGTGTAGATAAATACTCGAAGTTCCCTTCTTCATCAGCTAAATTCTCTTTCTTTTCTTCTATTAATTTATCCATGTAAACTGCAATCCATGAAATAAACTCATTCTCATATATTGGTGGTAAAAATTTCGAAATCTGCCATTTAGAAAAAGATTGCAAATCTTGCTTGCCCTCCACAACCTCATAGCAAGCTCTACCAGCAAAATTATACTCATCCATCCAGATTAGAATATCCCAGTACTTTTCAATTTTGAGTTGTAAGCATCCAAACATAGGCTTACTTCTGATTGTTTTCAAAATGTATTGTGAGTAGGCATACAGATTCTCTATTAGACTTTTGGAAGTCTTTAGCCATATTGTATTTCTATCAGCATGAACAACATTCGATCCCATTTTTTTGAATTCTTTAACCATTTGAAGTAAAACCTTCTTAGATGAGTTGAAAACATGGTATTCAAGTTTGGAATCATATAAATATGATTCACGCGATTGCATCCATTTGATAAAATTATTTACTAGCATCTCCCCGTGACCACTCCCTTTCTTGACAGCTAGATCCCACCAATCCTTTACCATATTTCTTAAAATTGTAAGAGCCTGAACATTAAATATATCTCCAGAAAAATCTCCAGCAACCTCGGTGGCAGTACTTGAGGTACCATCAGTTTCTTTGTTTTCTTTTACATTTGAAGTATTGAATCCACCAAGATTGAATTCACTAGGTGTCACATCTGCCAAATCAGAACCTTCTGCAATATTTATGAGTGCTGACGCCAAAACAGTATTAATTGCTAGGTTACCGACTGAAATTTCTAAAACAATACTTTCATATGTATCTGGATGATTGATACTTGGAAACAATAAAGATTCAGACTCTGTAATTGGAATTATTGATTGAGTCCCTTTTTCTCCAGCAGAGCTTCGATCCTGTGTAATATTAGACGGATCCAGAGTCCACCAGAGGACCATTCCTCCTTTCTTCAATCTTCTAGCATAATCAATGTCTATTAAGTAAGCATAGTCATCAAGTCTCACATTGCATAAGGGGAGACAACTAGCTGCAGATGATGTCAACGCATCACTTACCCAAGAACTTAAGCTGAAAAAGGATACAAAAGCATGCTTCGATAAAGATGTTTGCCATTGTAATGCAGGCAATGAGACACCAGGAGTAGGAGGCATTCTAAGGACTGAAAATTCTCTAGATGATTTGATTGTGGTAGATAATAATTTATTTATATATGGGGATTGAACAGCGAGGATACATTTGTTTGGCCTCTCTTCATGAATAGATGAAATCTTACTGTTCAATTTCTTGATCAACTGATTGAAATTGGTGGAATGTTGTGTATGAATTTGACATTGAGATGGATATTTCAATATGTCTGAAAATTTCTCAAATTTTTTCTTATACTTCCCGAATAAATCAGAATAGACTGAATTCAAATTCTTTGGAAACTCTTGAGCTTCTTCGCTCGGTTTTAAAACGAAAAAATTTATTTCAGCATCATCACCCCATGGCTTACAAACTGTATAAATCTCGTAGGAATTCACTTGAATATGCAAAATGTAAATTATATCCAACTTAAACGGAGTCAAGTATTTAATATTCAAATTGTTAGCGTCTAGAGCTTCTAGATTTTTACTGTTGAAACCAAACTGTAAACCTTTATAAAGTGCACCCAATTTGTCAGATTTAAATCTTATTAAATTACCTTTATCAAGAATCATTCTATCGGTAGCAGTTATTTCATTTTCAAAAATATTAGCTTTTTGTAAAAACGAACCAGGTTGATTTATCAAATTTGCATAAGCTGTCTCATTCATTACAACTTTATAGACTGGCTTTGTATTTTTTGAAATGATTAAATTACTTTTCTCAACACTGATAACATTTTGCTCACTTATTATATCGCTAATCTCTAATGCGCTCAAAGAATGCAGAGAATTATTCATTGTGATATAAATTTCTTTAGGAACTTTAATTTTTATTTCTTGTATTTTGCCTGAAATTAGCACTTTTGCTTTGGCCTCACCGGGTCTAGTACTTAGAACATATTCTAAAACCTGCCATTCACTATCATTAGCATACTGCTTTGTCTGATTCTGGAACATATTACTAACAGTATTCTTTGTATATTCACCAAATATTTTTTTATTTGCAGCTTTCTTTTCTGAATCCATTCTCCAAAGAATCTTATTATATTCAAGCCATGCAACATAATCAATAGATGGGTCCGGACAGCCAGCATCCAATATTTCTTTCTCTTTCAATGCTATACTATCATTATTCTCACCTTTAGAGTCTTTATTTCCGATAAGTCTCCGCTTTTTAGATGTTTTTGATCTGGCAACTTTGAGCTTTGCTTTATCATTGAGAATGGTCTTCTTGCCATAATCCTCAATGTCAGATACTTTTAGCTTAACTTTATCTGTTACTTTGAAAAAATTCGTCAATTTTGTTTGATTAACTTTGCTTTCCTCGATTCTTTGCAAAATCCAGCTTGGCATAGTAACTTTCTCACAAGGATTCTTTTTGATCTGCATATATGCGGGAATACTTATAATTTTCAAAACAACTGAAGCAAGACGTTCAAAATAATAATCCCAATCTAGAATTGTACGCGGATCAAAATCTTCCAAGTTATTATCACGTAGCCATTTTCTCAAATATATTCTTTGTTGTGTGATATCTGCCGAAAATATTGCAATTGGAATTGCACGTTCAGCAACTGGGGCACCTTGGGGTTTATTCGAAATTATGAATCGAGCTGTCATTCCTTTACCATCTTTTATATCGATACCAAGAAACTCAACTAGACGACGTACGGTTGTGATCGAAGTTGATTTCATTCCATTATACTCTTCAATTGATTTACTCATACTTTTTCTCTCACCAATTAGGTTAATGAGATCCTCATCTTCAATATTTGACCCTTTGGTCAATAGTATATCTAGCCATTTGTTAGCAACCAGTGCAACTGCAGCATAACAATTTTCCAAGGAGTCACCTTCTAAGAATGCTGGGAAAAGATCACCTTGCATGTTCTTCACAATTTCTAATTCACCACGTCTTTTCAATTCAAAACCTTTTAATTCGGCCAATGATCCATCAAAATTGAAAACAGCATATCTTTTTTTGATACCTTTACCTTCCTCTTTTGATGTCGGTAAAATCATTGCTTTATATGGACCATCAAGTTCGAAGAAAATGGAATTTTCTGATTTGACACGATATTGATTTGGACGACCATTCGGAACTAATTCTTGATATTGATGATTAGTGAATTTCAAATGAACCAAATGATTCAACATGGAGCAAAGATATGGTAGCGAAAGTTTAGAACCATCTTTCATTGAAATGTTGAACTCATCTGGAAATGAAGACGGTATAATACACCAGATACCATCTGTATCCAATTCCAAAGGTCTTCCAAAACGCTCTATTAATGCACGAGCCATCTGAATAATTGTTGCACCGGTGAGACAAGTAATCCCGGCCATTTCCATGGAATACCAACGGGAACCTTTTCGCATAACATAACCGTAGAAGGAGTTTAAAATGACTTTGTGTGCTAATTGCAAAGAATCATAAGTAATGACCATTTTCTTTGCTTCTTCAATAGCGTGCGGATCACTCTTATCAATAGTTGATACCTTTTTTTTCCATTTCTTTGCAAGGCCTTTATAAGTATATCTACGGTCTCTGAAACTACGCACAGTGTCAATATAAAACGGATTTTCTCTTTGACAAACTATCGATTCTTTCTCAATTGTTTCCGATGTTTTGATTCTATGATACACTTTTCTCGAGTAGTCACTAATACGCTTTTTCATTTCCGCTGCTTGTTCACCAGGGGATAATTCATCGAATGTTCTTTTAGGAAAGCCATCACGAACTGGCTTGAACATTTCACTTTTGATAACACGCTTGATCATACCATATTCATCCATTTTAGCTGGATAAAATTCTCCACGCCAAGACCATGTAAGCATTCTGTCACACTGTTTACCAGGACGATTGAAATCACACGAGGCACAATTAGATTCTGTTTTCATAGAATCAGGTTGCAATCTATTTGAGATCATAATATTAGGATACATAGAAGCAACATCAACATGATAAATCAAAGGTAATTCATCCCTTTTTGGATTTTCACGCAAATCAATCAACTCTTCTTTGATCTTATTAGAAATTTCATCAAAATTAGTGATATCCTCTATATTTTTTTGACATTCAACACTTACAAAAAATTTGATTACGTCGTCAACGTTCTCTAGCAAAGAATCTATAACAGTTGGGTCAATTTTAAATTGTGAATTTAAGTCTGATCTAAAAACACCCGCTTCCAATGATTCAACATGACCCCCAACATACGTTTCAGCCTCTAAAAGATGTCCTTTGTGAAATCTTTCAAGAGGATCTTTGTGTTTATTCGGTAGAAGAATGTTATTATTATATGCCTGGACCATAAGTAACATTTCGCAAAGAGTACCCGTACCTTTACGTAAAACTTCATCAGGGTTAAGTGGAATGATAGTAGCCAAAGAGAAAATAAATGGATGAACGTACTTGTAGTATAAGTAATATGTTGCTACTGCATCGGAAACAGAATATTCAGATAAAACTTGTGGTTTTTCAATAGCATAAGGTGTCATAAGTTCAGGATCTAATTCAATTGGATTATAACCCAATTTCACAGTTGTGACTGCTTTCAAACCTTGAGATCCTTGAGGCAAATATGAATCTCTCTTTACCCACCTAAAACAATCCATATGAGCACAATATGTAGATTTATATTCATCCTCACTATCCTTCAGAAACCCGATCTCGTCAAACATTGAAATATGATGAAAGTTTGCACGGGCATCCACAAAAGGCCAATCGAAAAAGTCACCATTAAATGTGGAAATAACAGTGGGCTTAACTTCTCGAATATGTTCGAAGAATCTTCTGATCAATGCTTCTTCGTTCTCTGCATTATAAATTTCAAAATAACCAGGATATTCAGGTTTTGGCGTGTATTCGAAATCTTCTATGTCTTTGCTAATAATCTCTCTGTTGGTTATCAAAAAACCTTCTCCATCAATCATATAAGATATCATCATTATTTGATCCACTGTAGCATCTGGAAATTTCAAAGGCGCTTTACATGTTTCAATATCGAATGCCAACACCACTGGATCCGGCGGTGCAACAATGTCTAACTCTTTGAATACTATATTGTCATGCTTTGGTTCCACGGAATACCATTTACCAACTCTCAAATTTTTGTCAATTGCGACTCTCACGTGGTATGGAACGTCATATTCTTTGATATCATCTATGTACTCTAGCGGTTGTATATTATTAGTTTTACCTGTGATATCGAAATCATCTTCATTATAGTTTACATTCACTGCGGAATAGATGTCACGAGCGTCTTTTTTCTTTTGATTGTCTTGGATTATTGGATTAAGAATTCGTCTAGCATCTAATAAATCAGTAAGGTTATGAAACTTTAATTTTAATAAAGTTCTTTTCAATCCAATTAAGTGATTGGGAAGGTCAAGGTCATCTTTTTTGACTTTTTTGTAGCTTTTCACAATCCCTTCTAATTTCTTCTTCAAGGCATCCTCAATTTCATTCTCCATGCTATTTCTACATACTAAAAAAAAATAAGGATCATACTGAACAGTAGTTTTAAAACTTCCACCTTCTTCGTCGAGAAAGTAAAAATCACATGCTGCCAAATTGTTGAACACTTTCGGTGAAGGGACTACTGTTGGATGGAAATTTATTAACCAGCCTGTTCTCTTAGGACCTGCCTCATATCTACTGAATCCCATCATTGCATCAATCTCGTCGATTTTTTTCGCCGCTTCAACTTTAGACATGCTGTCTATATTGAGTTTGGCTGCATTTGATTTTCCATTGTAGCTATTCTTCGGTTGGTTGTTACCAAACGTATTGAAGTTTGGGGTGTTCTTCACAAATCTTGCTGTAGAGGATCCTTTGAATTTGTTTCCGTTCATGGCTGATAATCTCACCAGGTTCTAGTTTTGCAGATGGCAATATCTATTGAATGCAGTTTCTAATTGGGTTATCTGGAGATGAAAATGTGTCGAAGCAAGATTGGAACTGTATGATCTCTCTGAGTTTTAGTTCCCCCAAAAATATGCGACTGTACTTGGAAACTGCTATTGATGCTCTTTTTGTTTGTTCCTTCGCTCGAGAGTATGATGCTCGAAATACAAGATCAATAATCAAATCCGTACGATAGCTAGTATCCAAGATATTGTTAATACCTAATAGTAAAGGATGACTAAGAGAAGCAAATGGTTAGATACTTGTATAGAGTCTTAAATATGTATCTAGAATAATTACTTATTCTGTCTCATTCGATGAAAGCTCACTTTTTTCAGAAAAAATCAAATTAATTACAACGCGTCCTGACGCGTTGAACACGAATTTTTCAATTCCTGACCGGCAGTATTCCTCGTCATCCGGATTTTGTTTTTTCAGTTTTCTATTTTAACCTTATTACCCCCGCGTTGCACACTGGCATGCCCACTATGGGTCTGATAGTAATTATACGCAGTAAAAAGATTATATTATTAACGTATTAAGCTATATATATATATATATTGAAGCAATTAACCATTTAAGCTTTAAGACTGAGATACTAAAACATCACGCATAGTTACTACTTATATCTTGAATGGAACTTAATACTTCGAGGACTTAATCCGAAACACAAGAGGCTCTTTTTTAGTTAGGAAAGTCTTTGAATTTTGGTTTTCTTTATTGTGTATTTCAGACAATCAGCCTCGGAAGCAAAGTCATAAATGCTAACACAAGGTCAGGCACGCACGAGATGTTCAAAAGCTTAACTTACGTACTTGATTCCGAAACTCCAGAAAATGAAGGCCATTGTGGTGGCGTCAATGTGGTCAAGTATGATAACAATAGAAAGACATTGTTCACTGGGGGCCGTGACGGGACTGTGAAACTATGGAGTAACGTCAACGCAAACGCATATGAACATGCTAAAATGGATAATTACAATTTAAAAACATTTTCTTCATCGAACAACATCGAAGTTAATAACCAACATATCACAGATACCATCAACAAAATTAACAAAAAGGGTATCAGTTTTTACAGAGAGCCTACTGAGACCTCCTATTCTCTCTCCAAGTCCGCACAACTCCATTCTGATTGGGTCAACGACATTGAACTAATAAATAATGAGTCATTGGTCAGTTGTTCTTCAGATTTACTATTAAAGCTTTGGAATCACGAAAGTGGCTCGCAGACAAATATTGGTTACCATACAGATTATGTTCAGTGTGTCGCCTCACAAAATTCTTCATTTAGAGATAACTATGATACACTGGAAAACTGGATAGCATCTGGTGGTCTCGACCGAGATGTAAATCTTTGGGACTTGTATAAATACTGCAAAATCGGAACCTACACCATCTGTGGACAGGAGGCAAATTTAAACTACTATAACAATCAAAGCAAGGGCTCAGTTTACGCACTATCTGCAAACAGTAATGTAATTGCTGCCGGAGGTACTGATAACAAAATCACATTAATCGATAGAAGATCGCAAAGAATTCAAAATCAACTCATCGGTCATACTGATGCTATTAAATCTCTTGTTATTTCAGATGAGTGGCTTCTTTCAGGCTCTGCGGATACCACCATCAAATTATGGTCTTTGAAAAACAATAGAGTTTTCAAAACTTTTGATATGCATAATAGTTCTGTCTGGTCTTTGCATTCTCATAATAAGGATTTCCTGATATTTTATTCAGGTGATAAGAATGGTTATGTTTTAAAAACTGATTTAAGAGGTTGCTTTTTAGATGATATCACTTATGAGAATGACTCGAGAAGAAGTTTAGATTATAATTCCATGAACGAATCATGGCTTTTGAAGCTGAAGCTCAATGATAATTTAGGTGTCGTTTCAGTGGTGGGAAAACAAAACTATGGAGTAACCAGTATTGTCGCTGAAAATTTACAATGTAAATCTAATGAATATGAAGATGATAGTGGCTACATTTGGTCTTCTTCTGGTAACGAAAGTTCTATTCATTGTTTTTTAAATCCTGATTTCAAAGACATTGTGACACATCAATATCTTGTTGTTAAAAATTCAATCTTAAGTTTATTGAAATCAGAAATGGTAGAAAAAACAGCAGAGGACGAAGCTTCCTCAAAGTTATCACAAGAATATAGCAAGCATTCACTCGAAGAAAAAATTTCCAGTACAATTTTTGACTCTATTGATGATAATCTTAGTGATAGATTTTCTAATTATGGGGATTATGATGATTCTAGCGAAGAAGATTCCGATTTAATATTTGAAACTAGCTTTGTAAATTTAAATGGAGTCCCAAATACTTATTATCTCAACCAAAACGACTATGAAAATATTTCCTCGGTCAAAAATTTTGGTGTGGAAGTTTTGAGTGAAGCTATTTCCGCTAAAGATGCTACTTTGATCCCTATTAACTATGAAAGTTTTTACTCAATAAATGGTAGTAAATGTGTTAGAAAAGCAAGATTACTCAATAATAGAAGACATTTGATTACTTTAGATGATGAAGGTATAGTTTGCCTTTGGAATATCACAACTAGTGAAATTCTAAAAAAATTTACTAATAGCATGTGTGACCAAATTTTGGAAGATGAACGAAATGATGTTTTTTATGAGAAGGATGAAAGATTTTTTGAAGATATAATAGATGAATATCAAACCAATGAAGCTGTACCGAACTGGTGTCAGGTAAGCGTTAAAACAGGAAAGGTATATGTCACTATCCAAGAACATAGTTTCACAAACTGTGAGGTATATCTTGATGAATTAACAGAAATAATTGATCCTGATACCGTCGACGCAATAAAATCAGGTGATTCAAACTGGAAAGAAACTCGATGGAACTTAGGAAAAATGGTTTTGAAATCTCTATTCTATAATTTTGTGAAGCATAATATTTATAAAGATGAAAAATTTAGAAATGATTTAATTAACGGCAAAATTCTAGCCGAAAATTATTTGAAAAAAGACAATTTTCAGTATTTGGAATATAAGAATGAATCGCAAAATCAACTTTCTTCTCTGCTGAATATCAACGGTAACAGTAATATTTGCATTGATAAAGAAAAAGAAAAGGATAGTGGTTTGAAAAAGTTGAACATATTTTCCAGAAAAAAGAAGGAGGAAAAAGAACCTCCAGTAATGATTCGCCAGGAATCTTTTAGTCAACAATCACAAATCAATAACAAAATGAAGATCACCACAATAAAAATGGAAGATCCTCTTTCCAAAGCTGATTACGAGGACACTCTTTCATTCTTACTTGATTCTACTAAATTGCAGTATCTTAAATCGAAAAACCCAAAGGATTTGAATAATTCACTATTGAACTGTCCTAGTAATTTAGATGTTCCTATAATAAAAAAATTAGTGGAAAGTCATACCAATGTTTTGATAAATGAACAATATAAAGCATTAAAAGGCAACTGCCTAACACTTTATAGGTTTTTCTCTAATTCTACTAATTTTGATGATGCGAAACAAAACGACAAAATGGTTAGTTACATTCCTAAATGGGTAGGACAGGGTATTTTTAAAAGTGAATATCCACATAAGGAAACTAAAAAAGTTATCGTTAAAATAATGGAATGGGTCGAAGATAACCATTCCAAAGCAAAAAAATCGGATTTGCCAAAGAAGAACTTTTTTTCGATCACTGTTCCTCTGACTGGGAGAGAATCTTTGCCGTCTTTGATTAATCCAACCAATGTGATTTTTTCTTATGATTCAATGGAGCGAGTTCGGAAAGTGATGACTACGATCGTTGAAAAATTTCAAACCAAAACATCAGAAATGAAAAAAATGGGCAATAACGGGAAGTCAATACCAGTTGAATGCTGGCTTGAATTGTTATGTAACAACGAAGTCCTTTCTCCAATTGCAACTCTTAACACAGTTCAAACTAAAATCTGGAAAAAAAGTGATACTGTTGTCATAATGTATAGAAGAAAAGTCTCCAGCTCTAAAAAATAGAGAAAATTCATGTTTCTCTGCAAACGGGACCTTCAATCTTCTAGTTGTATTTGATACACAATAAAACACAAAGTGAAAGATATATTTGCAATATTAGTTCGATTTGTTGATAGAAGTCTTATAAAGTTACGCCAAATGGAGTAGGCTTATAAGATTCGACAGGCTCCCATAAAAATTCAGGCATCTCTAAGTTCAAAATATTTTGGTTATTGACCAAAGATGGCTGTCCAGTTGAAGCTAATTTTAACCTTTTTCTGAGAAGTGCTAGATCATCACCTAATATTTCATCGACAATTTCACTATTATTAGGAGCAGTGCATTTCTTGGTTACAGACAATTTTCGTTTTTCTTTTGTTTGCCTAGTTGGTTTCATGTCATCGATTGATTTTAAAACTTTATTTACTTCATTAAGTAAGTAATCATTTTTTGAAATATCGTTTAATTTCTCTGGATTATTTAGTTTTTTTTTAATACTCAACAATATTTGGGTATTATATTTCTCATTATCAGGATACAGTTTAAGTATTTCAAGGACTTTCAAAATTGGAACTTCGATCTTTTTTGACCTTGTAGGAAATATCAAAAAGATAATCCATTTCAAAGCGAATTCAATCTCAAATGTATTTTGAAATTCGTCCTCTTTGCGGGACGCATTTTCGAAACTATCTGTTTCAGACTTTTTTGAGTATCCAAGAAGCTTTTTGATCAAATATTCTAGTAGAATATCAGAAAAGCTTCTAGTGTTATCATCAAGCAGAATATGATTGATAATAGTTGTGTTTAAATACTCAAAAAGAGGTGTGTATAAAACTTTCAACTGATTGAATTTTATGTCATTTTTTGTAACTATTAAAACGTTTTTGAAAGTCAAGACGTATAATAATATTTCAATCAAGCTATTGATACTATAGTGATTCTTCGAGGAGCTTTCGATCCGTAAAAAATCTGTTATGGCTTTTAAGCTTCTCACATAGTTTAAAGTCTCTTCATCTTTAATACTTCTGCTATTGACATTGACCTCTCTTATGCCATTTCTATGAAACCTTCTGTATACTCTCAAGTGATTTTTCAATGAATTTCTGAATTTCTCGGCTTCAGCTTCTGTAACTTGTTTCAGTCGCGTTTTTGAGGATGTATTGAGATTTTTATTATTTTTGAAATTGACTGAATCATATTGTGTTTCGCATACGCTATTTTTATCCCAGAAAAACTCCTTTAACCATAGAAGTGCATCTTTCGCCAATACTCTCAATATGTCAATACCCGGGAGCGATTCATGTGTAGCAATGTGTCTGATCTCAACAAATGCCGAGGGCAAGTTTATCATTCTGGCTATATTGTGCAAGGGTATGGCGTGTGTTGACTTTTGGTAGGGATCTAGTAAACCGTTCACAAACTTTATGAGAGCCATGCTGTAGGCTGCTCGCAACTGTGTTGGATCTATATTATTTTTCTGAAATTGTTCGTCCGTCAAGATTGCCAATGTAAGAACACAGGTAGATTCTATTGAGTGCAACACTCTCCCTCGTATTAGATACGCCTTTACCCTCTTTACTGCCCTCCATTTGTCCACATCTGAATCGCTGTAAAACAAATCTTTCAACTGATCTAACTCTTCGCTGGATCGCCACGGGACAATTCGCACATGGTTCATTCTTGGTACTATGCTGCTGATTCCAACTTTTCCTTTAGATTCAAATCTTATCTATTTGGCATTTTCAGGTAAACATTTACCTTCATTTCTTCCTGATGTCATTGGATCAAATATGCGTATATTCTGCAGTTGATAGAAGAGATGCTCTGCTCAAAGGAATCTTGTTACCCGGATGAGATATATTTATAGTTGTGAGCACTGGCCGCATAAAATCTCGCATCTGATTGGTTTTCCAGTTGAAGAAGTAAATTCCGTCTTTTTTTTTTTTCTTTCACTAACATACCATATATCAAGAAAAAAAAATAGTAGAACGAAAAAAGAGAAAAAATACATGATGAACCAGAAATAAAGCACCAGTACTGTGTGGTTGTTGTTGAGCATTTAGATTTTAAACATTGATAGAATTTGAATATTATCATTATTTCTAATATAAATCTAATTTAGCTAAACAAAATGGGTTCCCACTACGTAATTCTCGGTAAAAAAGTCTTACCATGGCAAGTAAGTAGTTTTACAGTTTTGTGAAAACTTGGGATTACTGATTGATGTATCCCCGAAGTAAAGTTATGAGAAAGATTGTTCTGCGGTCGAGTAATAGTGGCCTGTGTTTCGAATGATAATTTACTAACAAAAAATTACAGTTATCCGCATTCACCATTGGTGCTGTTGTGTTTGCTGCTGCTCCAAAGCCATGGAACAGTGCCCCAACTGTTCCAGCTATCAATGCTAGCGGTCCAGAAGAAGAAAAATTTGTAAAGGAATACTTGAAGAAAAACGGTATTGACTTATAAGCTCAATAATTGTTTCCGCAATGCATGTTTTATTAGCTGGGAAAGTCATTGTTATCACAAAATTAACCAGTCAGCAATTGTTCGAAGATTTGACTTAAACTTTCTGCTGTGGGAGCTTCTCAGCTGAAGCCCTTTGATATTGCCTCAATGTTAGTAGTATTTTAAAAGCAAAATATTAATGATATGTCAGTGGTCAATATTAATGATATTTTCAGTGGTTAGCATCAACGATCTGTTATGGTCAAGCATTAGCGTGCGTTTTCCAAAAATGAAAAGAATGCAATCTAAAAAAAAAAACCAAAAGTCTTGATATTTGGAAAACTTAATTCTATATAATTGATTAAGTAAGACTCATCATGAAACTATGGCATCTAGAAGTAGCGCAACAGATTTTATGTTTGTTGTTAAGTTAGTTTCCAAATATTTGCTTATATTTTCAATTATTTGGGTTCTAAGAATTTTGATATTCCGTCGGTCATCCTGTACGTATTCAATTTTACGTATAAATTTATATAATGTATCTTCAGATTGTGCCTAATAAAATATAATATATACGTTTATAAAATTTGCTCATTGTCTTTGTAGCTCAGTGGATTTCACCATTTTTCCTGGCCTTAGAGCTTACTGGTAGGCTTTGGCTTCAGTAAATGAATTTTTGGCTTTTGGTCTTGCACCAAAATTCCTTTGATCATGCAAATCGGTTACTCAGTCTTTTTTTTTTTCCAAGTATCACTAGCACTTAAAAATAGTACTGCATATATTCATGTTCTGTTAATGAAAAATGATTCAAATTATCATACGACAACTCTCGAGTTTTTTCATTTTTTGAAATATTAAACTATAAAAAGAGTACTTACTTACTGGTACTTCAATTGTTCAACTATTCTCATTTATGAAATCCACACAATAATTCAATAACCAAACGTATACAAAATGGAGATTCCAACTAAACTATTTTCTTTGATCGATCATGCAACAGCCAATGCTGGAGATTCTTTGGTTTACAAAAAACCAGAACAAGTGACTGTTGATCAAGACGAAAAAAAATACTTGATTTCCTACATAGAAAGTTTAGTGAAGAAAGAATCTGCATCTAAAAAGCAAAAAGTGAATCCTTTTGAGAATCCAGATCCAAATTTAGTATTTTTCAAGAACTCTAAACATACACTTTTATTGAACAAATTTCCAATAACTAAAAACCACTTTCTTTTGATTACTAATGAGTTTGTTAGACAAGATTCCTTGATAAGTCCTGAAGAGTTGAAGTTGGCATACGATATCTTGCAAAATTTGCTGCGCGACAATGAACTAACCGATAGACCAATAGCATTTTATAACTCAGGTCCAAATTCAGGTTCATCTCAGCCTCACAAGCATATACAATTTACATTTGTGAATAAAGAATACAGTTTATTTCCTGATCGGGTTGCTAATTCTAAAGACTTTTTTATTCCAGATCAAGAAGAACCGCCTCTTCAAGATCCAAAGACAACATTCTCGCATTTCATTGTTCCTTTGAATTCTGAAAACTTGACCCTAGAGCAATTTGGAATGGCTTATATGTGTTTGATTCGTAATGCGTTAACAGTTATGAAGGATCATACCGATTTAGATTCAAAAACTAATGCATCAGAATTTTCCTACAATTTTATAATGACAAAGGAGTGGATGATGGTGATTCCACGTAGCGCTGAAATAATCCATGAAGATATAACAAACTATGACTTCAATATAAATGCTTTGGGTTACATTGGAATGATTCTTGTGAAAAGATTAGATGTTTTCAATGAATTAGTCAACAAAAATGATCACCAGTGCCAGATTAAAATTAGCGACGACATTCTATTAAAAGGAGGGTATCCAGTAGCATATGGAAAAGAAAACGATAACTTTGATTATTGAAAAAACTTCACGGGTACATAAGTAGTAGTGGGCTTTCTGGAAAAAAACCTATGTGATAATAAATGGTTTAGCTGGTTCGTTTTTTCTCTGTTATAGACCTGGTTGAATTTACAGCCATAAGGTATAATGTAAGAAAATCACTTAGTTATCTATATATATTTAAAATTACATAAAAAGAGCCAAACCAAAATTAAAATGCGGGTAGTAAATAGAAGATATGAATGACCCCTACCTTAAGAATATTAAATTGTCAAATCTATCAAAATTTTAAACCTTCAAAACCACCAGAAAGATTTTTCGAGATCTACAAATCCCTGAGAGAAACAACATTTTGGTTAGACCTATAGAAGGAAAACCTGTTGCATTATTCCAAATGGTTGAGGATTGATAAAATAAAATCAATAACAGGGTCAATATCATTCATTTTGGTATTTCAACTGCAGCAAAACAGTGTTTCTTTTACTTTAATATGCTAGAAAATAGAGTTTTTCCACTTTTTACTTGCCAGCTTTAAGTTGTTGAAGAACGGCAAATAGTGAAATTTTCAGATGATTTTTAATTCAGTTGATGAGTACAGCTTTTTAGCAAGGCAAACCGAACTAGAAAACCACGACTGACAACAATTGGCCTAACTAAATAATATAGTTGGGATCAAAAGAGAATCTTGGATTGACTGATCCTTTGTTTTGTGTTTTTTTGAACAAAGAAAATTGAGAATGAGAGAATCCAATAATGGCACAGTAACAGTAAGTTTGATTTTTGTAATTTAATACCTTTTTATTTACTAGATACTGATCAAGTCTTTGAGATGAGATTCTAGTGTTGTTCGAAACTCTCAGGATTATTGTGGATTAACCACTCTATTTATAAGTGAATTTTACATGTAAACAGCGCAGATGGGGGGAAAGCAAGATAAGGAGTTGGCCCAAAAAAGAAATAAAGTACAACATACATGCAACGTTTATTTGTGGGTATTATTTTTTGATTCGAATGCTCGATACAATGTAGTGCCATTTCTAAATAAAAAAGAAAAACAAAAAAGCAAAACAAGATACAGTCAACAGAAACAGAAACATAGATAACTTACAGGCGCTACCTAATATTAATTTTATTATTAATATTGGAGGGAAAATGTGTCAAATGGTAAATTATTAATGCTAAAATTACCTCTAGGAAAATGCGCAGGCCCACAGATGATACAAACAAGATAGCGCTGGATCACAATTTATCCGCCAGCTACTTAATTTCATTTCGAGAAATGATAACAGAGGAGCTTTCTGGCGGAGAGGTGAAGGTTTACTGTGTATTGTTTGGGTTTTCTGTGTTATTACTTCAACAATATAGATATATAGATATTTTGTATATACGTTTACTAATGTTATTGCGGTAACATACAACAATTTCTGTTATTATTTCGTTATTGTTTGTTTTTATTTAGTTATTGTTTGTTGTTACTTAGTTATTGTTTGTTGTTATTTTATTTATTGGATCTTATTTTGCTTGGGATTTTTGACTTGAATTATTGTATTTTCTTATGTTGTTGTTTCACATTCTTGTTCCAGAACATGATACGATTGTTCTATCTTTACAGCGGTCAAGATTGTAGAAAAACGTTGCAGTTTACTGTGCAGAAGTTAGGATTATATCCAAGCCTCGTACAATCTTGTTCTTTCGTGTTTCTTTTGGTTGGAAAAAGTGCGGAATAACTCTGCTCCCCCTCTTATTATTACCAGCAAGATCAGGTACTAATGAGACATTGTAATTTTATCCGCCAACTATGACAGCTACTTTTAATCTCCGTAGTCGATCTTGCAGCTAGGTTTTCTTCTGTTTCTGCGATGTTTTGTTTTTTTGTTTCTTTTAACTCTCCGCTAAACCTGTTTTCCCCTCAAAAACTCCCCTCATTATCTTTGTCATAGTAACCACACTACCACCCGTGTGCGTGAAGGGTAACCCCCCCCCCTTACTTACAACCCACCATATGAAGTTACTCCCTCTGAAAACTATGAAATTCAACATATACATAATAAAAAACATCAAACAATACACACATATTGAGACACTCACTCGGATTAATTAGTGCTGTCTGTCTCTCAAATTCAAGACATTTATGGCCAAGTCCGTGAGCTTGAGAGCTTGAGTTACCCTCTCCGATAGAAGCTTTTTATCGTTTATATCTTGAAATACCCCCATGAAAAACCGTAGTCTCGATATATCGTTTGCAAACAAATATCCGAAAAACATTTTCAAGATGTCTACAACAGCATAGAATTTGAATACCAAGTATTCTGGATCACAGTTGTTCTCGTTGATCGTTGCACTATCGTCTTCTTCATTTTGTGTGTTGGGTTTTGAGCGGTTATCTGGACCCTGGGTTGGGCACGTCCTTGTTTCCAGATATTCCTTCTCCTTGCGAAAATTCTTGACGTATATGTAAGCATTGCAAAATGCCATTTTCTGCCTTGAGTTGCTGATAAACAACTTCATTGCTTTGAGTTTCTTCGAAATCTCATACAAACGGTAAATTCTGTCAGACAATTCTCGTATCGTGATCCCCAAATCCTTGGCTTCTTTTTTTGAAATCTTAGTTGTAACCGTGATTAAGTTTGCAAAAGTATTGTAATGTTTGATGTAATCCTCCTTGAGTCTGTGTGAGTCTAGCAAATGGCAATGTGACTCATCACTTTCTCCCATATTGTGATTCTCAGTCCTATCTTTATCTATCAAATTGGTTAAAAGATTCATTTCTTTGTGGAAACTGTTATAACATCTTGAGGAGCCGTTCTTATTCGAAATAGAACTGATGTTAGGGTCAAAATCACCAACTAAAGATGCATCAGTCATCCAGCTGGTATCATTTTTGGTAAACGAGGAGTCTACCGAACTTTTCTTCCTTTGATTCATGCTGGAATATGCCTTGGGTATCCAAAAGTTTTTCTCATCTATCTCCACATTATACAAAATTCTCAAATTCACAATCAATTTTCTTATATTCTTACCTGATGTGGACTTTCCTATGTCTTGTATAAACTTGTATCCTGTAATGTTGGCGAGAACTCCTCGACTGTAAATATCACACGGTGAAGTTATACTATCATTAGAGTCCCAATTAATGTCTTTGACATAAAAAAGCCCAATTTTCAAATTATAGTTCCCGCAAAACACAATAGCGTCTTGTTGCTCTGGATTGATGACAACGTAGTTGGGAATAAATGTAGTTGGAAAAAGCGGCGCAGATGTGGGGAACATATAGCATCTTGTGATTGAACATCTACATGTATGTGAAGACTCGTGATCTGGACGGGTAGGTGATACAAGACTTGATATAGGAGAAGATCTGCTCGATAGCAAAGGTTCATCTTCTTCTTGCTTATTATTATTTTTGGGGGAAAACGTGAAACACTCTTTTGTAAAAACCGTTTTCTTGAATGTAGGAAGCGCTTCGAGTTCTGCACCTGCCAAATGAGTATTGTTCGTCTTGCTCTCTGTATTCAAGAATAGTGATGTTTTGGTAAGAGGAATCCTATTTGGGGCATTCAACGATGATGGCGAAATTGGCGCCAAAATTTTTAAATCATGGGTATCCATATCTGCAATTATTTGCCTCTGTTTTGATTCTTTTTCTGATATCGATAAATTACACTTATAATTCCAACAGTATTGAATCTATGAATTGTTCTTCAAAGGAACTGTTTTTTATCGTATTACACTCTCTTTAAGTGACAGGATGCATCTTTTGCCATATGGGAGAGAGTTATGAGTACGAGAAAGATTAATTTGGAACATGTGCATTTATGTAATAACATTCATGTCACTGTATTTACCACATGCTTTTTCCAAAAAATTTTATCATGTATCCCTATGCTTCCTTTTGCATGAATCAGTACATTTATTTATTGAACTGTATGTATCACATTTTCTTGTTGCTCTGTATCTCGAGAGCAAGCATGAACACTTTGACTGCTCTCAAACCTAATCATTCAAGCTGAGCAACGTCTCACAACGTATGACAATCAATATGCTTACAGTATTAAGCACTGCGACTGCGTGTCTATGTTTTACCACAAAAAAGTAGGTGTGTCTCAACCAAATACCTTGTCAAGAGAACAAAACCTCAAGTAGATCGCTATCTGATTCGGAGTTTCAATTACTGCATATGAAAAGATCCGAAAGCTACAACTAAGTATACAAGCTAGTTCTGAGTTAAGCAAATATTAGCATTTCTAGTTGAAAAAATAATTCCACCAAAAATACTTGAGAATGTAGTCAATGTAGTCCTGGTATGAATTATCTTGAAATCGGGCTATCTACCTGTAATTTCTATGCAAAACAAACACAAAAAGAGAGCCGAATTAGTGAAGTCACTCACTGTTCCTCGGCAGTTTCAGTTTTACAAATTTCACTGATTAATGTGAAAAGTCCATTAGTGAGTTGAGGTTACGTTAATTTGGAACTTTGCAAAAAAAAAGTTTTTTTTGAACATTTTTTTTTTCTAGATTCTCAATTTTCACACTATGTAAAAAACATTGTCAAGTTTCTCGGATGTATTCATAAGCCAGAGCAGCTCAAACGCGAATTTTGTGAACCTCAAAATAGCAAATATCTTCACTCAATTTGCAAATTCAACATTGCAAACCCAGTATTAGTTCTTGCATTGAATCCGCAAATTTGCTTATCTCCCTTTATATTCGAGTCGCTATATCATAATAAATTAAGTATCAAGTGAAGGTAAAATATGTTTCGTATAGGTGCTAATACTAAAAAGTTCATTTCGAACGTTGGACTATTCGAAAAGAATCTCTTGTTTAGCTCATTCAAGAATAGACAGAATTTTTCAGTTCTCCAGAAACAACTTCTTCTGAAACCTTTCAAGTCTTTGAACCATGTCAGATTCAACAGCACTGTCACAAACGGTTTGAAAAAAGGAGTCGAAGCTGAACCAGCCAAGAAAAAAATGTCTATGAAGGACTTGTTCAAGCAGTATGGGTATGTTGCTTTGACTCTCTATCTCTCAATTGGGGCAGTTGATTTGGTTATTTGTTATGCAGTAGTGGATTATGCTGGTGCAGAGGTTATTAAGGAGTATGAGAACAAGGTCAAACAATTTTTCGGATTTGGTACTAAAGAACCTAATCCTGAAAACAATGAAGAGTTGATAGAAGCTTCTTTCTGGACTAAATTTTTGATTGCTTACGGTCTTCATAAATCTCTTATTTTCATTCGTCTTCCGATTACAGCATCCATTACTCCTGCAGTGGTGAGAAAGTTACAGAGTTGGGGGTACAAAGTTGGTGCTAGAAAAATTGCAAAGGCTGCTATTGCTGTTGCTAAAAAGCAGACTTCTCACACAACTAAATAGAACATTTCTTCTAGCAATTCTTTCATTCTAGATTCTTAATACATAATTGTAAATAGTTGACTTTCTCTTGTTGAGAATTGTATTTTTTCTAATTTTTAAACATGATACACTGGTTTTCCTCTTAAAAAGAAAACTTGAAGAAAAAAAAACAAGCATTAGCATCTCTACAAATTGCATTCTAAATTATGTCATAAATATATTGATCCGACAAAGAGAACCTCATCTTCTAAAACAAATATAAAGCTTTTCAAAAAAAAGCCATTTTTTTTTGTATTCTGATTACTGTTAGAGAGTATTTTTAAATCTCATAACTATAAACTAGAATATTATTATACAACACCTAGTTGTGCAAACGCTTTTCGTAGGTGTGCAAGTTGTGAACACCACCTTCAAGTTGGGCAGATGCAGTTCTGAATTCAAATCTGACTAAGCCATTGTTGACATCATCTCTCAAAGCAATGATAGATTTACAACCAATGTCTTGTAAAGAATGTTGAAGACCATTGTACAAGTATGGAATAAACTTCTTGACTGAACCCTTGTCAACGACAGCACCAGAAACACCTTGAGCGACCAAAACTTTGTCTGATTCAGAGAAATATCTTGAAGTAGCAGCATTACCAGATTTGTTAGTTTGGTTCATAGCATCAATAGAACCCATACCTCTGTAAACCTTCAATCTTTTACCATCTTTGTAAAAGTATTCACCAGGAGATTCGGTAGTACCAGCTAACATACCACCCATCATAACGGCAGAGGCACCAAGAGCCAAAGCCTTGGTAATGTGACCAATGTTCTGAACACCACCATCAGCGATACATGGAACACCAAATCTGTTAGAAAATTCGGTAACATTGTATACAGCAGTACCTTGAGGTCTACCACAAGCCATAACTTCTTGAGTGATACAGATGGAACCGGAACCCATACCTATTCTCAAACCGTCAACACCGGCAGAAATCAAAGAAGCAGCTTGTTCTCTTGTAACAACATTACCACCAATGACTTCTATGCTTGGGTGGTTTTCCTTGATGTATTTGATCATATTCAATTGGAAAACAGAGTTACCTTGAGAAGAATCAATAACAACGACATCTAAGCCTGCGTTGGCCAAAAGTTTTAATCTTTCCTTATCATCATCTAAAGTACCAATAGCAGCACCAACTAACAATTGCTTGGTTTTTTCATTCTTGGAAGCCAATGGATAATCTTGATTTTTCAATAAATCTGTTCTAGACAATAAGGAAACTAACTTACCTTCATCGTCAACAATTGGCAATTTACCTTTCTTAGAAGTGGTCAAAAGTTTATTACCTTCTTCCAAAGTGATACCTTTTTTGCCAGTAAGTAATTCTTTTGAGGTCATGATAGATGCAGCAGTAGCTTCAAGATTATCATTGAATTGATAATCACGAGAAGTGACTATACCGATCAATTTACCTGGACATTTACCGTTTTCTAGAGAGTCACGAGTTAGTAAAAATTGATATTAAGAAAGTTTTTGAGCGTTTTATCAATAATATAGACATTCTTGTAAGGGTCAGTAATAAAAAAAATTTCCACAAAAACGTTTGTTTAAACAATCGGAAGAACGAAAGTTAATAAAAGTTTTGTTCATCATTTTAGGAGAAGAAAGTCTAATTGTTATGAAAACAGTAAATAAAAGAGATAGAAAACAAAAAAAAACATTTTGATCTCGTTTCTTATACTTGGAGCTGTGTGAAATACATACCAGTCACAGGGAAAGAGGAGTAACCCAATTTTTCTTGCAAGAATCTGATTTCACCAATGGTGGTGGAAGGAGTGATGACAACAGGATTGCTGATGAAACCGTTTTCATATCTTTTGACTTGCTTGACCATTTCTGCTTGTTCTTCTGCAGAGCAGTTATGATGAATGATACCAATACCACCAAACAAAGCCATGTGGATGGCCATCTCAGCTTCAGTGACAGTATCCATAGGAGAAGACACAAAAGGAGAGTTCAATGTGATTTTCTTTGTCAATTTAGACTTAAGAGACACAGCAGAATGAGGGAAGGCGATTTTGTTTGGCAAAATAAGGAAATCATTGTAAGTCAAACCACCTCTGGCTTTGGAGTCCATCAATGTTTTGACATCGAGACCATCTCTTTCAGGGTACTCTTTCAAGAAATCCATGGCGTTAGCGTAATCTAAAGTTTGGGACATATTGAAATATTCGGGGAAATGAGAACAACAGCGGGTTTCTGAAGGGTTTGCTGCAAACAAGAATAATAGGAACTGTGTGTTTGAAGTAGGGTATTGTTCAAAGGACAAAAGTTTGCCAGAAAAAGGAAAAAGAAGAAAAAAAAAAAAAAGAAAGAGAAATGGAAATTTAATAAAAGGAAGAGTAAACTAGGATTTTCGTAAAATGAAGAAATCGATGAGTTTAAATAATATCGAGAAAGACTAACCTGCGTAACGAAGAAAAAAAAATTTTTTTTTTTATTAATATAGTCCCATCGCATTTTTTTTTTTTCAAAAGGTTTCAAAATATGAGTACAAAAGACTAAAAATTTTTCACTTACTTCATGAGCAGGAGTCAACGTACTTTATAGTGAAGTTTATCTTTTGGAAAGTGATATTTACTAGCATAACTTGGTTTGAAGCATTTATATCTTCTGATTATCTTTGGAACTATTTTTTTTCTAAAACTATCTTGTATCTGGGACAATGGTGTGTTTGAAGTCTTTCGACAACCCTAAATATTCGCAATCCTGAAAATCTCCTCAGAGTTTCTCTAGAACTACAAAAAAAGAAGCGATTATTCTTGTATTGCTGGCAACGCCTAATTCCCCGACCGTTGCAGAATCTCACCAAAGATTATCATTAAGACCGTCTTTTTTAGCCCACATCTGCTACGTGGTTCTGCGGGCTTTTTTTTTCTTCTAATGTTCGAGACAACGCTTATCAGAAGGTACTATTGGTATATGGTGTTATCTCACACTTCAGTTTTGACATGTAGTAACTGCAGATCAGCTATTTCGATGACTCGCCCCCTTCCCCAGCAATTTAGGTATCGCAGTGCAACTGCTGTGATTAGTAATTAGTTTTTCGTTTGGTTTGCCGCGGCACGGGCCGCGGAATATCGTGTGCCCTTTTCAGTTAGTTGTTATTTTTTCTATGTTGTTTGACATTGAATCATTGAACATTAGGTGCTCTGGTGCTGCGACCCAGTTTGGTGGATGTTAGTTCACGAAAGAATTAAACATCTAGCTTACTGATCTGGATTACCAGTTGGGAATAAAAAAAATGGTTTTGAACGATGTGGGGTTATGAGCATTTTTATGGCTGCGAACCTTGAAATATTTTTTTTTGTGAGTTTTATCACCAGCTGGCAATGGTACATCAAACAGCAGAGGAAAAATATAATTACTTATTTAACATCTGAACTGAGTACATTATGTCAAGGTGTTGAAATCATTTTATGAGTGTTTCAGTTGATTCACAGAATAATATAAAGATTATAAAAAATAATACTAACAGTGAAAAATCTAGTAATAAAAAAAAATTTTCTGTTCTCATCGTAACATCGAAACCAGTACGCAAAAATAGATGCAAAAAAAAAAAAAAAAAAAGTATAAATACTGTATAAGATCCGACTTTTCTTTCAGCTGCTCTACGAGGATTCATACAGTACTTCCTCGATAGCCAGTTGATGCTGGATTTCGTTGATTCTCTGAATTTTCTAGATTCTGTAGAGTCTTTGGATTGTTAAATTCTATGGCTTCTTAAATTCTTTGGATTCTCGTTTGTCATTCTGTCAATCAAATGTTGTTTCACACTTATGTTCTTCAGCGATCTGCCTAAAACTTTTCTTGAACTAAATGTTCTAGAAAAAAAGACGAATCGCACAGTGAGCAGTTTTATATTAGTCAATATAACAAGTGAGTAGCCGCAACAGTTTTCATTGTCCCATATTGACCTCAAAATTGTGTTCGTATCCAAAACAAAGTTCAACCTGATGATCAAAATAATCAATGCATAGTTCAACTGATTGATACCTGAAGATAAAAATTACCATCTATAGTCTTTCGCTCCTATCTGATTTTTTACTTTGTTTTGGATATACACCATTTGTGGTCTCTTGGACGCTTGTTAACTTTCCGTTCTTACTGACCTTCGAGGTAACCTCACGAAAAAAGAGAACGAATCCTGGTAATCATCCAGGCTCGCTGTAATACCACCTCTTTCAATAAGCACGTAGAGTGTCCAATTAAATAGATGAAACTGTCTTTGACTGCCAAAACTCTAGTTGCGATTATAAATTCATTGTTTTCGCCTAAGTTTAGGTTATGTGCTCCGTTCACATGCTTGTATATATCCCAAATTACTTCACCTCATTGACAAAAACCAGAACCTCAGTGTCCTACCTAAGTCAGCATGCTCAACGTTGTAAAAGTCCTAATCTGCTTGTTTGTATCATTCACTCAGTACCTCACGTATCATCCACCGTTCTCATTATGGCATTCTTAAGTGAAGGTTTCTCGTACAAGGCATTTGATGCCTTTCCCAAGGTGAATCCTCAGCACAGCGTCAGATCCTCGAAAGGTGGTTCTTCAACAGTTTTTTTGATTATCTCAGTGCTCTTCATTGCATACGTGCAAATCGGTAGCTGGTTTGATGGATACACAATAAATACATTCACTGTTGATTCACAGGTGCAAGACACAATTGACATCAATATGGATTTGGTCGTGAACATGCCATGTCAATTCCTTCACACGAACGTTTTAGATCTTACAAATGATAGAACCTTAGCAGCTCATTATTTGAATTTTGAAGGTATAAATTTTTTTGTTCCTGAGGATTACAGTATCGTCATAGATGATGAGTCCCCAGTTAATGAGCGTCCAAAGTATCTGACTCCTGATTTCGATGAAATCAAAAGTAATGCTTTCGAAGCACAGTTTAGAGAAAAATCAGAATCATTAGATCACGTCGGAGCTCCTGCCTGCCGTATTTTTGGGAATATTCCTGTCGCTGCCTTAAGTGGTAATTTTCATATTACTGCTAAAGACTATAAATATATGGGTGGTGGTGCACATGTTCCTCCGTCAGCTTTAAACTTCTCTCATGTGTTCTATGAGTTCTCATTCGGAGTTTTCTATCCTTTCTTGAATAATCCTTTAGAATTCACGTCAAAAATTACAACTCGCAATTTCCAATCTTACACGTACTACTTAAATGCAGTGCCCACCACATATTCTCATTTAGGTTCTACCGTTAATACTTACCAGTATTCTATGACTGAACTGCAGTATCACTCAGAAGGAAAAATTGGCTCTTTATTTCCAGGAATCTTCATCAATTATGATTTTGAGCCTATAAGAATGATTTTCGAAGAAGAAAGAATAGGGTTTATTGCTTTTGTTATGAGACTTGTCAGCATTTTTGGGGGTATCATTATCTGTTTTAGTTGGATTTATCGTGGCTTCGATAAATTAGCTGCTAAATTTTTTGGTAAAAGATGGACCAATAGAGGTGTTGTAGAAAAACCACAAAGTTTATTAGATGAATAGAAACATTTTTGAAAATTCTTTATTTTTTTATATTTTCGTAGTTAGTTTTCATTTCCTAAGAGTGAATTAAACGCTTGAAAGTTTCGCTATATAAATAGATTTTTGTTCAATAAAGATTTTAAACGTTCGAGTATTGTTTGTTTTAATATAATCCAATATAAGTTTTAATACGAGTGACTAATATTTGTTCTTTTTGAGAGAATACGTAATTTTGTTCTTTTATTGTCTCTTTCTTCTTGTAAAAAATCAGAGAAATTCAGGAATCAGAAAAGACTGCTATCAAAAATTGTGTAAAACCAAGAAGGTTACAGCTCTTATAAACAACCTGTTGATTTTCAACTCCACAATACTGAGGGATTACAATTGTTACAAATTTCGTTCCAGATCTTGTTCTATTACTGATTGGGAAAATAATTTTTCTGTCGTACTTATTTTAAAAAATATAATACCCATAAAAATTAGAAAGTATTGATATATACATGAATTTATCTGTATTTTGAGCCGATCTACTTTGGTAATCGATAGATAGAAATCTTAAATTAAATAACCAAGAATTTGCCACTTTCAAAGTAAAGAATACTAAGTTATTTCAAATTTTTAAAAAAATTGAATACTGATGGAGGTTTTTTTAGACTCAATTATTGAAAACAAATAAAAACAAAAGAACTAAACCAATCCATGAAAACTTCAATGCCATTAGGTCAATGGAGGTTGAAAAGACAACATACTAAGTAGCAATCATAAAGATACAAAATTAGATTTTGTGTATGTTTATAAAGTTACCGTATTAATGGTATTTATCATTTATTAAAACTAGACTTTCTTATCTTTATTTTTCGAAGGGCTCATATTTTGAAATTATGGAAAAATAAATAAGCAAAATTTATATTAGCAAAACTTGATTGAAAATATCGCAAATGAATAGGCGTTCTGATGAGAATAACGAGATATTGAACAGATGAAAGTATGTTGTATAGGGTTATTTAACTTAGTATATGTATTTCAGGTGTAGGAACACCATGCATGCCAGACAAATGCCGTACAAAAACAGCAAAAAAAAAAAAAAAAATTCAACATGCCTTACGCTTTATGCATTTTATTAAGATCTACATCTTGCAATACATTATTCCTGAAAATAAATTGGATAAAAGTTTGCAAATATTATGGATAATTGACTCTGAAAATTTGTTATAGAGAATCCATGTATACTTTTTATATTGTGCCACAGATAAACTAAAAATATATCCCCTTTTTTTAATTAGCTCATCTATCTTTTAAAAAGTATTGGGCAGTTTTCAGTTTTTAGAAAGGCTTCAACTAAACTTACTGTATATGGTTAACTTCTTCAATTTTCTCACTTTACTTCTAAAAATACTATATAAGAAACAAAAATTCTTCCTCAAAATTATTAAATTAATTGTTCTGTTGTATATTATGTAAACTATTAAAACAAAATCAATCTTCCTGCAATCTGAATATTTATCATCATGCTTTTCTCTGTTTCAACTTTAGCCAATATTGTCTTGGCCTTTTCTATTACAGCTGCCGCTGCGCCAGTCAGTACCCCAAGCTCACAGCCTTCTCCCGTCGCTCTTGATTTCAAGGTTGTTAGCCAATCAGCTTACAAGAAGTTGAATCCAAATGCAAAATATCCATTTTCTCGTGGTCAGAGTAGAATTCAAAAAACCGGAAAAGCTCATAGTATTACTATTCCAAATGAGGGATCATATTTTTTGGCTCAATTGGAGGTTGGTTCAGATAAGCAACCTGTAGGTGTCATCGTTGATACTGGATCTTCAGATTTATGGTTTCCTTCCAAATCCAGTTGTGAAGCTCCAACAAAAACAACAGCCGACTCTTCTTTGAGTGGATTACCACCACCATCTGCTGGCTGTCCTTTGGGATCCTTTGATGAAAGTGATTCTTCAACCTACAATTCCATGGATAAAGCCTTTTCTTTGTATTATGGTGTCGAAGGATACTATACATATGCCAAGGGTACTTGGGCTAAAGAAGATATCACATGGGGTGACGTTACTGTTAACCAAATCCAGTTCGGTTTAGCTACTGATCAAGATATTGGTCAAGGTATTATTGGTATTTCATACAAAGGAACAGAAGGTGTTCGTAAAAACGATCAATACACCAATTTCCCATTTGCCTTGAAAGAACAAGGTAAAATCAATAAATTGGCATATTCTTTATATTTGAATTCTAACGAAGCCGAAGCTGGAACCATTCTCTTTGGTGGTATTGACAAAGCCAAGTTTGAGGGTAATTTGACCATGCTTGACATTGTCAACGTAAATGACGCCGGTACTGCAGAAGATGAAGCCGTTGCTTTCTTTGTCAACCTTAATGGTATGGAACAAAATGGTGAACAACTTTTCTCTGAGTCTCACCCAGGTTTATTAGATTCCGGTTCTACTTTATTGTATGCTCCAGAAAGTATTTACAAAAGTGTAGCTCCTAAATATGGTACCTACAATTCAACTGCTGGTGGTTATATTACTCCATGTAACAGCAAAGGTGAAAACTTTAAATTCCAGTTTGATAACAATTTGAAAATCGAAGTCCCATATGAACAATTATTGTTCAACATCTCCGAACCAAATCAATTATTCGCCAATGAAAAGGGTGAAGAGATGTGCCTTTTCTCAATGTTGAGTAGCAGTGAAGACGTTTGGATTGTGGGTGATGTTTTCTTAAGAAGTGCTTATATTTATTATGACATGGAAGAATCCAAAATAGGTCTTGCTCAAGCTGTTTATACTAATGAGACTGACGTCATCACAGTTTAAAAATATTCAGCCTAAATAATAATTCTTTGAATTTTCATTTCTCGTTTTACTTCAACTATACATCCTGTTGAACAGGTATTATTTTTATAAATAAATTTCAATTCCAATTAACAACTTCATGAAACAATTTGTAAGTGATTTGCTAAGTGCTGTGATGATATTGTTTTCCCCAACATCGATATTTTTCGAACAAGCATTTTGACAGTTTGAATAGATATTACGAAAATTTCAAAATGCGTTATTCGAAATGATTTCAAAATATAATATTTAACTCTAATAATCAATAAAGAAGCTGATAGCAGTAAGGCTTTCCAATTTTTTCTGAATGATATCTAACATAATGGACTTCAAAGTCAAGTATGGTTGAAATTACAACTCAGAAGCATTTCAGATATTAAGCTGAAAAGTATGCAAGATTACAGCACAAGTAAATATATTTGGCATATCAAAAAAAAAAAAAAAGAAAAAAAAAAAGCATGATAAATGTCGATTCAAAATTGACATTCACTTGAGTCGTACTTGAGTACTAAACATGTAGATGTACCATAATAATAATTAAGATACAAAAGTTTGATTGACTTGAGAATGGTAAACCAAACCTGTAAGTTCGATCCTAATTAGAATCAATCCTGAATATCGAGATTCAAGATTTTTTTTCAAGATAATAACTAACATTTATAGATGATTTAATGCTACAGGAATTTCCTTTGATGGTATCACCATTTTACAAACCTCCTCATCAAATCTCACTACCATCAAATTACAGATCTTTACCTAAACAGCTACCGCTTTCAGTGTACTATTCAAATTATTCTACCATATCTCCACAGAGCACAGAGGAATTTATCAAAGAGAACTCAATAATAAATGACATAAATAGTTGGAAAAATGAAATCTCTTCACTTAAGACTGAAATAATTGATAGCCACAAACAGGAAAAAGATATTTATGATAAATGGGTTAACGAAAATGTTAACCGTTTTGCCCCAGGGTTCTTGAATAGTAACCAAAATCTTTTGAAGCCTAAGGTCGTATCAGAGCTAATAAAGCTGAATGCTGAAAGCAGTGAGCCCCGAAAAAGCACCTCGATGAGCCAGCTATCGGAGGTCTTTGATAATGTCAAGATTTAGTCATCTTTAATCTTCGAATGGTAAAATCAATAATCGATCAAGGTTAAATAATTGGTAGAGTCTTCATTCAATATATGGGAGAAAAAATTGACAAATTATGAAAAAAAAGAGGAATCTCTCAATCTCTCAATTATATTTTCAACCAGTGGTATGGATAACCATTCAATATTTGATAATGAAGCCTTAAAAAATTTTCCATCATTCCCACTGGGAAATCATATCAAGGTAAAAAGCAAACTAGCATAAATTACTAAATGTATAAGTACATCTGAACCTAACCTCCTAACGAGCGTTCAATACTAAATAGGCAATGATTTTGCTTGACTTTTGAAAGTAAGCAATTGTTACTAGAATTTTTCGATTATAGATGTATAAATATGATTGCAATGCTTACGAAGTATAACCAAGAGCATAAAGAAAATGCACTTTTTGAAAATTCAGTGAAAAATAACCACCCAAACAAGATAAAGAGAGAAAAAACGAAAAACCAATGTAATTTGTGTTTATGATTTAGGGGAGGAAGAAACTCTATCAATAATTCTGAATATACTAATTGAAAATGTAATAACCCAAAGACAAAGTGTAAAGAATAAGAATGCACATAACGCTTTTTGCTTATCGCATACAGTCATTAAAGTAAAATCTATAAATACTGTAGCTCTTGCAACCATTTGATACAGTGAATTCTTGAAAGCATCAACAGCAGCGTCTCTTTTTGTGAGAGCCTCGCCCACTGAGCTGCTTATGCAAAGCCAGCGATCATCAAGCATAGTATTGAATGCTAATGCAATATCGGCTGAGCTGAAGATTATGAACAACAAATCCAATGAAACTAATTTGATTTTATCCATGGGGTTTCTCAATCCTAGTGGCTTACCGCTATATTCATCCCATGTAATATAAACCAAATAGACCATGGCGATCGTTTCAACAGTTATTGCCATAATAGTGCTTGGCTGTTGCTTAACCACGATGTCTTCGATTTTGTTAGTGTTTTTGAAAATTGCACATGCCAATGCTAACGCTACTGCAGAGAAAATAAATGTAAAAGATCGTAGCACAAGTAACAAGTAAGGATTAAATAGAAGAATTGTTTGAAAAGTCGATTTCCAGTGAGATCTTTGAGTGCTAGATAACCAGTATTTTGACATGACCTTAGGGTCATGATCCATATTATTCACAGTTGAATTGTTCATATGATTCAGGGAACAAGTAGCTTTAGAAAAAATTGAAGAAAAGATTGATAATTTCATTTTTCTTGTAGTATCACTACTTCCCAAGTATAGATCATCTTTATTCAAAACTTCACGTAATCTTTTATCACCCTCCCAGTATCCAGATAAATCAGGAATCCTCATATCACTGATATCACTTTCGCTATTTTTATTGAGTGTTAAAGTAGTATAATTATTGAATGAAATTTCATTTTTTGAAAGAGTGCTAAGCTTTCTCTTATGTCCGCTTAAAGTATTGTTTCCCTTCAAATTGTTCAAGTTTTGATTTTCATATATCGGTAAAATGCTGGGCTGTACCAAATTGGCACTTCTGGATTCAATTGTATCAAGAAATGAATTCCAGTCATTATTTAAAGAAGACAAAAACATGTCAGGGATTGCACGAGGTGCTTGCAGTAGATAGGTTTCGGACTCTTTATTATCTTGATTTTTGTGGAAATCTGAAAGCGTTGCTTCTCGCGAGTGCTTGTTTGACTTAGCGATGGTGTCTAACACGTAAGGAGGGATGACTGAGGGATCCATGTTATATGCACGATACAGACTATAATCATTCAAAATTTCTTCCTCTTCTTCGGCTCGCTGCTTTCTGATTTCTTCAATATCAACATCCATATTGGCGCTGCTTTGGCGGTAACCCATATTATGGTTGGAAAACTTGGAATTACCTTGCGACCCGTTTGAATAGTCCGAGGTCCCATTCAAACTTGGTTTCCGACTATAAGAAGTTACCATGATTGTCCTTTCCCAAAAAAATTAATGTATCGCCTTGGAAAGTCTAAGATCTGGCCCAAAAAAGAGTTAAGTTGCGATAGGGAATAAACCAAAATATGATATAGACAAAGTATTAGGCGATATTGCGAAAATGATAGTATAATTTGATAAGCTGATTTAGCAGCGCCAACAAACATACAAATGTCACCTCTATTTATATTTCGTTCAATCAATATTTTAGAGACTAAATACATTTACTTGTATCGTAAGTAATGCTTCCTCTATTCTTAACCTGCTTGATTATAGTCGCCAGCAACAGTCTAGTTTTAACTATAATTTGACTTAATTTGAAAGAAAATATGGATTAATTAAACACCTTTAATATTGTATTATAGGGCGCATGTATTTTGTCATGAACAGAATATGAATAACAATTTTTTTTTTTTTCAAAAATTACGTAAGTGTTTAATCTACAATTCGATGATTATTGTTCACAAACTATAGACAGAACTATACACTTTGAAATCTTAGAAAGCCAAAAATGTTGTACAACCAACGCATGACAAATCGATTAAAAATGAACAAAGACATAAAATTACTTTCGGATTCGCTTCAGATTCTGAGTAGATATAAGTCTAAAGAAGTCTTTAAAACGTGATTATCTAAAAAATCGCGTAAGATGGCTTAAATTATCATCAAATCTACTTTGGATTGTTTTGTAAAGCCAATAAAAAAACAATAATTTCAAAATCATATAGTTAGAACTGAGCAAAAGTAAGGAAACAAAAAAGATAACATAAAAACTAAAAACTAAAAACTAAATGGATAAAAAAAACAACAGTAAAATGCAATAAAATAGTTGAATGAGGCTTATATATAATGTGTAAATATCATTGAAAACAAAAGAAAGAAAAAAGTAGGAATATTGAATAGAGTTTTACGGAAAAGATTAGAAAAATCGCTAGGAGTAGCAAAAATTATTGATAACTACTCAAGATACTTTCATCATCATCGAAATCGCTCATTGGAGCAAATCCATGCTGCAATGAAGTCAACTGCGGACTGACTTGGCTATTTGCAAAATGAAGATCTAAGTTGCGCTTTCGGAGCTGATCTTTGTCGACAATTATGTTTTGCCCATCATCAGAGGGTATCAGAAAATTTATGTTTGACAATGATTGATTGTTAGTTATATAAGTCGGAGAAGTTATCTTACTGAACCCAACGTTATTAGCACCCCCTGATACGTTATTATTAGCGAAAACTGGTGAAGGAGAAAAAGCATTACCATTATAATTATTAACATTTTTATTGACGCTTACTTGCTTATTGAAATACGAGTTAGGTATAATATCGTCATGTCTTGTTTTTGGTTTTAACATATTGATTTTTTCATTGAGAGTGATAGGTGGTTGATTGGACACTGATAACCTACCATAAGTAGGATTGCTAAGACCAACTGGATTGGATATTAGGGTATTCATGTTTATACTGCTATTAAAATTGTTTGAGATTGGACTACCACTTGTTATTATTCTGTTGGTGGTTTGCTTGGGAGAATTTATTGTGGAGGATGGATTTGACAATATTGAAATATTCGTCACACTCTTACTGTTGTAGAGTTGCAGCTTGTTAGCGCTGATATTGGCACTGCTGATAAGCTTGTTGCCTGATTTCAATTGCAGAGGGTTGTAGCCTGAGTTGCTTGCGTTGTTATTGGCTTGAGATGGCAGCGAGCTCTGGTTTATTATTAGTCTGCTGTTGATATTTCTTGAGTTATGGATACTGTATGTATCGCTGTCATCATTGATGTCGAGCACGTGGCTGAACTTCAAATCGACATTCTGGTGTTCGTGATTTGACTTATGGATACCTACTACCGAGCCACTGTCACTTGAATCGTTATCTGCGACCACGTGTTGTTGTTTGTTTGTGCTTGAGGCTACACCCAAAGCTTTGAGTCTTTTGTTGTCTCCAAATGCCACTGGTTTTGACTGACTGTGAGAGAACAGTAAAGATGGATTGCTGTTGGTTGGCGTTACCTCACGATTGTTACTTGCGGTGGTGTTGGCATCATCCTTTGTTGCAGCGACTGAGAATCCAGAGGCGCTGGAAGATCTCGACATTCCTATGTCTTGTTGCAGAAAATGCAGCTGGTGCTGTGGGATGTGGTCTGGGTTTGAGCTGATAATATCGGTGAGCATGTTGTTGTTGGCGTCTGGAAGAGCACTCACATCTACATCAGCTACCTCGTCGTCGTCAGCAACGACCAAGGTTTGGATGTTGTTTTTGTTGGTGGTGGCAATATGAGGCTCTGAGGAGGACGCCACAGAGGCTATCGTAGAGGATACATATTGTTTGTTTATGTGCGAGATGTGGTGGAAAGGTGGCTTGAAGGGATGGTGCAAGCCCGAGCTGTTGGTGTTGCTGGCCTCCATTGTGCACTTAAGGGTGTTTCAGGGTTACTGGGAAATGAAGAAAAGAAAAAAACGAGCTGAAATACGTCAATAGATGGGTTGTTTCCTGATACTTCGTATATATATTTCTGAGAATTTTTTCTCTCTTTTTTTTTTTTTATTGTAGATTTGTGGGCAGTTTTTTCTGGTATCTTTTGGTATTTTTTCTCAGTCAATCTTTGTCTGTGGTTCTTAGCAGTCTCCTGTGTATTTTTGTAGCTCAAATATTGCTCTTTTGGATACAATATTGCTGGATATCTTCTGGTGTGTTGGGTTGTTTGTATCAATATACAAGTCTGAATGACTTTAATGATGTGGCTAAACCGTTATTTGTGCATCTTTTGGCTCTATTGATTATTTTGTAGGGAACATTTGCCAGGAAGCAAGTACCAATTTTTTTTTTTTTTTTGTAAATGTAACCCTGTCAAAAAAAAAAAACGAAAAATTGAATCCTTACTGTGCGTTCCTGAAAATACAGGCAGACACTAGAGATAAAAAAAAACTTTCACGTGACCAGAACCAGGGCACAGTTCATTGAATATTCTGATCCGTTTCTAGCATCTCTTTGCCTTGAGCTACCAAAACCAAATAGTCTTAAAGGGTCTCCCTTAGGGTGATACCCTGAATGATTTGTTACTAAAATTTGAAAATTCCACATTGAAAACGTGTATTTTGATAGCCAAAAAGTCTGGAACCGTAGAACACCTGACGCAAAGTTTGATGAGTGTGATTTTTTGAGAGAAAAAAATACGAGATAGAAGACTAACCTGTTTCAGCAGCTGAAAGTTTTGACACAGATAAGCAAGGTTCTTGTTTAATTGGAATTTTTGGATCAGCAGCCCACTGGATACAGCAAAAAACATTGGGAAAGAAACCCGCTAAGAATTGAAAAAGACCATTGACCAGCATTTTTGGGCCCCTGAGCAGTGCACACAAACCCGCAGTTGCTCGAAATGCCGCTCACCAGAAGAAACTCGTTTCACAACGAAGCACGTCGCTCCAGCGTAAATTTGTCCAGATTGAGCGACTTGGATGATCTTCTAGACAGCGACTACGAGGGATCCGTCAACTCAGATAATGGTTTGAACCGCAATGGATCAGACAATTTCTCTGGTAAATCCATGATGTCCTCTCTTGAGGACGTCTGCTTGCCCCTAAACGACAACCAAGATCAAAATCCCGTGGTGGATGAACATGGAAACAAGGTGTGGCCCGATTTGAAATCTTTGCAAGAATTTTCGAACCAGGAGCTAGAAGAACTAGCTGAACTTCATGCGTCCGAAGAATCAAATACAAATGGCTTTCCGATAAACTCGGCGCGCAGAATCATGTCGAGAGGAATTAAGCAGAACTCCTACGACGACGACGAAGAAGACGAAGAAGATGACTACACCACAGATCAAACCGAGAGCGACGTGGATCATCCCAACATTGCTTTCAAGTCACCCATAGTCACAAAAGTTGACGTGATAAGTCGAAATACTCCCGACCACCAGCATTTATTGTCTCATAAGGTCAATGAAGCCGATGGTCTCAATGGAAGATTAAGAGCTCCTAGAATTTATCCTTGGAATAATAATATAGTACCCAAAAATGGAAATTATAACCCTTACTCAACAGATTCGGCCCTTAAGCACAACTTTGCGCAACCCAGAGTAGCCAAAGACCATTTGTTAGACGAATTTCGATTCGCGTATTTCAGAGAAGATTTGGATACAACTATTCATTCTCCTAATATCTCTGGAATCTTGCAACCTGGTCAAACTTTTGCAGACTTGTTTGTCAGCTCTGTGTACTCTAAAAACCAGCAAAGCATAAAGAAAAGCTTAAGTCCTTTCAACTCTGTGGACCCTAGCAATTCCAGTGTGACATCAAAAAAAAATGAGAAACACATTTTTTGGTTGGATGTGCTTAACCCAACAGAAGATGAAATAAAAGTCATATCAAAATCATTTGGGCTTCATTCCTTGACTGCTGAGGATATATTACTTGGTGAATCCAGAGAGAAAGTTGAGGTTTTCAATAACTACTATTTCATCTGTTTTCGTTCATTTGATGTAGTTCACGAGAAATTAAAAATAAGAGTCAAAAGAGCTTTAGATGTTATGGATGATAGCGATGATAGTGATGATGAAAATTATTTTTACTACGAAAATGGTAAACTTTTAACGGCTAATCAGGCCCTTTCCAAACGAGTATACCATTTTTTTACTAATATCTTCAAAAAAATCAAAGGCGTGGGATACTCAAGAAGAAAACTGGGTGTCTCAAAGAAAGATGTAACGGATTTACTAATTCGCCACAATAAAAGATATTCTTCAAATTCAAGGTTCAACGAATTGCAACCGTTGAATATATATATTGTTGTTTTCAAAGAAGGGGTATTAACATTTCATTTTAATAGTACACCACACCCGGTCAATGTCAGAAGAAGATGCAGATTACTACGCGATTATTTGAATGTTTCAAGTGATTGGATTGCGTATGCTTTGATTGATGATATTACTGACGCATTTTTCCCAATGATTGAACTTCTAGAGGGTGAAGTTCATTCAATTGAAGACGAAATTATAAAAATGCAAACCAAAAATAGTGACGATGAATCTGATGACTCAGATTCTGACAACTCTAGTGATGAAGATCTAGATAATGATAATGAAAATACATGCATGAAAAACTCTAATAACAATAATAGAAGACCAAGTAATCATAACACTTTTTCGAATATCAAGAAAAGATTGTCAAGAAGAACTTCAACTGCAGGTACTTTTACTAATATCAATAAGTCGTACGCCCCATCATCATCACCATCATCCTCTTCAGCGGACTCTTCCAGTGTTTCTTCTTCCTCAAGTGTCTCATCAGTCCTGTCGATGGCCTCGAACGCTACATTTCAATGGCAGAAAAAAAATGATATGCTCAGGCAAATAGGTGAGTGTAGAAAGAAAGTTATGATTCTTCTGAGACTTTTGGGTTACAAAGCGGATGTTATTAAAGGATTTTCAAAAAGATTTGGAAACAATCCTTCTTCTAACAACTACTCTAGAGCGAACTTGATCAATATAAATACAGTTGCTGAAGATGCATTTGATATTGAAAACAATTCTAATATTGACCACAGAAAACCTAATCCTATTGCGATTAGTCATGAGAATACTGAGCTTGGTATGTATTTGGGTGATATTCAGGACCATGTCATCACAATGGTGCAAACTCTCAATCATTGTGAAAAGTTACTTTCAAGAGCTCACTCAAACTATCTAGCTCAGATAAATATTGACATGACCAAAGTTAATAATGATATGAATGATGTTTTGGGTAAATTAACTATATTGGGTACCATTGTTTTACCAATGAATGTAGTAACTGGTTTGTGGGGAATGAACGTAGAAGTGCCTGGCCAGTTCCAAGAGTCATTGATGTGGTTTACCTCAATTACTAGTGGTTTGATAATATTCGGGGTTGTTTTGTTCTTTGTTGCAAAAAGAATTGGCGTTGCATAGCATATTTACTTTTTATTTTCGTTAATTTAGTATATTTTCTGAAATTGTATTTATATTTATTACTACTTATTGTAATCTAGTAAACAGTCAAATGCTCGCATGTTGAAATTTTTTTAATTTTCATATCCACTTCTGAAGGGTACATGAAATTTCAGAAAATATGAACAAAAAAAAATCAAAAAGGCTGCATAATTAGTACTCTTGGTTAAACTATCTCATCGCCATTTTATTCACGTAATCACTCAAACAAATAAACTTTACATCTTCAATTATACCATAAATATACCAAGGAAATCGAGAAATCGTGTGAAAAGTACCAAAGAATGAGCTCAGTAGAAACGAAACCGTTACCGAGTAATAGGTCAGTGGGACTTTCTGAGGAAGAACTCATCAATATTAAGCGAATCTTGATCAAATCGAAAGCAGTTGCTTTAATTACGCTTAAGGCCGATGATGAATCAAAAATATATTTAGAAGATATTTTCTCACCTATATATAACACATTACAAAACTATGAAGGATCTGGTGACTCTATAAGATTATTGACTTGTGATTCGCTTTCCATTTGGCTTTTGCGTTGTATTCAGATTTTACAAGAATTAGGAAAAAAAGAGAAAATAAATGATTCTGAGATTTTATTGCTATCGAATATCAACAACCACATTTCAAATCAAATAGCTGAACGACTTTTTGATTTTGTAGTTGATTTTTGGAATGATAGCGGATCTCCTCTAAGTAACGCATTAAAAGATTTATTTACTAAATTGACGATATTCATATATAGCTTCAGAAATACGGATTTGATACAAAGTCCCTTCTCCGACTCACAAAAGGTATTTGATTCCTGGTGCTTGAGGACCTTAAATAATATTCCGCATACAAAGAGGGTGCTTTACTTTTTGCTTATGAATTTGGTCAAAATAGTAGATGCAAAATTAATTTTACAGAACTCACCAAACTTTTTAGAAGAGTCTCTTATTCAAATGAAACTGAATGCATTTTCAAATTCTATAGCAAAATGTTTGGCATCTATACTAGAAAAGCTTTATGAGGAAATGAGTTCCACTCTGTTTGAAAAAGAAAATGACACTATTCTTCCTTTTGAAATAGCTTGGGTTGAGACTTGGAAATCTCAAATTATAAAAGCGTTAACAAACTATGATTTACGTCGAAATGTTCAACTTTATTTATTACCTTTGTTGTTTAAAATTCCGGTCAACCCAAAAAGGGTCCACAAATACTTTGTGAAACAGATTCTCACGTTGTCTGTGCCTCAGTATAATTACAAAAAATTTGAAATTAATGAATTCGATTTTAAAATGTCATTATATTTATCATGCCTTAAAATAGGACAAGAACTTTTGATCGAAGAAGAGCCTTTTGATGGGCATGATCCAGTAATCAATATGGATCAATTAAAGGAGCTTTTGCAAAATAATAACAAAAGCATTAGATTAACAGCTCTAAGTATCTTGATTGGAAATTCCAAAAACTCCAAGCCTATCAAGACATATATCTATGATATCTTTTATGAAACTCTCGAAATATATTTTGTTGATGATGATCCAGATGCAAGAAACGATTTTTTCAGCCTTTGTCGAAATTTCGTTCTTAGAATTCGTGATTCAAACTATGCTGCAAACAAATCAATCAATTCTTTGAATTCAAAAATTATTATTGCAAATAACAAAATCAATGAATCAGATAATTCAAATGATAATAAAACTAAAAGTTTATTGCTCACATTTAACAATTTGAAACGCTCATTTCAAATTCAAATTTCAGAAGGCCAATCTTTCATCAGTAAATTGATTGACAAATGCAAGTCACAGATTGTACCAGGAATGACTTACCAAAGATTGAATCTTGCTTACAGAATATTACATGCATTGATCACCTCTGGAATTGATTCAAGTGTTTCCGAAAAATATCATGATAAATTGCACCTTGCGTATCCATATTCCATTAATATGTATACTGATGAATTTATCAGAATATACATTGATAACATCACCGACAACTTTGATGATATCCGAGAGTTTTCAATTCAAATATTAACAATGGCACCAAGTTTAAATGAATCAAGTTGTGTAGAAGTTTCCATGAGCTCAATGGGTTCTCTAGTGAAAAAAGCAATCAGCATTCTTCAAAATATTCAGGGAAAGCAAAGTGATAGTGGTGCCAGACTATTGCAATTTGTAACAAATTTTAACAGTCAAAATAATATGCATTCTCAAAATGAGAAGAATATTGATTTGTTAATCTTAGAGTTGGAAAAAAATCTCAATGAAGCCAAAAGAGATCTTGGCGTAGCTGTTACTAAATATTCAGTTCATGGTCTCTATAAAGGTTTAGCAATCATAGTCGAGAACTATAAATTTACCAATGAAAATAAACCTAGCAAAAATTTGCGTAAACCTAAAAAGAAAGATGTTATGAAAGAGAAAGACCAGATAATAGAAACTTTGGCCATATCAGAAAGTTTAGTTAAAACATGGAAATCAAGACTCAATAAAATTTTATCTTTGCTTTTGGTTAATTGGGAACTTACTAAGGATATATTATCCACAGATTCACCAGAAGGCAATGTTCCTGAGGAACTCAAAAACAAAGATGTCAGAAAAATCCAACAGATCAGTCCGTTTTCTCAGATTCTTTCCAACTATGCTTGGAGAGCAGCAAAAGACTCATCATTACTTCTCAAGCAATTTTTGTTAAGAATTCCATCAGCTATTCTATCAGAAAAAATGGTTTTAGAAATAAGCAATCTCATACTTTCCCAATTATCTTCTGTTAATCATAAAGGTGCCTTCTATTCAATATATCCTACTTTCGAAGAGTGCTGTAATAGATGTTTCCGTGGCAGCCCAGAGTTGTCTACCTTTCCTGAAAAATGGCTTTCAAGAAATTTATCATTGATCAAGGAGAAATCTACTTATATTATAAGACGATCAGCAGGTTTGCCCTTTCTAATCTCTATTATTCTCAAGGCAAAGTTGGAATCTTTAGGTAAGATTAAAGTTAACGAAAAGCAAACCACCTTGTTTAAAGAAACTTTTCTCTTTCTACTCAATATTGCTGAATCTCCGGTTTTAAATTCTGAGTATACTATTGATGGTAACATTGAACTTCCCCAAGTCCACGCATTTAATTGCATAAAACAGTTATTTGTTGAGGCACAACTATCTGCAGTTTCTTCATTTTATGTTGGTGATGCTTTGAACCTTTCTTTTAAAGCTATGAAGTCTCCTATTTGGGTGATTAGAAATTGTGCTGTAATGTTATTTGCTGCTTTAGAAAACAAATTGTTTGGATCGAAAAAGATTGGCGATATCATAGTTCCTTATTCAGCTAGATTATTTTTTAGCAAGTTTAAAGGTATAAAGGCAGTGATGATTTCTAATTTTACAGAGCTTTTACTCGAGCAAAGTGACTCAAAAGAAAGTAGCATTGAAAATATTTTCCCGATTCTTACTATATTATCTAGATTAGAACCAACTAGCAACCATAATAATGATTTGGAAGAGTTTGAACCTCATGTCATCGAAACATTGAGCTTAAAACAATTCAAAATTAGAGAGATGGCTGCAAGATCAGTTCCATCTTTGGTATTTGAACATGAGTTAATGGATTTGTCAAGAAAGCTCATTAAATTAATAAAGGAAAATTCAAGAAAGGAAAAAGTTGACTACAATCTAATACATGGATTGTGTCTTGCTTTAAAGGAAACTTTTAAAAAAATTCAAAAGAATTTTTCTGTCATTAATGAGTCCTCATCGCAAAAGCAAACTATTGATCAAGAAATTTGCAGTCAACTTTTTTCTATTGTGAAGAATTTTATAAACTTTCATCAAATTTCAATGGTTTTGAAGGTAATAATTGATATATTAACTATTATTCTTTCGATAAATGGTGTTTCTAATTTTTGCGTCGAAGAAAATTTTGACATTCTCAAATTATTCGGGAATAGATTTCTTGAAATTGATAGTTCGTTAACTGAGAACAACCTCAATGGACCAGCTCAATTGTTAATTGAAAATATTTGTTCTTTGCTTCTTAATTTTGGTTTGTTACTGGAAGACACAGAATTTTTAGAGACCTTTATACCACTTTCTATTTTGTCAAATTCATACAGAGTTAGAATTACGGTGTGCACGTTTCTTTCAGAAAACTTTCATAAGCTTCATTTGAGCAAGCAAACTGTGAAAGAATTGAACACTGATATTTGGTTGATGCTTAATAATACTAATGAGTCTTCTTATGTTAAGTCAAATGGATTGGTATTACTAAAGTTTTTATTATCTGATCAGGAAAAATCTGAATATGACTTGGAGCAGATTAAAATATTGTTTCAATATACTGGCAAGGAACAAAGTGAAGATGTGAGAAGCACTGCTGTACAAGCAATAGGTCCATTGGTTGGCAAAATTTTGGCTCTGGAGAAAAAAGAGCTATACGGTTTTGTTACAAGATGGTTGAAAATTATCAATGAATATATCAGTGATGATTTTGAATTTGATTTCAGAAAATCATGCACTCTTTCTTTAGTATCTATGCTTGATTTACTTGCTGATAACTTCAAAATGTTCTGTCAAAGTTCCACAGTTGCTGAAGCTCTTTTTTTGCTCTACTGTCAGCTTAGTGATGGCGATGATTTAATTAGAGAATTGAGCTCCAAATTCTTATCGCTGAAGTTCTTGAAATTTGGAGAATCCGATTTTGTGGCTACACATATTGAAAACTCCTTTTTTGAAGTTTATTTTAAAACTTTTGGGGTTGAAGCCATGTGTCAATTGTGCAGCTATATAATTACAAGTTATAAGAAATGCGATTGGTTTATTGAGCAATATTCCAAGTTTACACAAGAAAACAAATTGTTTGACATGGAAAAGGAAAATCTTTATAAAGTAGAATTTGTTCAATATTCTAAAATTATGCTTGTGATATGTTCAAATTTCCCTCAATATGAAAAATGCCAACAAATTAGAAATATTTCGAGCATTTTTTCTTCTGACTTGGAAAAATTCAGTTTCTTTATTGAAAAACAAGAATCTGATGAGATTCTTGGGTGGTGCAGTGATGAGTTTGTTTTCAACTATTTCAAATTTCAACAGTCTAATGCTCTTTTCTTAGAGAAATTAGGAGTTGACAAAGATGTTATTTGCAAGTATAAAAAGGTTCTTATTGAAAAAGATATACATGAATCATTGAGAGTTTAATTTATCAAAAAATTTTGTAATTTTACTTACTGAAAAAAAAGCTTTTGTTAAATTTTAACTTAATTTATATTTAAAATCTGAATATAAAAATTACACAAATAGTAAACAAATTTTATATGTAAAATTTTTTTTTCTCTTTATCCATACTTGGCTTATGCTCCCATTCGATTTCTCCTTTGATACCTCTTTGCACTCTTCTTAATCTTAAGGTAAATTGAGGGCCAAGTTCTTGAAGACCTGCCTTTTCCTCACTTCTGAATGCGTAACGATGTCTTCTGAAAAATATAAAATCACGCTGATTATGAATAGTGACAACTTGTCTTCCTTCATAATTTGGTCTAAGAGGAAATAAAGAAATAAACAAATTACTCACAGAACGACCTAAAGAGGTAGTAAAATTCTTTAATATTAATTCGGGTATGTGTGATGTGGCCTTACCATGGCCTGCAATTTTTTTACCTTCCACATATGAAGAAACTGAAAAGTAGTAAGTTGGACCTTCTGGTAGGGCAATGAATGTCATTCCGTTAATCTTCTTTTTATCTTCATTGACAACCAAAAGGTGTGTATAACCTCTATTTGAACTTAAGGTGGCCATATCCTTCATGGTGTATTGTCTTTTTCTTTTGATAAATTTGACGTCCTCAAATAACTCTGAAAAACAATCTACAAAATTGTAGGCATGTCTACTACAATTTGCTGAAGTTGTTATTAGCACTTTTGGATCTCTTCCATCTTTGAAATATCCCGTAAAGTCACTATTATCATCCACATTCTTGTTCATTTCAATATTATCCTTTGGTCCCTTTACTGTGTCTTCCTCTTTCTCTTCCTTTGCTTCATCTTCGTTCTCATCTTCATCATTCGAATCCTCCTCATCAGATGATGAATAATCCAATTTCATGGTTTCGTCATACTCTCTTTTAGCATCTAACGTTACAGGTACTTGTTTAGGTAATCCTTTCTCCTCTCTCTCTTTTCTTTGTTCCCTTTTGAGCTTTGATTTCTCTTTTTTATGTTTAAGATTTATTTGTGTTCTGACATCCTTGTTCTTGATTTTGAAATTATTCAGTCCAATACCCATGGTTAGTGTTTTCGTTATTCAAAACTTGTAAACTTGAAAAATCTTTAGTAGTCACAAATAAGCAGTTGAATTGGATTAGGTTTTTCTCAGAAACTGAATTTTAAATTTATAAGATTTTCGATAAAGTCTATGTATAGTTTCGTCCATATAAACGAAAAATTGTACTTCAAAGTATTTACAATTGAAAATATATAAGGGTTAACTAAAAAGCTAAAAAATATCCTAAATTCAAGATCAAAGAATTTCAGCGATGACCTTTCAATATACTAGAAAAAAACTACTCATGATTTTGCTGTATGAGTAATCTCAGTGTTTCCTTTTTTTTTTCTTAATATGATTTTTGTCAAAAATGAAAAAAAGAAAGTTATTGCAAACTATAGTCACATTTACAATAACTTGAGAATCCTTGGGCTCTGTATCTCATTATTCTTCAAAATATTGAATATCGATCTTTTAAAACCGACAAAGCTGAAAAACATGATTCAAGCCAGGAAAAAGTGCCTTCTGGCCAGAAATATTACTTCAAAAAGGTTTGCATCAGCCTATAATGCCGAGAAAATGTTGAAAAAATACCCGATCGGAAAAGAGATACATGGATTTCGAGTTGAAAAAGTTTTACCAATTCCTGAATTATCTTTCACTGCAGTTAACCTAAAACATAATGATACTGGTTTAGACTATTTGCATATCGATAGAGCTGACAAAAATAATGTCTTTTCACTAGTATTTAAAACCAATCCAACTGACTCGACAGGCTTGCCACACATCTTGGAACACACTACATTATGTGGTTCTGAAAAGTTTCCTGTTAGAGATCCATTCTTCAAAATGTTGAACAGATCTTTGGCTAACTTCATGAACGCTATGACTGGACATGATTATACTTTCTATCCATTCGCAACTACAAATGTTAGAGATTATGAAAACTTAAGGGATATTTATTTCGACGCTTGTTTCAATCCTGTTTTATCTAAACAAGATTTTTGCCAAGAAGGTTGGAGATTGGAGAATGAGGTTACACAAGATAAGTCTTCTCCGATTATATTCAAGGGAGTTGTTTACAACGAAATGAAAGGTCAGTTTTCTGATTCTTCATATTATTTCTATATGAATTTCATTAATTCGATTTACCCTAGTTTATTTATCTCGGGTGGTGATCCAACTCAAATCACAAATTTAACTCACGAAGATTTACTTGATTTCCATGCTTCCAGATATCACCCATCAAATGCTAGAATTTTCTCATATGGTAATATTCCGATAGGCAATAATTTGAAATTCTTGAACGAAAATTTGACTCATTTTGGAAAAAGAGGTCTTTCGAAAAGAGACTCCAAATTGAGACAACCTATTGATCTAACAGAATCAAAAACTGTTATTCTTGATGGTCCTTTAGATCCAACGTTACCAGAAAGTCAACAATACAAAGCGTCAATGACTTGGTTTGTTGGCAAACCAAATGATCGCCAAAAAACATTTCAGCTCCTGTTATTAAGCAGTTTATTGATGTCGGGACATTCTTCACCATTTTATAAAAAATTAATTGGTATTGGCAATGATTTCTCGGTTAATTCAGGTTCTAGCACAATCACTGATTTGACCAGTTTCACTATTGGGTTAAATGGATTGTCTGAAGAAAAAATTGATTTATTTGAAAAAACAGTGAATGAGGTTTTGGTTGAGAAAGCCAATTTTGGCTTCGAAGATCAGAAAGTTGAAGCACTATTGAGACAGATTGAATTGACTAAAAAGGACAAAAAGTCTGACTTTGGGCTCCAATTATTAGAATCTGTTGTTCCTAATTGGGTTAACGATATTGATCCTTTCAAAACATTGGCATTTGATGAAATTATTGACGAATTCAAGCAAGAATATAAGAAATCCGATGGGAAATTGTTTCAAAATTTGATTAAAGAAAATTTGCTTAATAAGCCTATTTTCAAATTTATCATGAAACCTAATGAGAAATTTACTGAAAACGTATTGCAAGAAGAAACACAAAGACTTTTGAAAAAAACTGAAGACCTATCGGAAAATGATAAAGATATAATTTATCAAAATGGATTGAAGCTATCTGAAGAGCAAAGTAGAGAGGAAGATTTGAGTATATTACCCACATTAACTGTTGATGTTGATATCCCTACCGAGGCCACAGTTTACAGTGTCGAACAAAAGCATCTAGACAATTTAGGATTTGACGTCTTAACAAGAAAGACTGATACAAATGGACTATTATACTTGCGATGCAAAAAAGATATCACTAGTATTATTCCAGCGCACTTATTGCCTTATATTCCATTGTTTTGTGATTCCCTTTTGAGCTTGGGTACGAAAAATAAATCTGTTGATCAATTAGAGGATGAAATCAAGTTGTATACTGGAGGCCTTAATGCAAATGTATATGTCAAACCAGATATTGTCAAAGATAATAAATCACCAAAGTTGTTTTTGGAGCTAAGCGGCACATCCCTAAACAGTCAAATCGATAAAGTATTTTCAATTTGGAATGAAATTCTCGAGAATGTGGATTTTGACAATATAAATAAATTGAAGCTTTTAATCAAAACCGCCAATGCAAATAGTTTCTCTGATTTAATAAGTTCAGGTCATTCATACGCAAGATCTTTTGCCTGTGCTGGGTTGTCTCCTGTTAAAGAGATTGATGAATGCCTTGGTGGTGTAAGCCAACTAAAATTTATGAATAGATTGGAGTCTAGCATCACCCAAGAAAATGGTGATGCATTTTTAAGCACTGAAGTCATCCCTAAATTAAAAGAATTGAAATCAATTATTCTTGGAAAGATTACAACTAATCCAGATGATCTGTCAAATAATGTAATGTTTGGCTTAATAGGTGATAAACAAGGCCTTACGACTGCAGAGAGTTGTATGAACAAATTTGCTATCAATGGAAGTCAGCAAAGCCCAGCACAAATTTTCAAATATGATTCGGAGAGTTATTTAAAAGAATTGAGACAAGCCGTCGGTAATGACATTCTTAATTTTTTTGGAAGTGAAACTGCTACTCTGAAAAATGCATTAATTGCATTACCTTCACAGGTTGCATACTCTGGATTAGGTATTTACGGAGGTGATTATCTTTCAAAGGATGGTGCCAGTTTGCAGATTTTGGCAGAACTTTTGTCATTTAAATATCTTCATACTGAGATAAGAGAAAAAGGCGGTGCTTATGGTGGAGGAGCAAGATATTCTAGTATTGATGGAATGTTTTCATTCTATACCTATAGAGATCCTAATGTTTTGAGAAGTCTTAAGTATATTCAAAATGACTCAGCATCGCAATTACTTAAAGGTAAAATAACTGACACCAATTTAAATGAAGCTAAATTAAGAATTTTCCAAAGCTTGGATGCACCAATGGATGTAAGTTCAGAAGGAATGACTTATTTCAGTAATGAAATCGATAATGAGATGTTACAAATAAGAAGAGAAAATCTTTTAAATGTTGAACAGGAAGATATCAAAAATGTGTGCGAGAAATACCTTTTAGATAGTTTCAATAAAGGTAAATATAAGGCTGTTGCAGTGGGTCCAAAGCTGGAGGAATACAGTGAGAAAGATTGGCAATTCTTAGAATTTTGAGTGAGAGTTGTTGACGAAAACCCTTATTTTTTGTTCTTTTCAAACTGTTAATAGAAATATTTGGTTTTCTACTTGTATATATGTATGTATGTTTGTTAGATACTTTTTTGGAAAATTTTTAAATAACCAAAAAAAGCAAAAAGATGTTTTCAGCAAAATTATTTATTAATAAAATATCTAATGTAAAAATGTATGAGTTATGACTTGAGTAAAAGATTAAAGAATATGCTTTGATCTGAAATAATTTCTCAAATAGTTTACTTGCCAAGCACCCAAACCAATGAGAGAAAGGATTACAGCCACAGAGAAATTTTTGACTCTTGCATTTGTTGATTCATTAGTATCTCTTAATCTTTCTTCTCTTCTCTTTAAATAGTTCAATTCATCAACCAATTCATCAGTCAATTCTTCAACACGTCTCAATTCCAATTCTGTAGGTTTCAATTTTTCTGCGGCTTGAATAGCATTCCAGTCTCTTGCTGCAGAACCAGCTTCGATGTCTAATTCGATTTCTCTAAACAAGTTCTTTCCTCTATGAATAGCGGTATTTTCAAAACAGACATCAAAAGCGGATGTTGACAAAGAAGTAAAGGCGACTCTGACATTCCCAGCAAAGTCCTTCTTTCTACGGTATTCGTTACCTGCGCTATCGATGATGTAAAAATTTAGCACTTGGCCATCTCCTACATGTCCCGAAGAGTGGATTTTGACAACAACAAGCTGTCTGTCAGCGACAAAATCTCTGATACAGACAGGGTTGCCTTTGGAATGGGTGGCAGGAACGTCAAATCTGAGTCCATGTGAAACATTTATGAATAAAAGGAGGATAATAGCGAAAAATCCATGTTTGTTGAACACCATTTTGTATCTCTATCAATCTCGGTATTTGCTGTTTTAAATTATGTTTTAAAAACTAATAAATGGACTAAAGTTGCGCTTCTATCAACCAATATGTCTATATGTTCGCAAATATATACATATAGAAGAATGTACACGATCTCCTTTGGGATTTTTTGCAGACCAGTATGGGAGTGATACAACAAATTTGATGGTTTCAGCTTCTTGATCTATGGTTAAAATATCCCAGTGCAAATCAACATCAAACTCTAGGTTCACTAAGAAAAAAAAAATATGGCGAACAGTGATACGTTTTCGTTGTTTTCTTACATTTGTTTTGAAATTTTTTCTTTCACTTTAATTTTTCCTCGATTTCACTACTAAGAGCACTCTTCTAGATTCGTTTATTGTAGCGGAAAAGTTTCTTTGAGAAATTTCATCAGATCTTCTTCTTTTACAGAATGGAATGAAAAAAAAAAAGGTTTTGAGCACAATATGGATGTCATGTGACTATCACGTTTTTTCCCCAGATATTGCAGCTATCGTGTTGTCTTTTCAACATGCAGTTCCTAAAAGGTAATATCCAGAATAGAAACTGACTGTATCTGTTAACCAACCTTATAGGCGTTTGAATTTTCCAATAGCTATGATATAAAACACTTTTTTTACCCAATTTTTATCAAAGATATCGGTTGAGTATACAAACCCTCAAAAGGATTAGGGTAAACTCAATGGAATTGTTTGGTTTTTCTGCTAAAAAAGTTATCTGCTGCAGAATGGATTCTTCGCTAATATGCTACTACGATTAGATTGAATTGAAAGACAAACATGAGAAATCAATTTATTGAATTAAACTGAGTAGTTAATGCTGAAAAGAAAAAGTAAGGAAAAAGAAGAAAATGGTAGAATAGAATTAAATAGGTATTAAAGAAATAACGAAACTTAAAAAAAATGTGGAGCCTCAAGAGCTTCCAACAAGATTAAAAACTGGATTCATGCTAAAAGATTTGGACTGATTATAGGAGAGAACCTGCCTATAATAAGAAGACCATGAAAAGGGCAGCTAAGGAAGAAGAAATTGCAATTCTGCTACCAGAGCCAACTTCAACAGTAGGTATTGAACTTGTGGTTGATTCAGTTGGAGTTGAACTGGTAGAGGCACTGGTGACAGTAGTAAGAGTTGAGGTAGGAGTAGAGGTTGATTCTTCAGTAACGGTTGGTGTAGTCTCTGTGGATGACTCTTCAGTAACGGTTGGTGTAGTCTTTGTGGATGATTCTTCAGTGACTGTTGATGGTTCTGGAGTTCCTGATTTTGTGATGGTTGATGGTTCAGACAAGGATGGAAGAGCAGTTATTGGACAGTAGGTTGTGAAGATTGTGATTGTCTCGGAAGTGTGAACAGTGATGATATCAACGCAGGTTTGGTTGCAGGAAGTGATAGTTTCAGTGGTAATTATTTGGTCTGTTCTTGTGACGGTTGCAGTGGTTTGTGAGTCAGTGATGGTAGAATTGTCTGGGGCAAGAGTGCTGGTGGAATTATCGGTGGTGATGATTTCTGGAAGTGAGGTAGTTGTGTTACTGACAGCAGCAGAGACCAAGGATGAAGCAAAAGCGACGAAGTATAAGAAGAAAAATTGGGTGTTCATTTTAAGTTATCTTAAGATGTGAAGAATAAAAAGTTGAAAATTTATTTGAAGTGTGTGAGATATTGTTCTAACAATTGGGAATGAGTAAAGAAAATTTAAACGATTGATGAAATTGTTGATATTTTAATGGTTTTATTTTCAGCAGGATAATTGAGGGAATTAAGTTGTAGGAAATCACGGATCCTTCTCAGTATTTATAGTTCGATCAATCTGGGGATCGCTATAATAAATGCTTACTAGTTCAACCACAAATGATCTACAGAAACAAACAAAGTGGGGACAAACATACATGTCTATTTTTAGACTTTCCGCTGCTGCTGATGGTTGTCAGGAGATTTCGAAAAAATATACTTTCTAACGAAAAGGGGTCCTGTAAAGACATATGAACCTTTCAGTTTACATTATGTGAGACAATAAATTTTTTCAGATTACTGCATTAGATACTAAAAAATAGGTTCAAGTCTTAGTATATCTTTGGTTGCTTGATCAATTAGTTAGATAGGCATAAATTCATTTAGCACATTTTAGGTTAGCTTAAATTAGAATCAAGCAAATTGGGTAATTAATTAATGTGCCTGTTGGGTCTTGAAGTGTTGTTAAGCAATTGGAAAATACAGAATTAACGCATCCCAAGCTAATAATAGTAGGTGCCAAGCAGAAAAAAAAAACAGTGACAAAAATAAAAAAACAAAATAAAAAGTATAGAGAGAGAAACCGCAATGAATTGTGGCAAATAAACTAATGCGGCAGAAAGGGGTGGTTTACTGTTCTTATCCTATTTTAAAATATTATTATTAATGTATCGAAGTAATGGATATTTTTGAAATCTCCGAAGGCGTTGAGAAAGCAAGATTTTGAAATTAAATCTGTTATTCGTTTTTCATATGTCTGTGTACATCCATGCACATATACAAAAACATACATATGTCTTGATTTGATTTGTGTGGTTGTCGCTATTCATAGCACTACAATTACAGGACCACTGGAAATTATTATAGAGAATAATTGGAATAATGTACTAAAACAATAAAAGAAAAATGGAAAAACGAAAGAGTACTGAAGGTAAAATTTTTTTCGAAAAAAAAAGAGCAGTAAATGCGGAAACACATTTAAGATCACCAAAAATACCTCACATGCTGGTCCTGTTTATTAATAGTATATTTCTAGTAGATCTTTTTCTTCGTATACTAAAATCCTATGATGATAACATGATGTAATAAGAATCTATAAAAATTGCCATCGAGGAAATATGTCAGCAATTTGCAGGCACAGAGAAACAGAAAGAACAAAAGGAGAAAAAATAAAGCAGCTACACTACCTATATGCACTCCGGAATCTATTATTAGATATCCATTTTTTCCTTTGGCATATTTTGAAATATGATTTTTACCTGATACAAACATGTTGAATATAATGACAAAGCTGAATTTATTTGAACTGAAAAATTATAAATGAATACAATTAAAAAAATGGAGATAGAATATCGCAACAAACAAGAATACAATAGGTTTTAAAAAAAAACCATAGCATGTTGCAAAACACCACAACAACTGTGCCAGTCTAAAAATTGAAGAAACTGTATGCAGAAGCATGTTGTGGGGAGCATACTCGATTATAAAAAAATAGCATGGTAGCTGAATGAAGTCAAACATAAAAGAAGATCAACATGGTTGAATGCAATAGAAGAAGCGTAAAAGAAGAATAAGATTGTAGATGATGCAGTTAAGCAAAAAGAATTGAAATACCAAAGTTCGCAAAGAAACCTTGTAGATGGACAATAACAAGGCAACCGCTTGTTTTGAACTGAGTTTTTTTTGTTTTGTTTTGTACTTTGGAGTATTCGCTTAAAGAAGGATCAAACCAGCAACACCACCTAAGAACAAAGCAACAGAACTACCAGCATCACCAACAAATTTGTTACCGAAGTTTGCAGTAGGAATGATGGTTGGGACTGTGCTTGTACTAGAGGTTTCAGAGACAGTGGAAGAGGATTCAGATAAAGTAGAAGTTTTCTTCAAAGTAGTGGTAGAAGAGGTGGTGGATTCTTCAGAGGAGGAAGAGCTGGTTGGAGCTAAGGTGGTGGAGCTGGTCTTGCTGACGGTGGTTGAGGTGTTTGGAACTGAGGAGGTGGAACTGGTCTTGCTGACAGAAGTAGAAGAAGTGGTTGAAACGGGAGTAGTAGAAGAAGTGGTCTTACTGACAGTAGTAGAAGAGGTGGTTGGAACTGGGGTGGTGGAAGAGGTGGTTGGGACTGGAGTGGCAGAGGAGGTGGTTGGGATTGAAGTGGTAGACTCGGTCTCTGAAGTTGGGGCAACGGTTGAAGAAGAAGCAGTGCTAGTAACAGTTGGAGTAGTGGTGGTCAAAGAGGTTAATGGGCAGTAGGTGGTGTAGATAGTAGTAACTTCAACAGAAGAGTAAGTAGTCAATTCTGTACAAGCAGTGTGACCAGCGCAAGAGGTAATAGTAACTTCGGTTGTACTCCAAGTGACAGCAGTAGCAGTAGTAATAGTAAGACCAGCTGGAACTAATAAAGTAGAGCTAGTGCTTGCAGTTTCACTAGTAACTGCAACTGGTGCTTCAGTGGTTTTGGATTCGGTTACTGGTTTTGGAGTAGTGTTGGTAATGTCAGTCAAACTAGATAATGGGCAGGTAGTTGTGTAGATAGTTGTAACTTCGCTGATGTGGGTAGTTTCAACTGGAACACAGGTGGAGTATCCTTCACATGAAGTGATGGTGGCAATAACGGTTTGTTCATTGTACTCAGTAATAACTGCAGTGGTAAGAGCATCAGCAGCCTCAGTAGTGGCAGCAGCAGCAGCAGCAGTGGTTTCGACAGTTGAGTTGGTGTATGGAACAGCAAGAGCCATAGCAGAGCTGGCAAAGAATGATAATGATAAGAGGGTGAATTTAGTGGATAACATTATTGGCTTGTATGAATGAGAAAGGCGATATGAGCACGAAGAAAATATATTAATTTTGCAGTGTGGAGTTAAAACGCAGGAACAAGTATTGTTTGTTTTGAGAGGATAGCTCACAAGTGATGATTTTACTATTGACTAATTAGTTTGATTATATAGAATTTATTAATTCCTTTGAAATCATTAACCTGAAAGTCGGGAGTCGTTAATCTATTTATACCAATTCATTTCATATTTGATCTGACTTTGTTTTAACACTTCACTTTTATTTTGTGTATGTGTTTTTTTTTTCTATATATTAGCTCGACTAGGTAAAACCAATAAGCCTTGTTTTCTAGAAAATCAAAACTTTTCATTTCTTTTTTTAGAAGTGAAAAAAAATTGATTGGATTATCTTTTATTTCAACAATTTCCTTCACATAGACGGATAAAAACTTACATAAAATAACTCTTTGTTGTTGAAAATAACTACTTACATTGAATTCTAGATCATTGACTCTGATTTCTCGATTGACTTTCTATTGTTATTTTCGTGACATAGCAGATCTAGCATTTTGGTTCTGCATTAATTATTCTCACAAATACACGAGAAGTAGATTTTAACAAAAAAAAAAAAAAGATGATAATTAAATGATTGAAAAGTGATGCGCTATTGTTTTTTTCGTATCCAAAGAAAAAATAAGGTTTTGATTTATTTATAGACGGTACAATCATATTATTTAATAATTTTTTTTTTCCTTTTTTTCAGAGAAAGTTGACGGATATTTGCTTCTGTGCATGCTAAAAATTTTTTTCTTCAATGTTCATTTGCAGAAACTCACATATTCTGGTATACTATATTCCTTTGACGCTGTCGTCAATGCATCTGCTCTGTTCTATGTTACATTAAGCTCACACAGTGAACATAAGAAAACATAAACGGGTGTCGTATTCATATTGTTTGACACAATACGCCTACATACAATCATGTGAAATAGAAACCCTTTGTATAAATTAGTCCACTTGCATTAACTTGACGATAGTAATTTTTTAGCCTTTCTCTGGTATCTTTCTCATAGGTTGAAGAATAAGTTTGAGAATTACTTTAATATTTACTAGTTTAATTTTAAATCGCCTGTGATTTTTTTCAAAAAAAAATAGACATGTGGGCTGTATATTTGCAGAAACAAAAAAGGATTCTATAGAATAAAACAAAGAGGCCTAGAATTGATCCCCACTCTCCCACTCTCTCACCACAAGGTTTTATAATTCCAAACAAAATGTATACCCGGTAAATCTTTTTTTAAACCTGTCAATAGAAAAGTAGAGATTTCTGATAGTTTTTGATTAAATCAAAAAAAAAAAATAGTCAGATAGTTTCTTCTCTTTTCCTAACTATAAGAAGGCAAACCTGTTTGGCAATACTACTGGGTGGTTGGAGTCAAAGTTTACAAGTCTTTCATAAAAAGCTTGGGAAAAAAATGTATCCTCAAAGGGAACTGGTTGTATAAAAAAGCACTTTTACTTTTTACGTATTTTCAGTAAACATGAACTTCGATGTCACGACTTTTTGATATTAATATTTGAATATATAATGTATGTGAAGAGATATTATATTATTTTATAGTTTCATATCTCATTAAATTAAAATTTTGTGGTTTTGCGTTTTTCTTGTGTATAAAAAATTTGTAAACATTTCAGGTAACTAGAACTTCACATTCCAAGAATCCAATTTCATAGTACCATTTTGTTCTAAGTTTTGTTGCATCTTGAAAGCGTTAGCCAAAATATGTGGCTCATGTAAAGACTTCTTCTTTGTGGCATAGTGAACTGCTCTGCCAAAGTAGTCTTTCAATTGCTCTTTATAGTCTGGATGGGAGCATTTTTCAATGATTTCTAATGCACGTTCTCTTGGTGCCAAACCTCTCAAATCTGCTAAACCTTGGTCAGTCACAACAATATCCAAATCATGTTCAGTTTGGTCTACATGTGTAGCAAAAGGAACGATACATGAGATACCAGTCTTGTCTGTCTTTGTTGATCTTGCAGATGGAGTATGCATAATAGAAAGTTTAGAATTTCTGAGGAAATCTCCTGATCCTCCAATACCGTGCAACATTCTAGAACCAGAAACATTAGTAGAGTTGGCATGACCGTAAATGTCAACTTCGACAGGAGTATTCATTCCGATGACTCCTAATCTTCTGATAATTTCTGGAGAATTAGAAGTTGTTTGAGATCTCAAACATAGTTTGGACGTGTAAAAATCCCAGTTACTGAAAACACGATCAAACCCTTGTGGTGTCAATCTGATAGATGTTGCAGTGGCATAATCCAAAGTTCCTTTCTCAAAGAAATCTAAAAATGAGTCTTGTAAAACTTCAGTCCAAACAGTCAAATTCTTGAAACTAGAACCCGCTAATCCTTCAATAACAGCATTTGCAATGTTACCAATACCGGATTGCAATGGATGTAAATTTTCAGGTAATCTTCCAACCTTGACTTCATGTTCAAAGAACTCAATTAAATGACCAGCGATAGATCTTGACATATCGTCACTTGGTGTTGGATCTGGGACTTGATCACGTACAGTACTTTCGACAATAGCAACCACTTTTGATGGATCAATAGGGATGGAATTAACACCACAACGATGATCAACTGAGGTGTATGGCAATGGTTGTCTAAATGGAGGGTTCACAGGAACATCAATGTCATGTATACCTTCGAAAGATGGAGTCTCTGTGTTCACTTCGATGATGATTTTATCAGAACAAGCAAGAAATTCTGGTGAACCGCCAACTGCTGGACCTGGTACAATTGAACCGTCTTCTTTAATTGCAGTTGCTTCAATTATAGTGAAATCCAACAAATCATTATCTTTGAATCTAGTATAGTAACCGTAAGTCAAATCCTGAGGAAACATCGATAAATGTTTATCAAAGAACTCTGTTCTTCCGCTATTGATGGCATTCGCGATTGGTTTTCCTACTTGATGAGGAGCTCTTTTCAAAATCATATTGTTTTCTGCCCATCTGCTTTCTTCAGGGCCTGCAGATGCACCAACGTATAAATTGAATGCCATTTTTCCTTGTAAGTTGTTGTCTTCCACATGTTCGGCCAATGCAGTAGGGACAACTTTTGGAGCACCAACACCAGTGAAACCGGACCATCCAAGATATTGGCCGTGTTTGAAAAATGGAATACATTCTTCAGCTGTTCTGACCTTCTGCATATATGGTTTGTATCTGACTCTTTGGGCAAGTTTGGAAGACATGATTGTAGTAGGCGGCAGTAGACAAAGGTTCTGTTAAAGGTGAATGTGGATTCAGATTTTCTAGTATCGATGAGGGAAACACTGACAAAAATGAAGTCGAGGTATTATATGCTTGTGTTTTTAGGCTTTTTTATTTTTACTCTTTTTAGTTTGACAATGCAACAAAAAATAGTATGTTTTCAACTGGCAGGGATTCAAAATTAGAAAGTACTATTAAGTATGCGGACAGATTCGTTAGTAAGTAACGACGAGGTGTTCTATCTGATGAATATGCAACGAATACTCTGTGGAATTGGGAAATACTTGTTCTTGAATGTAGAGAAATGTTTGTGTTAGATGGTAATTTGCTGAAATAAACATGACAACAATCAGAGTTATCGATTTGTGGGGGAACACGCCAGATATTTATACCTAAATTAGCGGAGTGTCAATCTTTCAAAGTTTGTAAGATTTCAGCCCATGCAGGACTACAAGACAAGGCAAATTAGATATCAGGTCACATTCGAGGCATTTTTGGGTGTTTGTATGCAAGCAAAAACTGAAGATGAGTGACAAAAATTCCCGTACTTGTATTTTAAGATCATTACCAGACTAGTGTTTTACTGATTGTTCTCCCAGGACAACGATAAAAAAAAAAAAAAAAAAAAAAGGCAGAGAAAAATGGGTTGTCATGAACATTAGAGGAATTTCAACAAAATAGTACAGGGAAAGATCGAAATTTTTAATTTCAACATTAATGGATGAAAGGAAAAGGTAAACAAAACTAAAGTGGGGCAAGGTTTGGCCAATCAAATCACAGAAGCATGTGTCTCCATACAATACTGAAAGGGAAGCACCGGCGACCCAAAACCAAAAATAACCGTTAATGGAGTGAGTTTTCAAGAAGTTGCGGGGTGCTTTGGCACACATCTTGTGTTTTCTTATTTCAATTACTTTAGTTGTTTGAGCTGTTAAATTACAAATACATAACTGTGTACCTGTCAACCGAAAAAAAAAAAGTAAAACTTTAAAAAAAAAAATTAATTTGCACATGCAGATACGACAAGTGGGGGGCTTTCGGTCTTTTACAGCCACAGTCAGTTTATCGGACTGCTAATATTTTCTCAGCACTTTAATAGTTTTCTCATCAGTCAATAGGGTTGAAAAGCAATTGAAGAACCAAAAGTTTCACAGAAAGAACAAAATGCTGGAGCTTTGAACAACTGGTTGTACTTGCTGATTAGCTGCGATCACCAACAAAAATGAGCTTATTTCCCGGAGAGGAAGACACTCAACATGATGCTGTTCAGATTCTGTGTTGAGACACTGTACAGATTTTGGAAAAAAAAATGCTGTAAGTCACGTGCATAACGTGATCAAATGAGATTGATATATTTGCATCATTAACTAATTTAATCCTTACACCAAGGGATTTCAAAAGCAGCCCCTCCACAGCAAACCAGGTTATTATTTATTGGCATCCGTACATTGGGGTACGGATTCGGTGTGAATCTGAAATTCTCTTTTTTTTTCTCTATGTAATTTTTTTCCCCCATCAGTGGCTTCTCTAATGTGTTCTCTCACAAAACTCTGAGCTGAAAAACTACACATACTGGTAAAGTGATACGTCAAAGCTCTGATCTAACAGATAAACAAAGGCACTTGCAAGCAACGCTGCAACACAATACACAGCAACTATGGCACCTCTGCAATCTCGTTTCGGCAAAGACAATGACGACCAGGACCGTATAGAGTTGCTCCCCATCCACAATGTTTCGTCTTCTTCGAACCACCATCTAGCGGTCAACAACCCTGCCCTACTTTCTAGATCACCTTCGCGCAATGGACCCCATCTCCAACAGGATAGCCTCGGTAACAACGATCTACAGGCGTCGCTAGATCCCTCAATCGATCTTTTCAAGCCCTCAGAGGATGGGAAGCTTTTGGATATCGACAAACCGGCTTTTTACTTGCTCGTTCTTCTATACTTCATCCAGGGAATCCCTGTTGGTTTAGCTTTTGGGTCCATTCCTTTCCTAATGAAGTCTTCCCACTTGTCCTTTTCCCAACTCGGGACGTTTTCCCTTGCATCCTATCCATATTCTCTCAAGCTTTGCTGGTCTCCTCTAGTAGATTCTTTCTATAGCAAAAAAATTGGACGCAGACGTTCTTGGATTATCCCAATTCAATTTCTCACAGGTACTGTATTTATCCTCCTTGGATTCCAAATCGATCTGATTTTCGAGGATTTGTCTGCAAACTTGAATAAGCTCACGCTTTGTTTTTTCTGCTTGGTCTTAATGGCAAGTACTCAAGATATCGCTGTAGACAGTTGGGCGTTGGTCATTCTTAGCCCTGCTAGCAAGAATTACGCCAGTACTGCTCAAACAGTAGGTCTCAACACAGGTTATTTCCTTTCATTTACTGTTTTTTTAGCATTCAACTCAAAAGAATTCATGAACAAATATTTCCGGTCGGAAGCTAATCAAAAAGATTATGGGTTGATCACATTGGGGCAGTACATGATATTTGGAGGTTTAGTGACTATTGTTTGCACGTTTTATTTGCTATTCAAAGTTCCAGAAGTTCCTTCACATCTTCGCACCAATGTGATGCAGTACGATCAAATGGTCAATAATGGTGACATCGATGATACTGCTCCAGATTTTTCTATTGATCACTATAGTAGTGTTTCGACTGCTAGCTCCATATGGAAATCAGGTTTGATAAACTTAAAGTTAACCTACTCTAAAATGTTCAAAGTTTTGTCACTTCGCACAATCCAACAGTTCATTATAATATTGCTTATTTGTAAATTCGGTTTCATGATAAATGAGTCTGCTACAAATTTAAAGCTTTTGGATCGCGGATTCTCCAAAGAAGATCTTTCCCTAACTGTTCTTATAGATTTTCCATTCGAAATATTCTTTGGTTATTATGTAGCGAAGCACTCTAGAGGTACTTCCGCTCTTACTCCATGGCTTTATGGTTATGTTGGTAGACTTGCAGCAGCATTACTTGGCCAACTTATCGTTTACATTTTCCCAATGAAAATCAACAAAGAAACAGGTCAGGAAGAACCCGTGGTGACTTTTTCTTACTTCATTTTGGTTATCATTCAACACCTTTTCAGTTCTTTAATGAGTACCTTCCAGTTTGTGTCTTTGTCTGCTTTCCATACAAGAATTGCAGACCCTATTATTGGTGGAACTTACATGACTACTTTAAACACATTAAGTAATTTTGGTGGTACTTGGCCCAAAATCTTCTTGTTGAAATTAATTGACTATTTCACAACAGCTTATTGCGTTCCCCAAGATTTGACTAAACTGGTTTTCAGCACCTACTGGGATTCGGCAAAGCTGTTTTTCTTGCCAAATAATAAGCTTTCCATGGATGAATTACAACTCTTGAAAGGCTTCAATCCTAACAAATTTGACGATTCCCAGTTCCAGGCATATTTGCTGTCCTTAGTTAAGAATAATGCTTTTTCTCCAGAAAAGTACTCGAAATTCAAAGAGATAGAGAAAATTCAGTTTTGGCAGGGGTCGCAACAAATCAGTTCGTTTTTCAGTTGTGCGTCTGATCCTGCTAGACAAATGTGCCAAAATAAATTCGATGGTGCTGCCACATGTATTGTTATTTCAGATGGTTATTACGTTATGAATTTGATATGCGTAGCTTGTGGTACGCTATTGCTTGCGGGATTCATTTGGAAAAAAGTGGCATATTTACAATCCCTCGATGAATCTGCTTGGCGAGTAAACTGAATTTTCTCTCATACATAGAAAATAGACTTTACAGAAACCGTATGAGTGGATTATGCAATTCACTTGTAAATAATACAACTTTTCCTTTGTTTTCTTTCGCTTATGCTAATATTTCAATGTTCATTTCAGTGTTTAAACTTTAATAGTTTACTATTAGGCCCATGTTGGAGATTATCCATCTTTGAAGCAAAGTGTAAAACGTCAGTGCTCGTAATATTTCTGCTTATAGCAACCCTTCAAAAAGTGTGGAGTTTCACTTTCAACCTAATTTAAAATGATTAATGGCAATCGTACACTAATGAATCAACATCTTGCAATCAATGCTGAATATTGATAGCTTTCAAGATTTCGTAGTGGATAATTATAGAATACACAAACAATCATGGATAATAATAAAAGGATATACGAACAGCATATTTCCAAAATAAACACTCTATCTGCACACTGTGCCTCAAAATATAAGATTTCATTACTAGAAATTGTTATTCTCGCAACATATCCAATAATACTTCTTCTAGGACGTGTTCTTCGTTGGAGTACTGATCTTCTAGCTAATTTTTCTAATTTCCTCTTTTCATTTGTCTCAAGCTCGGACTCATCGGTTATAAGATTACATGGTATTGCTGCTGCTAATGGAAATTATTACTCCTCAAAACACAACTTTTTTAATCAATATTTTGTGAAAAAGGGCTGGTCATGGACTATAATTGCGTCCATTCTAATCATTGCCAGAAAATTCATAATAGATTATCGCAATTACTCGTTGAATAAAAATCAGGCCAATGCAAGAAAACTAATTACAAATAGCATTCTTCTGGTGGCAAAATTGTTGGCTGCTACTAGCTGGTGGTGGTTTTTCACTCAATGGTTCTTCGGATTGCCAATTATGGATCGTGTCTTTTTAGCAACGGGTGGTTTGTGCTCACCAGACTCTAGTTCTTTGAAGAAAAGCTACTCAAAAATTGCCCGTTATATTTCTGGCAACAAAAGAATCCAATCACTTCTTCATAAATTTGAGTTAGATTCTGGTGCTTTCTTGGCCCCAGGCCCATTCATTCCTGAATCTTCCACCAGTCTGGAACTTATTGATACCGCAGATGAAACTCAAAATAACAGAAATTTTGTATTTGAAGATCTTTTCTCTAAAGCATTCTCCAAAACAGTTTCGTCATCAGTTTGCCGCCGTATCGGAGGTTCGTGGGTGGGAGGTCATGATCCAAGTGGTCACAGCTTCATTCTCACACACTCATCCTTATTTCTTTTATTCGAGTTAATTCCGATGATTCCTATCTTTATTAATGATTTGTATCTCACCAATTCATTATTTCGCAAATTACTTGATAAAATTTTTGAAGATCCGAGATTGGCAAGAAACTTTTGTCTGGTTAAACAAGAAGATTTAGATAATCAAAGAAAGAAGGACTCATCTGGCAACTATGGGACTAGTTATGTATGGTGGAAGGAACTTCTTTCAGTATTGTTTAATCCATTGATCTTTACTAGCTGTATACTACTTTTATGGGGCTGGATGCTTTTTATCACTGGAATATACTTTCATTCATTTCCGGAATTATTGGGAGGAATCGCGGTTGGTTATCTTGAAGTGGTGCTAGTATATATTATCCCAAGATTTCTACAATGAAAAAAACTTTTTTATGAAATATTGGTAATTATTTCAAAAGCTGGTATATAGTATCAATAGAATAAGAACTTGTATAATAAAAATTTGGCCCAAAAAAAATTAATTATAATTATAATTAAGTAGACAGCATTCTATCAAACTCATCAAGAATTTGTTTTCTTTTATCATTTGTGATGCATATGCCATCTATGAATCTGATTTTCTTAAATAATTTAATTAATAGACCATAGTAGTATACTCTCTTTCTATAGAGATTTATATTGTTTACTTTTAGTGATTCCACATATTTGTCATCCTCAAGTTCCCAGTCTTGCTGAAATTTAGTTGTGAAAATATTTTTCGGAACTCCTCTTTCGCCTACTCTAAATTCTTCTAGATCATCGTCACATTCCAAATACAATTCCTCAACTGACTCCTCTTGCTTCTTAATTGTTTGGCCATAATATATGTTCATTAAATCACTTCTGCTAGAAGCGGAGTAAAATCCGTGCGTTATTGGATTGTATCTGAAATCAATTTTCTTCAAATTAGTTAAATATTTGATATCTTCAATCAAATTCTGGAAATTATCAATATTATTGAACAAGCTATACAAACATTCTAATCCAAGATATTTCAGTACGGATAAGTTGTTGATTGCAGTGTTACTGACATTCAAAATTTTAACTGTGTTATATTCAACAACACAACTCAAAATATCATTGGTTTTTTGCAAGCATTTTCTAGTTTCAAGATCATCTCTATTTCTGGTTTTTGTAAAGCAACCATTCAATAATAACTCGTCAAGTTTATGAATACGATTTAAATTCAAAATATCTATATCATCATTAACTCTTAAAACTCTCAACCTTCTGAAAAAGCCGACATCTAACGTCTTTAAATTATTATTTTTCAAGCTCAATTTCCTCAACAGCTTATGATTCAATTTATGATTCCCTTCCTCCTGATCAAAATCAAAATCTATGAGTTGGTTATTATCAACCTTGAATGAAATTAGTCCTTCCAAATACTTGACACCATCAATTGCTGAAATAAAATTATCACTAAGATCAAGTTCTTGTAAGTTAGACAAACATTTGAAGTTTCTAAAATTAATATTTCCTTTTATGTAATTGTTAGAAAGGTCTAAGGTTACCAAGTTATGAAAACTCATATTACTTAATCCACTTAAATTATGAAGTAGGTTACTATTCAAATTCAAAAACCTTAAGTGTGTCAAATTCTCGAATGTTCTCAAATTTTGAACAAAGTTATCAGTCAAGTCAATATACTCAAGGTCAGTATATTTGCGGAGCGACATAATTTCACCAAATTGATTTGATCTTGCTGATATTTTATCTAATGTCAAAGGTATACCGTCAAATATTCTAAGATTATTTTTGTCAACATTTAAGAAACGTACATTTGGAACCAGTGTATCCAATCCAATTAAGTTGCCAATCTCCTTTCCAGACAAATTTAAATCAGTTATAACCTCCCAGTGTTTATTTTTTGCAATTACATCTGTCAAAACATTCATCAAAGCCTTTCGACTTTCAGAAAATGTAATGTCCATTTGTGATACATTGGATACATTGGGCAAATGATTAAATGTTATATCGTTATACTCATCACTCTTTAAACTATTATTGCTTGAATAAAAGCTTTGCCCCGCTGATAGATTGGCTATAGCATTTAGTGCCTCTACGCTGTCATTTGATAATGCTTGGTGAGAGACTTCTCTATTCCATTTATTTTCTTTGGAATCGAATACCATTCCCTTGAATTTTTCAGGAATATGAATGTCTCCTTCTCTGAACCTCAAGTACTGATTAAAGTCTACCTTGTCGATATTTTTGTTCTGTCCTTTGGATGATTTAGAGTAATTTTCATATACTTCACCTGCTTTTCCATTTGTCGATTTGCTTGAGTTGAAAAGCTCTTCACTTCGAAGGCCGTCTATAAAGGACTCATTAATATCGTATTCATAAGGTACACTCTTATCAAGTTTCAGCGTGCTTTCGTCAATATGAGTGACAGTATCATCTTTAATTCCGTGACTATTCTTATAGTCATCAATATCATCTTTGACAAGAAATTTAACGCTACCATTAGGATATACTTTTCTCTGTAGAAATTTCGGTTTTTCTGTAAGCCTGATATCTTCGATCCCTGTGTCATTTGATTGACTTTTCTTTTCTACAAATACTGGATTATCAAGAGTGTCTTGAATCTCCTTAGAAACATTGGTTTGAAATTTCTTTTCGGCCTCATAACTAAGGCTAGAGTATGTATAACTAGTTTTACTACTATTATTTGAACCATTGTTACCACTAGCCATTTCTGTGCAGTTAACTTTTTTGGAAATGCCCTCATGAGAGTCATAAAATGTTGCCCTTCCCGCCTCATCAGTTAAATCTTGTTTGTAGGAATAATCAAACTGGCTATCCCCATTTTCACTACTCAAGTCTTGGGATGAAGCTGCTTTAGAAAAAGTTTCTATTTGAACTTTATTTTGTTCATGCACAACTGTTGGACTTTCTGAAATTGATACTTCATTTTCTGAAATGCCAGGGGATTTTTCTAAGTTTGAACCTTTAAATTTATCTGATCTGAAAATGGACTGTTCATTTTCCTTATTTCTTGTATCGTAAAGATCAGCAATTGAGGATTCTTCTTTTTCATCATCTGAACTTGATTGACTTCCTATATTTATCAAGTTATTTAACTTATCTTTGGTATATGTATTATAATCATGATTAAAGATTTTTAAAGGAGACTGTTGCCCATCTTTAATAGGCATACTGTTATGTGTAATATTTTCTTTTGTGAGCTTATTCGTATTTATATTAGCGCTATTGAAATAATCTGAATTCTGGTGCTCTATATGAATATTATTCTTTAAATTCAATGAAACATTTTCTATATGTGTACTTCTATCCAAATCGTTGTTTATCAAGTTTTTATTATCCCAATTTTTACTTAGATCTTCGTTTAATTGTCTCATTTTAAGATGCTCCATCCATTGAGGTTTATTTGTTTGCACGTTTGCAGAGGAAACTTTTGTAGTCCCACTCAACAGGCATGTAGATGGGTGTTTAATCACCGAATCATGATGAGAAGCATCAAGAATAGCGTTTAAATCGTTAAATTTGGAATCATTGAAGCCTCTTATCAAACTCTTTTTTCTGACTGAAGTAACTATGTTTTTGATACTACTTTCTTTTAATTCTATGTTACTATCTGGATCTGAAGCAGTATTCTTTGATTCCTTAGAAAAAACATTCGCCGATACTTTAATATCAGATTTGATTATAATGGGATCGTCCAGTTGTAGGAGGTTTGATTTATCATCCTTTCTGCGCGGCTCACAGTTGAAGCGATTGATGTCCTGTTCAGCTAAAGGAATCAATTTATTTGAACTATTGTAATATTCTTTAGAGATTGTATTTCTTAGCACTATATTCTCACGATCCTCACAATTCTCTTTTTCATTATTTAAACGATAGAAATCATCTCTTTGGATGTATTTATTATTGATGTTCGGGAAGTCAAATATTGGATAATTCTCTGGCAAAGTTTCTAATGAATTGCTATATTGAGTCATATTCTACTTAGTAACTTGACTTAGTTCCCACATTAAACGAAATAGAACACCAATAGAAGGACTGATTTTCACTTCAGTACGAGTCGATTTTGTTTGAAAATGAAAAATATACCTTCAAGTTGTCACTATAAGTAATGTTACCTTCAATATAAGTTACTGTTGTAATTTCACTTACCATTTTTAATTTGGTAACATTTGATTTTTTTTTTTTTTTATATTCTAGCTTTGTTTGTTTTTTTTGTTTTTCTGTTTGTTTTTTTTGTGTGGAATAAGTACCACAGTCGCAGTTAAATAATTACATATTTCCAAAATAGGTAATTTATAAATATGCTTGATTAGTGCTGAGAACTATGTATTCATAAAGTGTATAAATTTGTAAATATAAAAGAATTTTAGATTTTAAGAATTATTAAAATGTATTGAAAAAATTATAACTTAGGTAAGTATTATTTTTTGTATCACTCCTGACAGATTCTCGTTTTGTGTGAGATTAAATGATCCTTGTTTACAAATACAAGTGATTAATACTGGAACACAGAATATTTTCTTTGATTATTTGCTAGTCTAAATAATTGAGTATTCTTACTCAATAATAATAGAAAACAAACTTGTTTATCAAAATCTTTTCTTTTTTCGATATATTAATGTTAATCTATAGTTTTTTCGGAAAAATGATTCGTAAAGTGTAATTTTTAAGATATTTAACTTGTTCTCAAGAAAATTGACAAGTAATTTTCTGGTATTTGCTATACCATCATTCTATTCATATCAAATATCATGTCTGCTTCGTTGTACTTGAAGTCTAATAAAGAGCTTTCTAAAAATATTATCAAACGTTCATACTTTTTGAAGCTTCTATATAGAAACAAAGGATCATTTTGGGTAGAGCACCTTAGATCTTCATTTTTGAATATATGATTGCCTCTAGCATATATTAAAACATTTCTTAGTGTTATTTGGGCCGGAGTACGACTAAGTTGATTCGTTTGAATATATGTTATCAAATTTTCAATCCTAATTATTAGTATTTTTTTTTGAACAAGAAAACAAAATAAAACTTTTAAGGCAATTTTCGTAAAATATTCATAAAATATTCATTTAACAACTTACGTATCGGTGATATCACCATATTTACAAGAATTTTGAATCTCTCTGAGTAATCGAATTGGATCAGGTATTTGTGATTGAACTTATGTCTAATGTTAATAAATAATACTTTTGATTTCGTTTTCCTTTGTAAATACTCACTTCTGTTTCTGATTTCTTTCAAGTCTGTGTCATAGTAAGCGCGTAACATGTGCTTTTCCAACTGATCTTTTGTTTCTATCGATTTAAATTTGGATATTTGTTGTAATTTTGTTTTATGAATATTATGCATTTCAGAATTTGTAGCTAGCTTGTGCAAATAAGAATATTTAGAGTTTATTCTTGGAATGAATAGCAATTCAGTTTATTAAGAATAGAGATAGATAAAGAATAGAATTCTTAGAAGCATCGAAACATATTAGACAACCAAAGCCTATACTACATTTGAAATGACTATCACAGAAACTTGAAAATCTAAATTTTTAAAGGTATATTTTTTTAAGAGATTATTTAAGAAGAAAAAAGAATTAAAAATAATTTTATACAGAAGTCAAGCTCTGAGATAATTAAGGCGCTTAAAAGGCTGTTTGATAAAGTATGTGGTATGGATATTGTTAAGAAGGCTGATTTATTCTTTATGTTTATTGATCGATTTTTCTTGTCTTTTCTTTAACAAAAAGGATCAAATGTGAACAATAAATTTTGAAACCAGATTCGAATAAGCTTGGAAATAAAATTTAATACCTCAAAAAAGCAGAATCATGTTCATTCACATACACTGTCAATAAGAAGAGATAGATATTTTGATGGCTTGTTGCATTATATGTCTCCTAGCCCAAAATCACAAACAGCGTTGCAAGTATATATTTTCTGAGTCATTAGTGAATCATACTTCTGCATGAAGAGTTTTGCTATTGATTGTAAAAGAATCATCTTGGGGCTCATCCTCGATAACAATACCCTCATAAGATAAATCGCTTGAGATTGACGAATCAGTTACAATGATATTTTTGCTATCGTAATCCTTTGATGAAGATTCTTCGAGTTGCGCAGCAGACATAAGTGTGTGATCTCCTGATGAGATAGAGGAGATATTAGTATCTTCAGAACTAAAAGAACTATCAATTTCATCATCGCTACTACTTTTCGGTGGATATGAAAATCTAATTGTTGGCAAACTGTTTCTTTCCTCATGCAATGGGTTCTCTTGATGACCAATTCTTTCATTAGGATCTATAATACTTGCATTTTGATCAAAAATTATGCTCTGTATATGCCTTATATCCAAATCCTTACAAAGATCATTATTTAAAAACTCGTTCAACAGATTACCACCCATGTTAGGTGCCAAAATATCATCTGGAAGTTTTAATTCATTTTTTAAAATATGCATTACTCTTTGTTGAATCTCAAGAAAATTATTATCTATTTCCAGGACGAGTTGCTCGAAAATTTTCAATCTTTTATTTATTTCCGGAACAGTATTTTTACCGTATAAATCCAATTTATCAATCAACGATTTAACATGCTTAGGATGTTTGAATTTATTAAGATCCAACATCTCATATTTTGCTAAATCATCCATCAAATTATCTGACAAATATTTCACTTCTTTCATATATTTTTCTTTAGACTTTTCCCATTTATTAATAAAATCAGCCTCCAATTTTTTGAAATGAGGAATGTATTCATTTTGAAGAAACTTAATATTGTTAGACAAGGTCTGAATGTTTAAATTGAGTGCTTGATTGTAATGTTGTTCTTTAGCCAATTCTTCACTAATCCGTACTCTTTTTGCCTTTGATTCTAAAGTTCTGAATATTGCATCATCATATTTCATTTTTAAAGTCTTATAGTCACTCATTCTAACATTCAATTGTTCTTCTACATCAGTAACACTTTTCAAAAGTTCCTCTTTATCTTCTTGGATTCGAAGAAATGACTCTTCGTCAAAATCATTTTCTTGATTGAGTTGGATAAAAATATCACCAAATCTGTCTTGGAAATCTTTTATATCTTGTGCTAATGTATCCGATTTTTCATTTGTAGATTTAATAAAATCTCTTATAGAGTCCAACTCTTTTTGGATTGCGGCCAAACTAATCTCCTTCAATTCTTTCAATTCTTGGGAATTATCCAATTTTCCAGTAATGACTTGTAATTCCAGCTCAAGCAGCTCAATCTGGCTTCTGTATTGAGATTCAACAATTTTTAGAATTTCGTCCTTGACTTCTTTATCTCTTGAAGCATCTTGTTTGGTCTCATGTTTCCAATAGAACACTAATAAAGCAGCTAAAACTATTAACCATTCATCCATTCTTATAAAATATTTCTTTTCTCGAACTCCATCTGAATAGGAAAACAGGACTTGTAGAGGTTAGCAAACCGCAAAAGCCAAAGTGGTTTATACCAATCTAGGAAGAGGTTATAGAGAAATAGAGATTTTGTCGGTCAGTTACTAAAATTGGATGAAAAGAGAAGTTATACGTTCATTTTGAAAATTCAGACTATCAAGATAATAATTTTAGTTGTTCCAATCCGGAAATATAGCAAGTGTTGATTTTAGTCAGTTTTATTAGATCTCATGATGGTATGCTATTGAAAAATAGAATGTAAAAATACTGGTTACCTGCCACTTTTTTTTATTCATGTTTTAACTATCGACCTGCATGAATAAGGCTCCTGTAATTTTGGATTCTCATATTGTTTGCAGATGAGCCAACCACAAAAAAAAAAAAAAAACGTTGAAGCATTTCGCATGCCAAAATCGTTGCTCATCTATGACAATAGTGAACAGTCAATGAAATAAACTTAAAACAGCTTTACCAGAATTCCAAACCAACGGCCTTGGCGAAGATGCACGCTTTATTTGTGATTAAACTACAAATCGAAATTAAGAAACAAAATATAATATATTAGAACTATACAATTGAACTAATTTACTCATCGTCTTCTTCTTCTTCTTCTTCGTCAACATTGACGGAGTAGAATTGCAATTGGTAAGAGTTTTGCTTAACAGAAACAAATCTGATCCAGTCTCTGATTTGGTTCTTCTTCAAATACTTCTTGGTCAAGTACTTCAAGTATTTACCGGAGAAGACACCGTTGTTAGCAACAACAACGATCTTGTTACCTTCTTCTTCAACAGTGATGCTACTACCCAAGTTACCTAAACGACCTTCAACCTTGATGTGGTCAATCAAGTATTTAGCGTAAGCAGATGGATCAAAGACACCATTGTCAGTTGGAGCAGAAACGTCAACGACGAATTTCTTAACTTGCTTGGATTTCTTAGAAGTCTATAAATAAAAACCTGTTAGCCTACTGTCCTCCATAATTAAATAAATGTGAAAAAAAGCAAAAGCATAAGCAGCAATACTGGAACAGTACAGCCTCTTTCCCTTTTTTTAACAGCAAAGCATTAAAGGTCTTTCTTTTTAAAAAAAATTAAACGTATCACAAGTAACATCTAAAACACTCAAATATTCTTCGTGATCTCATTTGCGGACTTATCGTCCCAAACTATAATATTATCACTTCAAATACCCAAGAACTGATCAGACGCATAACGTAGTAAACTTAACGTATTAAGATATCAATAAAAAAAAACCCCCTTAAATATTGATTTACTGAAGATTTCTCATGCTTCATTCTATCTTTTCTCGAATACCTGGTAGTATTTCGTTTGTGTAATCATACATACAATTGGAGCCATTTTTAAAACTTGCGAAACTATCAGAGATATATTTTGTAACCTGAAATATTTGACGAAAGAAAGAAATAAGTAAGTAGTTAATGTGAAAGAAAGGGTGAAATCAGAGATTCGTTGTTGGTAAATACTAATATTTTCAATATTGTAATTTCTCATCTCAAACGTTTGAATTAAATTTTTCAATTTTACTTTTCTTATTGTACTATAAACAAGGTGCACGGATGTTTCTGTTTGTTTCCACACGTTCAAAAAAAAATATATGAAATTGTTGACATTCTCTTCTCAAGAAAAAAAAAATAAGAAATAGAAATTGTCACGAAAAGTACTTTTTATTCAAGAAACGGTTTTTCTTAAAAAATAAAAAATAGCCTTGCCCTGGACTATATCACGTGACATCATAAATCATCTTCGTAATCATCATTTCGGCTAAGATAACATCAGCGAGCGATCTTGACTCACAGTAACTAGTTGGCACATCGGAATACATTGGCCAACCTTACATACTACCAGCCTCTGTACTATTCAATGATTCGGAGCTAGAAATGTTTGAAACAGAGGTTACTGAAGTGAATTAGGGTTTACGCAATCTAAATATCAAAAAATCCAAAAATGCTATTATATTAAGTATTAGTTACATTTAATTAGTGTACTAGAAAAATAGAATTATATGACTATACATATGAGTCGACTAGTCAAACTCGACGGTGATTCTTCTAACTTTCGGTATTGGTGCAGAAAATTGTTCAGCATGTTTTTCGTGAATCTTTGTGTTCTGTTTCACGATTTGCTGTCCAGTGTTTTCTGTCTGTGATGATGCTTCTGGAGTAGAAGATTCAATAGGAGCTGCTTTTGACTTCTGTGCAGCTATTTCCTGAACTTCAGGATCTTCCGCAGTCTGTTCCTGATTTTTTTTCTTGTTTAGAACAATATAAAGAATACCATTTTCGAGAATGGCTCTCATAGAATTCGGTTCAACGTCGATATTGTTTTCGAACTGGATGGCTCTTTCAAACTCTCCAAAATTTGTAATTTCATTGAGAAAAAATCCATTCTGAATTATATCTGAAGATCCTTTCAAATTGTCTGAAGGTTTTGGAAGCTTTCCTGATATTATCAACTTATTATTGCTTTTAATGAAATCAATCTTTATGCTTTCCTTGGACCCACCTGGAAGAGAAATCAGTATTTGGTATTGAGATAAAGTCTCCTTCAAATTCATGTTAGGGGACAAACGCGATTGTTTCAGAGTTCCACTAGGGATTTTCAATTTCTCTGTGTCAGAGATGTGGTCATTTCTCTCATTTAAGGTTATTCTAGTCTTTTTTAGTGGACTGCTATTCTCTAGTTCCGTAGTACTTGAATTCTTAGAGTCAGTTTCATTTTTCGATTCTTTATGTTTACTGAGACTAATAGGGTGTTGTCTTGATATGGAGCTGTCATCCTCTTTGTATCGGCCTCTTTTGTGCAGAGATGATGATGGATGCAGACCTAACTTGCATACGCCTTTTCCGGCCATACGATTTTTGTTTTGAGCATCCTCACGAGCAATTTGGTTTGAGCGATCTATTCGTAGCAAAGCTTCAATAAAAGGATCACAAGCGTAAACTTCTTTTCTGTAACAATGGGGATTTGAGAAAAGTTGTGCTTTTGGGCAAGCCTGATGCAAGTTTAGAAAGCCTTGGGAGTCGATCAAAATTGACATATTGTAATTTGATAGTTTATAGGGGCGATTTTTGAAAAAAGATTAAAAAAAAAAGACAAAAGGGCTTCTCAAAATGCTTACTTTCTGTCGATGAAAAATGTTTGTTTGTTGATATGTATTTTTTTTTATAAATATTAATCAATTCAGTTAGATCTATAAAAACTAACGAGATTCTGATCCAATATATATGTGATATTGTGCTTGGCTTTTACGTTCCGAGGCTGATTATTGTACGGATATCAAGGTATCATGTACAGTGTCACATTATTAATTGTAGCTACAATAGTTTTTAATATTTGAAAAGTGATAAGAGTAGAAGTTTATGGAAATGAAAAGAAGAAAACTTATAAGAGTCTAAAGAATATTCTAGAAACTTTGACACATTCTTGTATGGGATTCTTGCAAGGTTTTACTTTTTTTTTTGTGTGGATGTGTGTGCTTTTCTGTATCTTATAGAATGTTCTGGAAATTTCTGGAGTCCGGTAATCTCAGAATATTTGGGCCTACGCAATGTGAGAATGCTGAATGGCCCTGTATTAGAAACAATTTCGATTTGCAAGCACTAAATTCTCATTCGAAAAAATTGGATATGGTTTATGAAGCTATCTTTCATTTGCACCGATTTCATATGATTATGTTAACTGAAAAGATTTTTTTACAGAATTTGTAGTGGGGAGTACTTTTTTTTGATAGGTTGGTTGCCCGCAATAACAATATCACATATGCACCCTTTTTGACTCATACTTCGTAGGAACAGAAACACAAAAGTAAGCCAATAGAATATATGTTTGATTTGTATGTGATTGGAACAGAATATTGACGACTTGAGGCTTAGAAAAGAAAGGATGATGGATATGATCTGCTGTGCTGTTCTTGAAATCTTTGATCATTTACTTACAAAATGAACGACAATTAACGTATATTGACGAAAAAGTAACGATATATTTTGTTAAAATTAAAAATCTATTGAAGAATTGAGTTGATGATTATAACATTGGCTGTTAGTAAAATATATGATTGTAATTGGATGCAACTGTATTGTAAAAAAAATATAAAACAAACGAATAAATATAAAACAAGTAAAAAATTAGTAAAAGTACAAAAATAGTATATATCGAACATTCAATCATACCATGAAGGATTCACCACAGCCACATGAACCTTTGGAATTTGGATTTTTGAACACGAATCTGCTAGAAAGTTTGTCTTCAACGTAATCCATTTGTGAACCAATGATACTGAACAAAGCCTTGGAATCTATAATAACCGTGATATCGTCTACTTTGACTATTTCATCAAACTTTTCTGGTTTATCAACATATTCTAAATGGTACGAAAGGCCAGAACATCCTCTATTTTTGACACCCACTTTGACATATTTAGGCTCGGGCTGGTCCAAAAGTTGTCTCAAATGGTATATTGCGTTCGGTGTCAATGTGATCAAAGCCTTTCTAGGTTTAAGCTGTCTTCTTCTTTTTTTCTGTGGGGCAGTATTGGTTGATGGATCCTGAAGTTTGAGAGAAGAAAGGGTTTTTTGCGATGGTAGTGTGTGTTTGCTCCAGGAGCCACCAAGATTGCTACTGGGGAGTTTTGAAGCACCAGTTTTCGAGTGGTCTTTCAATGGAATGTATGTTGCAGTGGCGACAGAGTTGTCTAATGCCTGGTTTATCGTCTGTAGGTAGCGCTTGGAGTTCTTTGCTGAAGCGTCAGAGAGAAATCTTCGTGACAACACGGAGCTGGAGTACAACGTGTACGAGCGAAGAGTGCAAGCTTTTGCTGATCTTATGCAATTTGTGGCGGCAATCATTGGTAATTTCTGGTAGAAAGATGTATGGGCAAGCTAATAGGGACTTGCGGATTTCTGTGAGCAAGGAAGTGGCGAAATGAAAGAATGTTCTTGTTCTGCCGGAGGACTTTGTTGGCTGGTTGAAAAGACGTTCTGCCAGTAGCGCAGAGGCAGTATTGATGACTTTAGAAGTGCAACTGGAAGAGTGTTTCGGAGTAGGTAAGTGACGGGAAACGCTGCAGAACTGGGCACTGATGAGAATTCTGTGAGCGTGTGACGACTTTTTGTGAAACGGGTATATGGGGCTGGCAGTAGTCTTATTGTTGCAAATACTTTCGGATAGTTATTGTTGGCGAGTCTCTTGATACGACAGTACTCTAGGGGTTATATATGTGATACTGTGCTTACAAATCAGCGGTGGATCATATGAGTGTTATATATGTGGGCTATATTGTGTCTATTTCTTACTGTTTTTTTTTTCTTCTTCTATTCTGTTTAGTAGTTCTTCTCTGCTTTTTTTTTTTTTTACCCTATCGTTCCCCCACTATTAGCCACTATTGGCTGCTGGAGAAAGCTTTCTGTTGTGCAAAAGGCAAGATCTTCTCGCATTCGCTGCGCGTAGTGCGCGTTCATTTGCGAATATCGGAAACTGTGACCCTGATTCTTTAGCGGTGCTTACACTGAAACGTATTCTCATTGGCCAACAGCTTTTTTGTGGTTGTCGCGAATTACTAATATGCAACTTACTGATAACCCTTGTCGTTTATTTTTTTTGTTAACCTTGCTGGACTTCTCCGGGAATAACGCATCCGAACACCAAGCAACAATAGAAAACCAGGAAATCCAGACACCAAAACATTAGAAAACTGGACATGGCGCTTAAAGGAGAAGGCTTCACGTGCTCATAATGCCATAATTTGCCAAAGTTTCTGGTTTAAGTGACGCGTAACTGGAAACAAAGAAAGAAGTGAAATTCAGTGGGAAAAAAATAATTAAAATGGCAACGCGTAAATAAACAAAGACGCGTTCGCGGAATAGGATCTTTTTTTTTCCATACTTGGAATACATCTTTGCAAAAGGGAATATTCAAGTCTTGATCAGACATGCCAAACAACATCAACAGTCAAACAAGAATAATCAGCAAGATTTTTAAACAGGAATAATCAGGAAGATTTTTAAACAGGAATATTCAACAGGATTAATAAACAGTAATAATCAACAAGGATAATCAACAAGATCAATAAAGATCAATAAACAAGATCAATAAACAAGATTAATAAACAAGATTAATAAACAAGATTAATAAACAAGATTAATAAACAAGTATAATTAAGAAGATCAAAAGCAAGATCAATCATTCAAAAAACATCCACTAGCCAAAAATAAACATCTGGCGTTACTCAATATTCGTAATCTTTTTTCTTCTTCTTTTTTGGCGTCGTGTCGAAATCCTTTGAATCTTTGAAATCTTCTGATCGCAGTTTCCAATAATGGGTAGACTTATAGGATTAGAACTCCACAACTTCAAGTCCTACAGAGGAACAGCCTCGATAGGATTTGGAAGCTCAAATTTCACCTGCATTATTGGCCCAAATGGCGCCGGAAAGTCCAACATGATGGATGCTGTCTCCTTCCTCCTTGGTATTCGATCATCCCATCTAAGATCAGCACAGCTAAAGGACTTGATCTATCGTGGGAGAATCATGCAGAAATCCAACGAAGAAGCAGCTATCGCTCAAGACATTGACGTTGATTCCAAGAATTCAGAAGACTCAAATGACAAACTGAACCCCACTTCGGCATATGTGATGGGAGTCTACGAGAAATCAAACCGCGAAATTCTCAATTTGAAGAGAACCATCAACTCACTGGGCCACAGTGAATATAAAATCAATGAGAAAACAGTTTCAGCTTCAGAATACTCTGCAGTGCTAAAATCCGAAAATATCTTGATCAAAGCAAAAAATTTCTTGGTTTTCCAAGGTGACGTTGAACAAATTGCGTCTCAATCACCGATGGACTTGACTAAACTATTAGAAACAGTGTCTGGCTCAGCTGAATATGCAAAAGAATATGAATTATTGAAAGATAAATTGGAAGATCTTCAAGAAAAATCAAATGCAATCTTCCAAAAGAAGAGAATGTTAAACTCTGAGTTCAAAAGATACAAAGAACAAAAACTAGAGTCGGATAAGTTCGAGAAAAAATCAAAAGAAAATCAGAAATTAGTCTTGGTTTCAAAATTAGCCCAGCTATATCACTTCGAGAGTCAAAAAAATGAACTCATAGACAAATTGGAGCTGTTTAACAACGATTTGAAAAAATCCGAAAGCATTGTGAAAAAAAATGAAACTTCCTTGAAAACATTGAACTCAGAATATTCTGATCAGTCTTTGAAAATATTGAACATGAAAGATAAATTAGAGTCCGAAAACGAGATATTGAAAAATCTAAGCAAAGACTTGATCCCATTAAATACAAAAAAAGATTTGGCCTTGAAAAAAATTGCTAATTTTGAAAGAAGAATTAAAGAAATTACTTTTGATGTGGAAAATCAAGACTCAAATATTAATCAATTACAGAAACAAAAAGACACTGTTTCAAAAGCTCTAAAAAATTTCGATGATATCAACAAAGCAAAGTCTTACGATTTTAACTTATCCAAAGAAGGTTTAAAAGAATACCAATCTTTGAAACAAAAGTATTTGGCTTCAGGAGGCTCAGTTTTCGATGATGAGTTAAATATGCTTAACAATAATAAAACCACATTGAGCCTTAAAATTGAAAATCTTGATAAACAGAGAGAAAATTATGAAAATAGAATTGCTGTTTTGAATAACGAATTAATTACTTTACAAAATCAGCAACATGATTACAAAGTGAAATTGTCTGATCATAATGATAATTTGAAAATTAAAAAAAATTACATCAATGAAGTACGAATTCGCAAAGAACAATTAGCATTCAAAGAGACCGAAATAAATAAAAAAATCAAAGATGTATTGATTGAATTGACTGAATTGAATGCTGCTCAGAGAGAGTCCAATAGAGAGAGAAAATTGAGAGAAAATCTTGCTAATTTACAGAGATTGTTTCCTGGGGTCAAAGGATTAGTTAGCGAACTTTGTAAACCGAAACAGAAAAAGTATGAATTAGCAATTTCTACCATATTAGGTAAGAATTTTGATTCAATTGTTGTTGATAATCTTAATGTTGCTCAGAAATGCATAACCTATTTGAAAGAACAACGAGCAGGTGTCGCTAGTTTTATTCCTATGAACAGTGTAGAATTTCGCCCAATAGATAGTTCCATGAGACACATTCTTTCCGATGTCAAGCCGGCCATTGATGTTATAGATTATGATCCTATTTTTGACAGAGTCATGCAGCATGTTTGTGGAAATACCTTAGTTTGTGAAAACATCAAAACCGCAAAATACATCAGATGGGAGAAAAAAATCAATGCTAAAGTTGTTACTTTGGATGGTTCATTGATTCATAAAGCTGGTTTGATGACGGGTGGTATCAGTAAAAATGAATTTGGTAATGGAAAAAGCAGATGGGATAAGTCTATGTCCGCAAAATTGATGAAACAAAAGGATCAATTGTTGATTGATTTGAAAATGGTTCAGCTGAAAAAACCTAGTGAGGTAACTGAAAAACAGGTTTTGAATGAATTAATTGAGCTTGAAAACGCTCTTCCTTTACTTGAAGATACTGGAAAGGAAATACAAAGGTCTGTTGATGATGTTAAATCTGAAATTTCATATCAGGAGGGATTGCTTAATTCTCTAACAAAGGATTTAAAAAGCAAAGAACAAGAACTTGAAAAAATTACAACAGATTCGAATCAAATCAAACAGGAAATCAAGTGTTTGAAAGAGAAAGTCTATGATAAGTTCATAGAAAAATATAATATCAATCTTGAGAAGTATGAGGAAGCTACAGGTCAGCTAGCCAGAGAAATTGAGACTGAAAGAGTAAAATTCATTAAACAACTTTCCACTATTTCAAGTAGAATTGAATTCGAATCAGAAAGATTTGAAGGTTCTAAAAATCGTCTCCAAAAAATTAAAGATGATCAAGGCATTTTCAACCAAGAATTGCTTATCATTAAACAAGAGAGGTCAAATCTCCAGGATGAAATAAGCAAAGTAGAAGCTTCTATCCAAGTATCAACAGAAAAAGTTGCATCAAACGACTCAAAGTTAAAAGAAAAGAAAGCAGCTCTTACATCGATGGAAGATCAAGTAAGCGATTCTAAAATTCAGCTTGAAAAAATATTCAAGAAATGCTCAAGTGTTGAAGAAGAAATCGAAAAAGAAATGATGAGAAAGATCGATGTATTCAGAAGTTGCAAAATCGAAAATATCGAAATTCCGTTAATGGAAGGACTGTTGGATGACATTCCTATGGGAGAAAATCCTGATAACTTGATTGAATTATCTGAAGATTTAATCATAGACTATTCAATTTTGCCTGCTAAATACAGAAACTCAAAAATAGATTCTGCTTTGTCAGAAATTAATCATAAAATCAAAGCTGTTAGCGACGAGCTTTCTATACTAGTCCCGAATGCAAAAGCACTTGAGAGAATGAAAGAGGTTGAGAAAAGATTGAATGAAGTCGATGACACACACGAAAAAACAAGAGAAGAAGAATCTGTTGTTGTGGAACAATTCAATGAGGTCAAAGAAAAAAGATATGAAACTTTCATCAAGGCTTTCGATTTCATTGCCAACCAAATCGACACTACATATAAAGATCTCACCAAGTCTAGCTCATCTCCTCTAGGAGGTTCTGCCTATTTAACTTTGGAGGATGAAGAAGAGCCTTTCAATGCGGGTATCAAGTATCACGCCATGCCACCCTTGAAACGTTTTCGAGACATGGAACTATTATCTGGCGGAGAAAAAACAGTAGCGGCACTTGCTTTGTTATTTGCTGTTCACTCTTACCAACCAAGTCCCTTTTTTGTCCTTGATGAAGTCGATGCGGCTCTTGATAATGCTAATGTGCAGAAAGTTGCCAACTATATAGTTGAACATTCCGGGCCAGATTTCCAATTCATAGTTATTAGTCTTAAAAATGGGTTATTCGAAAAATCAGATGCCTTGGTGGGTATTTATAGGGAACAAATTGAGAATAGTTCCAAAACTCTTACTTTGGACTTAAGAAATTATAGTAGCTCATAATTAAGAAAATCGTTTGTTTACTGTTTACTGTTTTTTTTTTTTCTATTTTAAGGTGAATCCTTTTGTTTCCATCTTTTTTTTGATGGTTTCAAATATTTGGATAATTGCTCTAGTCTTTAAAGTCACAAGATGATTTTTGTATAATATATAAACGTGGTGTTATCATCAAATGAACTTTCGACCCGTAACTAACTAGATGAATTACGCGTCTGAAAATGTGACGCGATCCATTCTAAAATATATACTGTTGATTGATAGAAATAGAGAGAAAATATACAAAAAAATTTTGGAATTTCAAAAAAAAAAAAAAAAAAAAAAAATTAAAGAGAAAAACTAAAAAAAAATATATATATATATTTACATTATTATTGATATTAAGTGTGTGTATAATCTTAATGTAAAGTTCTTTTCCTTCGTTTTCCTCGGAATAAGTTTTTATCTACACAAGCAAATAATAGTTTTCAGTCATCATCGGTGATTGAAATAGTCTTTGTTATTTTTTGAAAAAAACAGGAAACAATGACTTCAGAATCGTTAGCCGATGTCAAGGAAACACCTTCTGCTGTCAATAGAGCCGATTTTTATTTTGTTAATGAAAAAGTAGACATTTTGGATGATGCCACGCGTCTTAGAGAAATAGCTAAAAGATATAATTATCTATTGGATGTCTCACCGCTTTTTAAAACTTTTATTGAGGCTAGAGCCAATAAAGATGCAAAGTTTAAATCCATCGTTGAAAAAGTCGAGCAGACTAATTATATGACTATTTTAGATGGGTCTCACAAAGAAAAATTCACAAAGGAAACAAATAAAAGTGAAAGCAGACAACGTAAGTCTGAAAAAGAAGAAGATGCCGAATTACTCAAGAATGATGATTTCGATGATAACTCAGGTATAATTGAATTCACAGAATCACCAACATACATTCATGGTAAATTAAGAGAATACCAGATCCAAGGTCTTAATTGGTTGATTTCTTTGCATGAAAACCATTTGAGTGGTATATTAGCAGATGAAATGGGTCTCGGTAAGACCTTACAAACAATTTCATTCCTTGGATATTTGAGGTTTTTCAAAGGAGTTGTAGGACCTCACTTAGTAATTGTTCCAAAATCCACTTTGGAAAATTGGCAAAGAGAATTTGGAAAATGGATTCCCGATTTCAAGCCAGTTGTTTTAACTGGTGACAAAGAACAAAGAGCTGACATAATATCCAACAAAATAATGAAATGCGATTTTGACGTTTTAATTTCTTCATATGAAATTGTTATAAAAGAAAAGGCAACCTTAAAGAAGATTTTTTGGAATTATATAGTTATTGACGAAGCTCATAGAATCAAGAATGAGCAAAGTCTATTATCTCAAGTAATTAGATTATTCACTTCCAGGAATAGATTGTTAATTACTGGTACTCCTTTACAAAACAATTTGCATGAGCTTTGGGCTTTGTTAAATTTTATTCTTCCTGACGTTTTTACCGACTCCGAAGAATTTGATACTTATTTTGGTGGTTCTGCTTCTAGTGCTACTGATCAGAAGGAGCACGAAGACTCAGAACAACAGCAAGAGATTATCAAGCAGTTGCATACAATTCTTTCACCATTTCTATTGCGACGTATAAAGGTGCAAGTCGAAAAATCATTATTACCAAAACAGGAATTAAACTTATATGTTACTTTGTCTGCATTGCAAAAAAAGCTCTACAAGAAGTTACTAGAAAAAGACTTAGATGCCGTTAATGGATTGAACGGGAAAAAAGAATCTAAGACAAGGTTATTGAACATTGTTATGCAACTAAGAAAATGCTGTAATCATCCATATTTGTTTGACGGTGTAGAGCCTGGACCTCCTTATACTACAGATGAGCATTTGGTCTATAATTCGGAAAAATTAAAAGTTTTGGATAAAATGCTCAAAAAATTCAAAGAAGAAGGTTCTAGGGTATTGATCTTTTCCCAAATGAGTAGAATGTTAGATATCATGGAGGATTATTGTTTTTTCAGAGGATATCAATATAATAGAATTGACGGATCAACAGAGCACGAAGATCGTATCAGACAAATCGATGAGTATAATGCCGAAGGCTCTGAAAAGTTTATTTTCTTGTTGACTACAAGAGCTGGTGGTTTAGGAATTAACTTAACATCCGCAGATATTGTTGTGTTGTTTGATTCTGACTGGAATCCACAGGCTGACTTACAAGCAATGGACAGAGCTCACAGAATTGGTCAAAAGAAGCAAGTCAAGGTTTTTAGAATGGTAACTGATAATTCAATTGAGGAGAAAGTTTTAGAAAGAGCTATGAAGAAATTACGTTTAGATCAAGTCGTCATTCAACAAGCTAGAGCCCTACCGAATAATACAAATCAAAAAATGGAGAAGGACGAACTCTTGAATATGATTAGGCACGGAGCTCAAGATATATTCGATAATAAAACTAATGAATCTAAAGATGGTGAAGATTTTGATTTAGATAGTATTTTAGAGAATTCTGAAAAGAAGACAAAAGAGTTGAATAGCAAGTATGCAAAGTTAGGATTTGATGAGTTGCAAGAATTGAATGATGATCAATCATCCACATACACTTGGAACGGTACAGATTTCAAGAAACAACAGAATACACAAAAGATTGGTTCTGGTCTAATGTACTTGAACCCAGGTAAGAGAGAAAGAAAAGAAAATTACAGCATTGATGCATATTATAGAGACGCGTTAAGCACAAGTGGAAGAGCTGCCTCCACTGAGCCAAAAGCTCCTAGACCACCAAAGCAGTTGCAATTATATGATCATCAATTTTACAATCCAAACCTTTTGATTTTGCACGAAAAAGAAAAAAATTGGTTCAAAAAGCAAAGCAAATATCAGGTTCCAGTTCCTAATACCGGTCAGCATGGTAAATCATTAGAACTATTGCAAAATAAAGCGAAATTTGAGCAATTACACATTGACAACGCCGAACCGTTGACAGAAGAACAGGAGAAAATGAAAGAAAAGTATATCGAAGAAGGTTTTAGTAATTGGTCAAGAAGAGAATTTAACTACTTCATTCAGCTATCTGCCAGATACGGTCGTTCAGCTATTGATAAAATTGCGTACGATTTCATAAATCATAATGTCGTTACTCAACAAAAAACTTATGATGAGATTGTAGCGTATTCTGATATTTTCTGGGTCAGGTATACTGAGATTGATGGTTTTGAGAAATATATTCATCAAATTGAGCAAGGAGAAGAAAAGATAGCTAAACAGTTAAAGCAACAGAAATGCTTGCACAAAAAAATTGCACAATATAGCTATCCCTTGGAAGATTTAAAATTGCTCCATCCGCCAAGCTCCGCTACGTTTACTGCTGAGGAAGACGCATTTCTATTGGTTCAGTTATATAAACATGGTGTTGATAGTGAAGGAATTTATGAAACTATACATAAAGAAATTCTCAAGTCAAATATCTTTAAATTTGACTATTTTTTGAAGAGCAGAACTAACACGGAATTAAATAGAAGATGTAATTCTTTATTGACTAACGTCGTGAAAGAATTTGATACTTTAGAAGCGCAAATGAAGACTGAGCTTACAAATAAAAAAAGGGCATTGAGTGCTGCAAAAGGTGTTGCAACTAAAAGACAAAAGGCTGCTAAAGACCAGCTGGGAGAGACCTCAGTTAAAATTGTATTAAAAAATAATAATGCGTTAGGAAAAGCAACAAAGGGACCAGCAGTTTCAGTGAAAGTTGAACTTCCTCCAAGAAAAAAGCCAGGTCCTGCTCCAGGAACCAAGTATTCGAGTAGACCAGGTCCTAAAAAGAAAGCATCAAGCAAAACTATTACAGAATATTTCAAGAAATGAAAAGCTTATATATTTATGATAGAATCAATTAAAATAATTTTAATCATATATTTTGTTTTTGATTATTGTAGCCTGAGATATAAATAATTGGGGCAAATTTTACAAGTTAAAGATAAGAATATGAAATGTTAATTGAATTCAAGTATTAACATAACTAAGTTGACATAAATAAAAAAATTTTAAAGAAAAAGTTTTAAGCGGAACGTTTGCTATGACCTTTAGGAACTCTTGCTAGCCAGTACAAGAAGACCGTCGCAATCATATCAAAGAATATATATACGCTAAATATACCGATGTTTCTTGGGATCTTCGAAGGATCCACGCCTACCAGTTTCAAATAGGTACTGGTTTCCTTCAACCTGCAGAATTGGCATTCAGTAGTAGAAGTGACGGTCTCGTTAGATAGATAGCCACCAGCTATTTTCATGAATGGGGTCATGTATTCTAGACAATTCATACCTGGGGGTGGAATAAACACAGAGTATTCGATTTCTGAGCATTTGACTGGATTATTAGAGACACCAATACTAATCATCGCACTGATTACATAAGTTATCGGATTGACACGATACATGAAAATCCAAAAGCCAGGCATAGCAGTAGGTGTAACCAAAACACCGCAAAACATAAGACAGAAAATAAAAAGCGTCTTCCCTAAATTAGCAGCATTCTCTGCTTTTTCGAAAAAACTGATGCATACTTGAGCCATCGTGGAAACATAGACATAGTAAAGAACAATCGTAATCCACATCAAGGCACCTCTCTTGTGCAATTCCCCAGCAATAGATGCATTGGATGCATAGCCGATTGGGTAATACCAGCAAAAAAATGTCAAAGTTCCTGCGATTATTTGCCAAGGAATTTCGGATGTGATTTGAGCAGTTATGAAAGGAAACCATCCAAAAGTTTTAGAAGGTCTTTCTCTAACTTCATATAAATCTCTTTGGAGAACAAAATAGGGTATATACTGCTGAATCAATGTTAGAAAAAGAACTAATAACATGAAAATCGCATACATCTGAGTCTGTAATCCTTGTAATGACTTATTGGCTTTGAAAAATACAAACCCATTAAAAAGAGCTGAAAATACTGATAGTGCGATCTTAGAATAGATGTAATCAGGTGTTCTCCAAGTTTGTTGAAAAACTCTTTGAGTCACAAGAAGGTACTGCTTCCAGATTGGTGCAGCGTATGACTTGAATTTTTCTGGGTCATCAACCGCGGGTATTATGTTTGGTAATTCAGTTTCCATCATGTCTAGTTCTTTTTGAAGGTCTTGAAACTCAGTTGAATCTTTCCAAACATTGTAATAATTCTGATTTGCATGAGACCCTGGAGCAGCACCAATCACTTCTAACATCCACTCAACAGGATTTGCTTCACGCGGACATTTTGGTGCACCATATTTTTCAAAATATTTGATCATTGTTTGACAATCTTTGCCCAAGTCTCCAAAATATACAGTTTCGCCACCTCTTTGTAAAAATAATAATCTATCGAATTGTTGCATCAAGATAGCAGAAGGCTGATGAATAGTACACAAGATAGCTTGTCCATTATCTGCCAATTTTCTGATTAATTTACAGATAGACCATGCGGTTTGAGAGTCCAATCCAGAAGTAGGTTCATCCAAGAAAACAAGTAATTCTGGTTTCGCAACCAATTCAACACCAATAGTAAGACGTTTACGTTGTTCAACGTTTAACCCTTCACCTGCAACACCAACTACAGCATCGGCATATTTATCCATTTCYAAAAGCCCAATAATATACTCAACATATTCCATTTTTTCCTTTCTAGGAACACTAGCAGGTTGTCTCAATTCTGCTGAGAAAATCAAGGCTTCTCTAACAGTGGATGTTTCCAAATGCAAATCTTGTTGCTGCACATATCCAATAGATCTTTGGAATGATTTGTCCAATGGACGTCCATTCACCATTCTTGTACCATTTGTGACAACACCAGAGGTCAATCTAGCTGATAATGCATTTAACAATGTGGTCTTACCAGCACCAGAAGCACCCATTAATGCAGTGACAGTTCCTGGTTTAACAAATCCCGAGACTTCATTCAAAATAACACGATCTTCAGATTTAATCTTGACCTGATACGTTAAATCTCTCCAATGAAAAATATCTTGCAGTTGTGGTAATAATGAATCTCTTAATCGCCTCTTTTTTAACTCTTCTGGATCTATTTCTTGCTCAGTAATGACCTTTTCGTCCTGTGTCCCCAGTTCTAGATCAGTATTGTCAAAAGAGACGCTTTGCTTTCTTAATTTTTTCAACGTTGATTTTTGAAATAACAAAATCTCACCCTTTTGCATAGCACCTTTATTATACTCACATAAGATAATGTAAACGAAAAGAAAAAAGACAGTAAAACCAACAACTATACCCCAATTTCTCCATCTATGATCCCATTTGTATTCGTAGGATTCATAAGCAAATAAATCTCCATTGATATTGGATTCGCCTGCTACAGCCAGAACTGCTGAACAAACAACATTTTTACCAGAAGTTGGGTATGAGCCACCTCTAGGGATAAATTCACTGCATGGCCATTCACGACCATGAAATTCATTCACAATAAGTGCCTCAAAGGCATATGCAATAGGATCTAGATAATTGATCCAGCGACACCACCCATGCATATTTCTGATAGGAACAATATATCCTGTAAAAATAGCAAGTGCTAATAATATAATTGTGGCCGGAGTCATGGACTCTGCGACAGTCTTGGTGGCAGCACCAATAGTTCTAAAAACGTGGGACATACAAAGTGTGGCTGTAAAAATTGTCAATAAATAGAAAAAAAAAGTACCAGCGTCAACCTTGAAATTGACCAAAAAGTAAAAAGGAATATTAAACACGATTGCAACAATAACCTTTACTGGGAATTCAGCTATAATTGATGCTAGCGCATCAGCAGCAGGATGATAAAGAGCATAGGTTTTGTGCTTTTCGACTATTGGACGGGCTTCATATAAAGCAAAAATTTCAAGCAAACAACTCATGGCATTTAAAAGTAAAGCAAAAAATAAGGCTGAAGCTCTGTAGTTTAAAGATGTTGTATTGTCCTTTAAATTATAGTAGACTGAGCCAATAAAAAGTGCTATTATAATGTGAGAAACAACAGTAAATATTGGAATTGACGGATCACCTTTTACTCGCAAATAATTACGATATGTAATGTATTTTACCTGCATCAAAAAATTGACGGTAAAGGGTGAAGAATTTCTAAGGTGTTTAGCTTGTCTTGCTTTATGGGCTTCTTTGAAGACGTTTTTCTTCTCTGGACTTTCATTCTGCTGGTAATCCGCTATCTCATTCAATACTGTTTGATATTGAGAAGACTTACGCCAGTAATCGTAAAATTCTTTTGGGGTTCTTGGGACTTTGTTCTCAAAACCTGGTTTAGCTTTACGTTCACTTGGTGATGTGATAGATGTAAGGTAATCTGCTGTGGTTTGTCTTGGTGGGCATTCGTATCCCATTTCAAGGAAATAATCTTTYGCTTTCTTGGCATCCCCGAAAAATATCTGATAACCTTCATATAACAACTGAACAGTGTCGAATAARTCATATGCAATTTGAGAACACTGATAAATAGCTACAATAGGTGTAGTTTTGGGTATAACAGCAGAAGTTTTTAAAGCTTTTATGAATTCTAACGCAGTAGCAGAATCCAATCCTCTAGTACTGTTATCCCAACATTGAACTTTAGCACCACTCAATGCAACTTCACAAATTGAGACTCTCTTACGTTCACCACCAGAGACACCACGAATATAATCATCACCAACTCTTGTATTTCTAGTATGGCTCAAACCGTAAACTGCCATAATGACATCGGTTAAATGCTGAGCATAAACATCTCTACTAACACCTTTAGGTCTATTTTCTGGAGTTCTCATTTTAGCAGCAAACTTCAAGGTATCTCCAACAGTTAAGTGTGGAAAGTGGTTTTCAGTTTCTGCACAATACACAACCTCACCTCTATAATTGTTTTTGATTTCCTTTGGGGTCAATCCGTCGTATGAGATTTTGGATTCTGGGCTGATACGAAATCCATAGGTTTGTGCGGCGATAGATTTTAAAAAGGTAGTACAACCAGCTCCTGGTTTACCTAACACAACACAGACTTTACCTGGTTTAAGTATACCATCCATTGGCTTCAAAATATCGAAAGTGTTTCTCTTTTTTTGAGATAGTAAGTCTAAAGCCATTTCCATATATTTTGGAGCACCATTTGCGACAGTAGTCTGGTAATCAGCATCAGAAGCGAAGCCCTTTGCCTCTAGATCATTGAAAATGACCCCCATGTTTGTTGGCTTATAGTATTTACGATCTGCGTCGATAAATTTCTGTAGATTCATTACCCATAATTCGGCATCAAATTCCTCGGAGTTTGGATTCAATTTGGGCAGAGCATCTTCGTTGAAGGGAGAAACCCCGAGGTTTTCGTAATCAATGTTTGCTGGGCCCGCGGAGTTCAAGGTTGAGGATCTTGAGATAGTTCTTGCGAGATCCTGGATCCTGGAGGCAGCTTCAGAATTCCAGCCATCGTAGGAATGGAATTCCTCTGGTTCTTGATTGTCTTCCATTGTATATTGTAACAGACACTCGAAACAGTGCTTTCCTCTTGAAATGGAAGCACGCAATTGAAAACAACAAAAAATTGAGGATTTTTGCAAATTCAACTAATAAGTTTCTCTGGTTTTAGTACCGAAACTGTTAAAATCGTGGATTGCTCTAATTATCAAAGAAACACACTAATATTTATACTTTAACGGAATTTTTTTTTTTTTTTCTTCTATTATGCAAGCTGCTCTATTAACTTTTTATTGTAAAGTATAGGAGTGTCTTGGTTTTTTTTTTTAAGTTTGAAAAAATTGCAGCAAAGAAGATTATTTTTCTTTAACATTTTGACCGTTCTCACATGAAATTCTAGTGCATTAGTACTCACTGTTCCGGAGAACATATTATTACACGCTACTTGAATTTTTTTTTTTCTGTATTTTTTTAGGTTTTTCCTTCTATTATTTCTTTTTTGATACTATTCCTCAATTGTTTCCGCTATAGCAATAGAGTATCTTTCCGATATCAGCCAATTGCACCGCAGCCTCAAAAGTCAGTCAACTATTCATACACGCCATTATATCTACAAACATAGTCGAATATTATTGCATCCAACTGGATTGCTAAAGCATGACGTTAGAAAGATAAATCTCGGCAGAATAAAAGACATGGGAACCGCGAACTTTAAATAGAATAGATGTAAGACTTCTTCTGGGCTCAAACATGTCTGGGAGACCCTTATATTTCCACACGGAAGCCCAAGCGGATTCTCGGAAAATGCTCCATGAATAAGCTAAGCTCTGAATAACGGCTTACATCTGGTCAATATTGGCAAAAAAGAAAGCAAAAGAGCTTCGAATTCGTCGATACTGATTGTCAGTCTTATTTCGTGATGTTAGTAACATATGTGTTGGTCTGGGAAATAGTAGATTGGTGATATCAATATGAGGAACAGTGGAGGCAAAAAAAAAAAGGTTTTTTTTTTTTCTAGTACTCTCCCCCAATTTGGTTCATAGTAGTTATGTGTAGTTTTCTGCTTTGGTGATACTGTATTTTGCTGCGAATAATCATGAAGCGATTTTCTTGGGAGCTGGGGACATAAATGCGTTTTTTTTTTTGTTTTTTTTTCGTGTCATTTATATACACTTGCTGTCATGTGTCTGCTTCCTCTTCCTATTTCGTGCCGATATGGCGTGAAGCGGAAAACATTAAACCGTGTACATGCATATCAGCTTTCCGATCAATTGAGGACGTGCATATTAGTTCAGCCCATTTTCAGAAGAAAAACTTCAAAACCGATGAAGTAATAGTAAAGTCAATAACCGTTGCTTTCAGCTTGTCTGACATATATGATAGTTAGACTCGGAGAAAAAAGAAGAATTGCAATTACAGATCTAGAAAATAAATTAAACTAATTAATAATATATATATAAATCAAATTAAAAATAATATGGAAAGAAATAAACTGAGTTGAATAAGGTATAATTTGATTGATAACCCACTAGGCACTTCTCTTGTCGTTACCCTTTGGAACTCTTCCAAGCCAGTAAAAAAAGATAGTACCTATGATGTTAATAGCAATAAAAGAAAAGAAAATACCAGTGTTTTGGCCAATCTTAGTAGGATCAATAGATACAGATTTCAAGAAGGCATTGGTCTCACTCAAAGAGCAGAATCTGCAATCGGTGGTGCTATCAACAGTCGATTCCAACAAATAGCCACCGGCTTTGTCCATATAACTGCTCATGTAGTCACCACAAGTCATATTTGCAGGTGGTGGGAATGTCAAATATTCGGTGTCAGCACAAGTAATCTTATTATCAGCGATACCTGTGGCCAAAGTTGCGGCAATGAAATAATTGAAAGGAGAACATCTGTACATGAAAATCCAGAAACCTGGGAGAGCAATTGGACTTGCTAAGGCACCACAGAAAAGAAGACATAGCGTGAACAACATGGAAGCCATATTTGCAGCATTTTCAGCAATTTCTTGGAAAGAAATACATAATTGGGCCATGGTAATACAGTAAATATAAAACAAAGTGGATTGAACCCATAACATAGCACCACGTCCGTGCAAATTTCCAGCATATTTAGCATTCTCGTAAAATCCAACAGGATAGTAAAAGCAGAAAAATGCAATTGTTCCACACAAAACTTGCCATGGAATTTCTGATGTAATTTGTGATGTAATGAATGCAACCCAATTGAAAGTTCTGGAAGGACGCTCACGAACCTCATAAAGACTACGTTGCGCGACATAGTTTGGTAAGTATTGTTGAACAAGACAATTGAATGGCATAAGGAACATAAAAATAGCAAACATTTGTGAAGTCATCCCCATTATTGTCTTTTTGGCCTTAAAAAAAATAAAACCTATAAACATTGAGGTGAAAATACTAAGCAAAAATTTTGAGTACAAATACTTTGGTGATCTCCAAGTTTGTTCAAACGTTCTTTTAGTAACAAGCACGTATTGCTTCCAAGTGGATGCAGCATATGACTTAAACTTCTCAGGATTTTCATCAACAGGAATCTTTCCAGGTAGTTCGGCTTCCATTTGGTCCAATTCCTTTTGAAGGTCTTCGAATTCAGTGGAGTTTTTCCATACTTCGAAATAATCTTGGGTAGCATGAGATCCAGGAGCAGCACCAATAACTTCCAACATCCATTCAGCAGGATTTGCTTCAGGTGGACATTTTGGTGCACCATATTTTTCAAAATAATTAATCATCGATTGACAACCAACTCCTAAATCACCGAAATAAACGGTTTTACCACCCTTTTGTAAAAATAATAATCTATCGAATTGTTCAATAAGAATAGCTGAGGGTTGATGAATAGTACACAAGATAGCTTGACCGTGATCTGCCAATTTTCTGATTAATTTACAGATAGACCATGCGGTTTGAGAGTCCAATCCAGAAGTAGGTTCATCCAAGAAAACAAGTAATTCTGGTT